>VDFB02047230.1:162775036-162924318 GCA_007258455.2 Sequoia sempervirens
TTTTATGATGCAAATTATGATTTTTCTTTAAAGGGCTATACTGATTCAGATTTAGGAGGTGATCCCAATGATGGGAGATCCACTTGTGGTTATTGTTTCTTTATTGGATCAGGTGCAATCTCATGGAATAGTAAGAAACAACAATCTACTTCTCTTTGTTCTACAGAAGCTGAATATAAAGGTTGTACAAATGCATCTAAAGAGGCATTATGGTTAAGAAGATTACTTGAAGACTTGGGTCTGCCTCAAAAGGATCCTACTTCTTTGTATTGTGATAATCAAAGTGCTATTGCTTTGGAAAAGAATCCAATTTTTCATGCAAGGACCAAGCACATTGCTCTTCAACATCACTTCATTAGAGAGCAAATTGAAGACAAGTAAATTTCTCCTTTGTATTGTAAAAGTGAAGATCAAGTTGCAGATATTCTTACCAAAGCTCTTTGTAAAGATAAATTTCTCTTTCATTGTAAAAATCTTGGTTTACAACCCATTGAAGGGTTTGATGTAACCTCCCCAAGTAAAGCTTAAGGGGGGATGTTAGAAGATTAATCTTTACTTGGTAAAGGTTATTCTTTAGTTGTACTATTAACCTGTAGGAGCTCCAAAGGAACTCACAAGTCTTTTTTTGTCATCTCACACATGTGTGAGGGTGGCTTATTTTTTAATTCCTTTATTAAGAAATATTTGTAATCACCTCCTTAAGAGGTGACACTTTGCACACACATAGATGAATGGTGGCATTCATTGAGTTGGGAGTTACATTCTAACTCCTTCTTCTCACCTCTACTTATTGAGGTGCCTCTCCTCTCATTCTTGAAGACTCATGCAAGCAAGCTAAGGCTGAAGCTCTCTCTCTTTGTATTATTCTTTAGGCATTTTGCCTCCATTCATAATATTGGGGTTTTTTCTTGTTTTTTCCCCTTAACAAATTCTTGTGTCTCTCTTGCTTTGGTGGTGCTTGGTTTTGCTTCTTCAATCGATTTGGTAATATCTTTCCTTCAAACAATTGCTCATTTATTAGTTCTTTCCATTGCTCTTTTTATTTCCTTTCAATTAACTTATTGAGCGAGGGGTCCACATCATTAGCGTCTGAGTCGGACAATTTTTTTTTGCCATGTCTCTTGACCATCGAGTAGGCATCCCCCCATTAATTTTTTGGCAAAAATTGGGCACGTTTGTCAATGTTTTCGGACCATTTTTCAAAAACCATAAAAAAAGTCACTAAGTTATGTAATATTGGTATGCTGATGTGGCATTACATGATTGGTTGTTGGATATTAAGTGTAAATTTATTGGAAACTTTATTGCCCAAAAGTGGGCCCCAGATTGTCCAAAATTGGGCCCTAGGCTGTCCAAAACTATACCCACGATAGATCCTATACCCATGATCAGCTCCTCTCCCTTAGCTCAATGTACTTCTAATATACAATCAATTTATTTATTTCTTTCTTCAAATATTTTTGACATTCACTTTCGTTCTATGCATCCATATTTCATTGCAGTCATCTCTGTATGACCTAGGTCGAGTTAGCAGTTGTTCTCGGATATTAATATGTGGCTTTCAATGAAGTTCACGAAAGCACAACTTTGTGACATGTGGACGGGAGCAAAGCAAAAGCATAAAAAAGGCGGGTTGGTGATGTCCCTGATTGACATGTGGTTCAAGTGGTTCAAGCTTTGATGAGATCATTTTTGCATGCCTATGTTATTAGAAACGTGAGGGTAGGGCTCCGTACAAGTGAAACAAGGTTTTCATTTCCAGGCAGTGATAGCGATAGCATTCTCAAGTAGGCAGCAATAGCAATAGCATTCTCAGGTAGGCAGTGATAGCAATAGCATTACCAGGCAAGGTGACCAGCATGGGTTGCACTTTTTTCCAGTGGTGGGAGGTGTTTCCTGTTTGTGGAGGTTGTGCTAGTTAGGAAAAGTGCATGCAAAAAAGTCAAAGCGAAGCTTGGGACCCCACAATCCAGTGAAACAAGGTAGAAAGAAGATCATGGTAAGGTGTGTGTAGTGGGTTGCGTTTCCAATAGGTCTCTTTGTCACCTTTCCCTATTTTCTTTTATTTTAAAGTTTATTATGTCTCCTTTCTTCGTAAGAAGACAAAACTGGCATACCTACATAAAATAGCACAAAATCACAACATTTCAATACATGAGAGTTAAACAAGGGGTTATGGGTGAAAACCTAGACCTGGCATGTCAGAGGATCCCTACAGAAGGGACACAAATCTCGAATACAAACTCATTTTCAATGTAGTTGGGAGCTTTAGAGCATCTACTAAGCAATAGAAAAATGGAAAATAAACCCCAGATGCAGTTGAGTGATCTCTTAACTCTTCTAGGTCAAGAAGGTTTAATATCTCTAGGGTATAACATTCCACAATGGTCAAATGGGTGGTCCACTCTCTACCCTAGTGTCTAAGATGAGGGTTTAGTGAGTGTTTGGGGCTCTTTGCTTACAAGATCACCTTTGTCAAACATACTGAATCATGTAAACACAAAAGAAAGGCTTATCTTTGTAAATGCAAAGCAATATAATGGGATTTTAAGACGCAGACAAGCTCAAAAATGGAAATTGAAATAAAATCAAAAGAAAAAAATCACTTGGATTTTACCAAAGGTTCATAATGGTAAGGCAGGTATATCTAAAGAGACATTTCATAAAGTAGAGAAAACCAATCAAACGGAGTACAAAGGAAATGGAAAGCTAATAGGAGACATAGAGAACCTTGGGTCAAACATGAGCAAGATGGAGGGAGTCAGGGGGAAAACGAAAGAGATCATTGCAAGCAAGGTCATTGAAAAAGTAACCACATAACTTTATAGCCCTACGTCTTCACCACTACTATGGTCATTAGAGTTATATGTAGAAGAGCTCATAAGAATGAAAAATAGACTCGATGTTCTAGAAACAAAGGGGATGTTTGAGGGCAGCAAGTTTAAAATAGTTACATAGTCCAATTGCAAGTTGGAAAGGGATAATAAAATACTATAGGAGAAAATTTTAAATCTACAAGTAAACATGGAGAAGGGACAACAAGATTTGATCACTCTAAAGGAGTTAGATCAACTAAAAACAACTAAAAACAAGAAGCCAAAAGTGGAGGGAGGTGAAAAAAATGGAATTAAAGATGATTCAATCAACATTAGTAGACTTGGAGAAAAAAGAGAATCAATTAAGAGACCAAATAGAAGAGGCCAAATCATGGTCACATGTGGTAAGTGGATCATCAAGTGAGCAGAAAGTAATCATTGAAAAACAAGTCAAGAGACAACTAAGGGAAGAAAACGATAAACAAAGCAAGGCTACAAACATTATTATTAAAGGTTTGAAATATTTTGGTGGAAGGGAGAGAACTGACATCCTAGCAAGGGATTTCCTTAAAGACAAGTTGAAATGGACAAGTTATATTCGGTAAGCAAATAGAATTGGAAAAAAGATAGATGGTGGAAGGGATAGGCATGTAAGAGTCACCTTGAGAAGCTTAGAGGATAAGAATAGGATTCTAAAAAATAGAGGGTTACTTAGAGGCACACATATTTACCTAGACGAAGATTTGACTTTTGAGCAGTAGGAAGAACAAAGGAAAGAATGGGAGAAAGTGAAAACAACAAGAAATGAAGGAAAGTGGGCATGGTTGAAGAATGAGAAAGCCCAAATTGGTGATTGTTTTTCAAACAAGAAATAGGGATTGGGGGGCCCACAGGAATACTTAGGTGTTGTAAGTTGGAATTATAGAGGATATCCATGGAGAAGAGGACCTGGATTAGGGCCCATAGAAAAAGGTGAAGATATTATCATTCTTACCGAAACACATTAACATGAAGGCTACAAAGTTCTAGATTTTGAAGGGTATGAGAAAATTTTAGTTTGGAACAAAGGGAATGAGTCAGGCAAAGGCCATGGGGGAGTTACACTGCTAATAGGTGAGAAGTGGTAGGGAATTTTTGAAATTGAAAAAGAAGACACAAATAAACAATACATATGGCTGCAAATAACATAAAATGGGGTGACTTTCAGATTGGCTGCTTGTTACTTTGCTCCAAAAAATTCAAAGTTCTATAAGAAGAGAAATTTAGATAATGAAGACTTGTATGCCTCACTAAAAAGAGATATCTATTTTCCGCACACTTATGTTGTCTTAATGGGCGACTTTAATGCAGTGACAACTAATAATCAGTCTCTTCAGTTGAGTAGGGAAGAAAAAGGGGAGAACAATCCTTTATGGTTGGAGGAAGGTGGAGATCAATATTGGGAAAGAACATCCCAAGATGGTAATGGCGATGCGACCCCATTTGGGGCATAATTACTTGGGCTTTGTAGTTTGTTTGGCATGGTTATTTGCAATGGGATGAGAGATTGGCCAAAGTCGGGGGTATCACATGCACAACTTATAATGGTCAAAGTGTGGTGGACTATGTGATTTTCTCTCAAGGTTTTGTCTCTAGATTGTTGGAGTTTGATATTGAGGACTGCCCTATTGGGATGAAATCTAACCACTTACCTCTTTTGGTTAAGCTTCGAATGTCCCCAATCAGCTAACACATCAAATAGGTTCAACACATGGAAAAAAAACCCTCCCCAAGGGTAAAATCATCTTGAATAAGGAAAATAGAAAAATATCTAACGCTATTCTTAAACAAAATGTCCATGATTTAAAGAATAACACAGAGGTCAAAGCAACAAAAGAAGGGGATGTCCACATTCACAACAATTCGTTGATCCCAATAATTCACGAGGCTTTAAATGCATGCAAAAGGTCTCACCCCAAGATGAGGGTTGCAAACACTTTCCCGACAAATCCATGGTATGATGAAGAATGTAAGGTAACCAAGAGATCACTAGAAAAGAGAGGAATGGACAAAGAATACAAGAAAAAATTTGATTATGTAAATGAAAGAAGGAAGGAGCTAATCTTGCTTGGAAAACTGAACTCTAAAGGTTCTTGGAGAGAATTGTAGCAAAAAAAAAAAGAAGATTGAAAATAGTATTACAGATGTCTAATGGCTAGAATATGCTAGGCTTCTTTACAAGCAGGTTCATGAGAAAGACCATCCACCTATTATTAACACATCAATGGAACTATTCACTATGGATGATATTAAACAAGGAATAAAGAATTTAGTGAATGGTAAAGCGCATGACATAGATAGGTTGTACATGCTGAATTTTTAAAGTGGGGAATCGAGTGGACTACCAATGTGGTCTACCAAGAAGGATTTCCAATGGAGTGGACTACCAGTGTGGTCATTCCTTTATTTAAAAGTGGTGATATCAATAATCCATCTAACTACCACACGATTATGGTCAATCCTAGCTTTGGCAAGCTCTTTGGGAGCATGATTGAACAAAAGATCAGCAACTGGGCATAAAATGAGGGCAAAAGGGCAAAGGGGCAGGAAAGCTTTAGGTCAAGACACTCCACCATTGATCACTACATCACCCTTAGACATTTGATTGAAAAAAATTTGAACACTCAGGGTGAGGAAGCTTATTGTTGTTTTGTAGATTTTAAGAAAGCTTTTGACACAGTACCTAGAGACAAACTATGGAATAGAATGGAGGAATTATGCATCTCAAATGTGTATAGAGTAGTTGTTCACAGATTGTATGAGAAGGTTAGAGCTAAAATCAAAACAAGTGAAGATATGTTAGAATGTTTTGGTAGTGACATTGGAGTTAAATAGGGCTGCCGTCTATCTCCCACCCTTTTTGGGCTATACATTGATAAATTAGAAGCTTGGTTAAGCAAGACAGATGGGGATGGTATTCAATTGGCAGGTTATGTGGTGAAACTACTTTTATATGCTAATGATCTTATCCTAATTTCAAAAACAACCCATGGGTTAAGAGAACATCTAAAAGATCTAGAACTCTTTTGTCACAAGGTTGGGATGCAAGTGAATATCACTAAGACCAAAAACATGATTTTCTCATTGAATAGAAAAGATAAGTAGAATACATTTCTTTTTGAAGGCAACCCGCTTGAAATAGTGAAAGAATACAAGTATTGTTAGAATTGGATATGGTTGCCAAGATCTTGAGACCAAATGGAAAGCACAAAAAGAGAGAATAGAATGTGACAAGAATAAATTGTATTCTCATCAATATGATTCAATGATATGAGATGATTGTCTACAATGAGAGAGACCCCTTGGTTATATAGCCAAGGTGATATACAAGATGTCATAGGATTATGACAAGTGTCTTAATCATATGACATGAGACAACTAATCACACTTACCTAGGTCAAATGTAGTACAAGTCAAAAAATAAGATAACAACTAATGACAAAGTTAACACCTTCTAGAAAGATTCCTTCCTAGGACCTAAGTAAACTTAACATGTGTATATAAGTCCCTTAGTAATGAATGAACCAGGTACAAGACTTTATTTACACCAACACTCCCCATTAAGTGCAACTTAGGGAGTAGCATATTATTATGCAAGTGACATAAAGATGCAAGAATGGGTCCCGACTACTAGGCCATGTTAGGTACCCATGTACATATGCTAATGAAAATCTCTCACAAATGGAGAAAAGGAGAAAACCCAGTGGGAAAAAACTCCTCCCCAAAAGAGAGATAAAAGATACAAAACAAAATGCTCTCAATGAAGAATGAGAAGGTAAAACCCCCATGTGAGGAAAAAGACCCCCCCATAAGAGAGAAGTAGAAGAGAGACAAGGTAGCCCCCTTCAATGTTGAGTCTCCTGCAATGATGGTAGAAGCTCGATATTGAATGATGAAGATGATCCAATCTCGCCGAACAACGTTCCTCCCCTTAGGAAGAAACAAAACCATGGATGTATGCAGGATATCAGGAATATGAATGATGGATGATGATGTCTCTGAAGCATGCTCAAGTGTCTCCATGTCGATGCCAAAAGCTAACGCACTCCAAACAGGCGTTCTAGGCCACACTGCTTAAGAGGACAATCCATAATCTAGTAGAGATGAGTGTAAAACATGATCTAAAGACAAGAATATTCCCTTTGAAGATAAAGAAGCCTCCTCCAAATTTTTTCCAAAAGTATCCATACTCACGCCAAATTCCAAAGAGTGATCATGTAGAGATTGAACAAGAGGGTTAAAGTGTTCCCTTACAACAATTGAAGAAGGAGCATCTTCATCAAAGAGAAGATAAATGTTATCAATAATGTCCTCCAAATTTGCAAGATGTGACTCCACAAACAAGTTTGAAATACCTATCAAGAAGCCACTCAAAGTAGCCAAATCTAAAAGACAATCAGGATCTTGCTGCACTGACTCACAAGGAACCCAAACTATGAAATCACAAGCTTCCTTAGGTACAATAGTAGATGGAGGAGATAAAATGCATGGCTCAAGAACTAGATCTGATGTTAGAACTCCCAAGTTCAAAAATCCAAATGTCTCCTCTGAATCATCTTTCATGCTAGAAGTATGATCAACAGTCGAAGGAACAATGTGAAGAAAAATCTACAAAGGTATACAACTGAGATGAATGATCAACCACCCTAGTAGCAATGATCTATTGACTCTCCAAGTCTCAAATGATGACTGAATCGGGTATGAACTCCATAGTTCTCCCATCTCCACCATGTGTAATTTGATATATGGAAAGAAGATTGTTCGTCAAATGAGGAACACACAAAACATCCTAAAAATTGTTGTCCCCAAAACTAATAGATCCCTTCCCAATTACAGTCATGTATTTATTGTTTCCCATCAAGATAGGAGACATAGTACAAGGCTGAAATTAAGAGAATATAGTCTGTGAAGATGCCATATGATGAGATGCTCTTGAACCTAGAAGCCATCTCCCTGATCCTGGACCTAAAAGAGCACAAAGAGCTTGACCTTTATTTCTTGATGTTGATGCTTGACCTTTGTCCTTTTTAGACTGTTTTGAAGATTAAGGAGAAGGTGATTCAACTAGAAGGAAAATCAATGTGATTCTTTTTTAGAAGATTTTTCAACTCATCAATGTCCTCATAACAATAGTGTTCTTCATGTCCATCCTTCTTGCAATATACACAAAAAGGTCCCTCCTTCTTAGTTGATTCTCCTTTAAAAGATGATTTTTTCTTTGCTTGATTTGAATGTGGATTATTCTTTGCTTGATTTGAATGTTGATTATTCTTTGCTTTCTTTTGTTTCTTATCTAATTCTAATTCTTTCACCTGACTAACCAATAATGCCTGAGATTGAGAAGTCTTGATGAGACCCATTGAGATAAGCTTTTGTTTCTCATGTATCAACATCTCAAAAAAATGATGCAAATGAAGGTGTAGTATATGCAGACCCCATAGCTAATCTATGAGTATGACAACTAGAAACAAAAGAAGCATAATCAGGACCAAGTTTTTCATTGTATTGTAGACCAACTGAATGTCTTTCTTATCAATTCCACATGCTTTACATTGCTCTATTAGATAATTAACCTTAGTGATGTAGTCTTGGATGTTGTTAAAGTTCTAAGGATCAAGGCTCATTAGTTCATTATCAATTTGATAACCTCTTACTTCATCTGTAGTACCATACAATATTTTCAATTTGTCCCAAGCTTCATGATAACTCTTACATGATTCAATTTGGAACAACAAATCTTGAGAAACTAGTCTACAAAGACACTCAAGAGCCTTGGTATGTTTAATCATCCATTTTATCTTTTTCTCATCATTAGTAGGTTTAGGTACCTTATTTTCAACATATAGAGAGTGACCTTCTATCATTAGAATACTCCATGCATCTTAATGCCATGCTGAATAATTATATGATGTGAGCAAAGGAACCTTAGAATGATCCATGAAAACAAGAGAGCACAAGAAAACAGATCAAAAGAATGCACCAAGAGAAACCCCCAAAATCACTTAATCAAGAAACCTCCCAACAATATCTGATTTGGAACTTTATATTTAGTGTGTTTACAGTTGCTAGATGCCAAAAACAACAAGCTAGACTTGATCTTAGCGCTTACAGATGCCAAAATAGGCTACATAATAAAGTACAATTTTTGATACAAAATGAGATCAATCTGATCATACCACTGAGAAGTACACAAAAAATCATGCACTTTAAAAAAAAAATTACCCAAAAATGCTATCGTAGGAGTAAGATATGAGCTCCTGAAGTTCCCAAAATGAGGACAAAGTAGCAAAACCTATGAGAATTTGAAAATTCTAGAAAAACCAAGCACCATTACCAAAAAATTATTGCACCACTATGTAGAGCATGAAAAATTAGCCCAAATAAAAAAAAATGTTTGAAAAAAGGAGTCAAAATGAGCAAGTTATGGCCGCTTGAAGTTGAACTGCAAAACTAAAAACTCAAATGGGATGGGGTCCAAAATTTTCAAAAGGATGTTGACGTCACTACTGACACACGATGACATCAGCCAATCACTTGACTAAATTTGATGGTCACAGGGTTGTCATGCATGAATATACTCTGGTCGTGGAATATTCTTCAACTTCACATGCATAAAAATGATGGCTATATGGCCATCGCAGGTCCAATTGTCATAATGTTTAGCAGGTCACCAAAATCTTTGAAATTTCGGTATATGCTTCATTGTTCAGAATCTTGGGTGATCATCGGTGAACTTTACCAGACCCATTGATGTTAAATGCAACGTCGATGATTTGATGTGGAGCCCGCGGAATTATAGAGAATGGCACCAGATCTTCTTTAAAAACTTGTGACTGTTAGATTTTAATTTGTGCGTTGGTTTTTAAACACCAGTTGAAGGAGAGGGGCTTGCAGGGGCCAATAGAGGACTACCACTAGGCACAAGGTGGGGCTAGTGGGTATGTGCGGACAAAGAAAGTACAGTCTACAGACTTGTGAACTGTACAAATTTTATTTTGATTTTACAATAAAAACTTTAACAACAGAAATTTAATCGGTATTTTATGAATTTTTTTTACCAATTAAAAATATTTTTCATAAATAAATCGCACCTGACATAATTATGGTGACCTAGGGGGTTGTACGGCTCCTTGGGCAAAAAAAATTTGCCTCACCGGACAACTGCTCCAATTTGGATGAATTGATAGTCGACTTAGGGTTTTTGGCCCTTTTGGACGCGATGGCAGTGTCAGATTTGACCCGAAATGCTCCAAAAGTGCAGCTACCTTCTGGATCTGGCAACCACTCTCCAGCTTCAAACCCTCATAGATTTGGCCTCGTATGTCTGATTTGAATGAAAAAAAAGGAAAATTTGACTTTCTCAAACCTTCTGAACGCAATGGTGAGCTTAGATTTGCACTAGAAAGCTTCAATATAAACCTGCAATAAAGAGCCAAAAATAGAACACCCTCAAATCTGATATCTCTCTTCAAAAAAAACTATCCAATCGCACCCAACCCGCTCTAATACCATATTAGAATTGGCTATGGCTGCCAAGATCTTAAGACCAAATGAAAATCACAAAAGAGAGAATAGAGCGTGACAAGAATAAACTTTATTCTCATCAATATGATTCAACGATATGAGATGATTGTCTACAATGAGAGCGACCCCTTAGTTAGATAGCCAAGGTGATATACAAGATGTCATAGGATTTTGACAAGTTTCTTAATCATATGACATGAGACAACTAATCACAATTACCTAGGTCACTTGTAGTACAAGTCAAAAAATAAGATAACAACTAATGACAATTAACACCTTCTAGAAAGATTCCTTCTTAGGACCTAAGTAAACTTAACATGTGTAAATAAGTCCCCTAGTATTGAATCAACTAGGTACAAGACTTTATTTACACCATCAAGTATCTTGGGATTGACTTTCATTATAAGCTCAGTTGGAAGACTTGTCATACAAAAAGGATATAGGGAGGTTGGAAAGCCTCTTACCTTCTACAAAATAGGTGTAGAAAAGCCAACCTTTGGGATTGGAAAACCAAGAAAACCCTTTTTGGTTTGCTTGTTACTCTAGTTGTACTTTATGGGTGTGAAGTGTGGGGAAGTAGTATGTCAAAGTGCAATTGGAGAAAACTAGAAAGAATCCAAAAACATCTAATAACAAGTAGTCTCAAAGTTAAAACCACAGTCCCATATGAAATTCTTTGAGCTAAAATAGGGACTTTTCCATTGGAAGCATCGACATTAATATGGTTGATAAGCTATTTATAGAAGGTTGAAAACATGGATAACCACGGTTGGCCTAAAACGGTTATGAAGGAGACACTAGATCGTAGGAAGAAAACTTGGATGAAACAGAACCACAAGTGGATGAATAAGTGGGACATCAATTTGCAAGAGTTTCCTAGCACCAATAGTGAAATAAAAAGCTATGTGACTAAAAAATTCAGAACTGCCATGTGGACAAATCAAATTGGGTGAAAAAAAGCATACTACATCAAAGAGTTTAACCTGACAAAGGATCATGGTAAAAAATCTTATTTAGGTGCAGCTATTAAATGGAAAGTGAGGTTGTTAGTGGCACAGACAAGATCACATCACCTTAGGTGTGAGACCAGTAGGTGGAAGATACCCAAGGAAACTTGGGAAGAAAGAAGTTGTATTTTCTACAATAAGGGGGTTGTGGAAAAAGAAAGGCACTTCATCATTGAATGCACTACTTACGAGGATATCTGTACTCAACATGAAAATAGTTTGAAAGTTGACAATATGCACTAGCTAAATTTGAGGAAGATAAGATTAATCAGATGACTAACCTTCTAGTCAAAATTAATAGCAGGAGATGCGACTTGGAAAAGAGCATGAAGACAAATTAGGTCTGTCTTGTCTTGCTCCCATAAACTGTTTAGTCTCGTGGACATCATTAAAATCTTTCATTTCATTTCATTTTAGATGGCTATTTCTAAGACTTCCGTGTTGTTTCTCACTGTTGCAAGAGTTTATAATTTGTTCAGTGAAAATGAACATAAATCTACATTCCTTTTTGTCTTTTCCCTTTATTCGAGGGGTTTATTAAAATATCTAATTGGTTCTACTCCCCTTCTTGTTACTATCTCCTCTCTAGATAGGGAGATAGGGCCTCTACCACTGGGAATCTTTCTATTCATCCTTCTTTTTTGTTGGGGAATCTATGATTGATTGAATCAGGAACCGACAAACTATACATTGCTTCTAGCCAGGGGGAATTTTAAAATCCTTTTTCTTAATTTTTTTTTTAATGGCATTTTGTTAAGCTTTTGTTTTTGATTTTTATTATAAATTATAATTAAAATTAATATATAATTATATTTTATAATTTTTGCAAATTAGAATAATTTTTTTTGGTACATAAGCTGTTGGATGAGGGCCCACACCTTTTATTAAAAAATAAGAAACAAGCGTTACACCAAGCTTGCCATAGAGGAAATCAAGAAGCAACAAAAAAAAAGGAAGAAGAGAATTACATAGATAAAAATACCTAAAGGAACTACCAAAGGGAGGAAGAAAGGGACAAAAAACTACAAATGTCAACAACCCTAGCATCAAAACTACAAAGTCAAAAGGCTAAAATCAAAGTGTACTCTAATGATTATTCCTTGGAGAGGAGAGCCTCCATAGTTCACTGAGATCCCTCCTCAACCGCTTCTTTTCTTTCTATGTGGAATTTTTCTACCTCTGACTTCCTTTTTTCCTCTTCTCACCATAGTCTGGTTTTAATTTGCTGCTAAAATATGTGAAATCCCAAGTTTCATGGAAGGAGCCACCACAAAATCCTGATCGTAAGAGTGAAGGTACATATCATCCAAATCTTCCATAAAAGGGAAGGTTCCATCAGACCCCGAACAATTCTCATCCACCACAACAAGAACTTTAGAAATTTTATTAAGGACAAGAGAAGTCGGGAGCAAGGTTGGCTTTGAGGGCCTATTAGGCCTTGAAGGCTGAACGAGGCTGGACTGTAAAAAAGGAGGAGGGTCCATGAACTTGTTGTAGTTTCTCCAAGTGAATCAACATCTAGAGAGCCCAACTTCTTGACCCATCTCTTTAGATTGACATGCCTGGAACCAGACGCACACGCAAGAACAAGACTCAATTTTGTGCCCCAACTTATTACAGTGAAAGCATCTAAATGGAAGCCTTTCATAATTTAAGAATTGAGTCCAAGATCCAAATGAAGATTGAATCCAAATACAATGGAAAATTGGTTTATACAAGTAAAGCATTGCACACATCCTGATATATTTGCGAATAGGAGAAATCAAAGCCAAATCCATCTTGACAAATGAGCCCACTTGACCGATCTATTTACTGATGAGATCGTCATTCCCCAAGACCAAAGGCAGATTGTACAGCCTGATCCAAATAGGAACATTTGTGATCTTCGATGTGGCAAGGTCAAAAAAAGGGGTTCACGGAGCAATGAAGAGGCTCGACTGCTCGAAAAACCAAGCTCCATTTTGAAACACAAAATTGCAATCAACAACAGAATTGAAAGAGAGTAGAAAAAATCCAACATCCAGGGAATCAATAACCAGAGTGGAAAGATTACTCCAAGTGGATTTGGCCCATTCTAGAAATCACACAGTAGGAGGGCATCTCCTCAGGAATCTCAAGATCAGAGAACGATAACCAATCTTAGCCTCAATCGTGTGAATTTGCTCATCAGAAACAAATAAATCTTGCGCCTCCTCATAAAGGATAACCTTCGTGTCCCCAAAAGAAACAAATGAACCATTGCATTGTGAAGTAGGCACGAAAGGTGAATCCGTCTTTAGGACAGGAGGAGTAGGGTTCGAATTTGCAAGTTGAATCTTCTCTAAACAAAAAGGGCTACACACATGAAACGAATTGGAACTATTTTTACACGCCACTAGGGTTTTAGAATTCAAACTGGTAGGCGCAAAACCATTAGGAGGCACCACAACCTAAGTCGAGCTCAAAGGGTCGAAGGCGAGCATCGGAGAGGAAGAAGCAGAAAGTTCTTGAGGCACTAGAGTCGACCTAGATCCGAGTGCATAATGATTTCTCTTGGGAACTCCTTGCACATGGTGTGCATCTCGCGAACGGAGCTGGCTACACAACCTACAAAACCCAATGTGCATCCCATGGGCTGCCATGCTATGCCCATCCTGCATAAGTACACCCCAACGACCTGCTCTAATGTCAAACAAAGTACATAGCCTGTCGTGTTTTTTTAACAGACTGTTAGTTAATGTACATTGTACTTCCTTATCTCTTCTCGTGAGTTGTGCATTTTATTTGCAATATAATTTTTTTGTTCTTTAAAAAATTATTCTCTATTTTTTAAAATTCCTAAAAACTATTGTATATTTAAAATCTTAAAAATATAAAATAAAATTTTTGCTCTTTAAAAAATAATTTTATTTTACTTTGAATTATTTTAAATATAATTAATAAAATAATTTTGTAAGTATGATTGTATAATATACACTTCATACTTAAAAATAAAATAAAATAAATATATCAATTTTTAAAATACAATTAATAAAATATTTGTGAAATAAAATGAAATAATTATTAAAAGATAAAAAATTGATATATATATATATAGACACACATATAATAATAATTTTAAGAAAATATTCATTCATTTTTTAATTATTTTATTAATTATATTTTAAAAAATTGATATATTTATTTTATTTATTAAATACTTACTAGCGTGCACACACACACATATATATAATTTATTAATAATACATATAAAATATGCCTAAAGATATCTTTCTCATGTGTCTACTGTACTTTAATGTGGCTAATTAAGATTATAATTACTTTTAGCTATACGAGATTAAGGTTAGGGTTAGATATATATTTAGTTAGGGTTGGGGTTAAAAATAGTGTAAGTATTAGTTTTACGATTAAGTTTAGGGTTAGAGTTAGAGTGAGAATTATTGTTAAGATTGAATCATAACCCTAATCTAACCTTAACCTTAACCCTAATTGAACCCTAACCAAGGTCATAATATATAAAATGAACCAATGATGACCTTAATTAAGTGTATAAATGATGAACCAATAATTTTGAACCAATAATTTTCCTTACCAGAAGCCTTCGCCTTGGCAGGGGATCTCCTCGGCAGCTTCCTCTTGATCGCACCCGCGCCATCTTCCAACTGTCCAGAGTCGCAGCAGGCATTCGCACCTGGACTGCCCTCACACATGATCGCAGTTTTAAATTAAATTAGAATATTATTATATGTATAAATTATTATTTTTTTCATAAATTTTAATTTATATGTATATTTAGTTATGTGAAATAAATTTTATAATAAATCTAAATTTATATAATTATTTCAAAATTTTGCATCATTCTGAATATATTATATAATTTATATTTATATCTATGTTATAATATATTATATTGTTTATATAATTTATATTTATATATATATATATATATATATATATATATATATATATAAAATCAAGGTCATTATTGGTTCATTTTAAATTATATAATTCACATTTATATATTATATAAATTTTACCATCTCAATATTATAATCTTTAGTAGGTGAGAGTTGTATATTTATATAATATAATATAAAAATAAAATAAAATATTATATAATATATAAATATTAAATTACACAAGAGTATTTAATTAATATTTACTAATTATATAACAAATATTTAATTCAAGGTTAAAGAATAATATTTAATTATCCAAATTAATGGTAGTTAAATTGTTTTGAATGTAATCAACTTATGGTCCATTCTAAATGTATAATATTATATATTATATAATTTATATTTATATTATATTGTTTATATTTATATTGTATTATTTATATTTTATTTCTATTAATTTATATTCAAACACTAATCAATATATCAACTCAATTTCTTTATTTACTATTTTAAATGAGATGATATTAATTATTAAATTGAAGGCACCAAATTAGAATTGTATATTTCAATTTAATTTCCAATCCATGTATCCTAAATTTATAACATTTATAATTAAATAAAAAATAAAAAATATTACCCCATTACTAAAAATTGTTATTTAACATGTAAACAAAATTGATATCTCAAATATATTAAAGATTTACCTTACTTTGTCCCTCCTGTAAAAATACGTCTAGTTTGTGCACTCCTTACCGATCAAAATGACTTCAGTAGCAACATTCCCAAGCATGAAGCACGTGGTGGAGTGTTCAATAAAATCAAAATATAATAACCTCAAAAAAGTGTGTATCCCTATGTAAATACGTATCCAAAACTATAAATATTGTGAGAATTTTGGCTAATGCAAAGAATAGATCTAAATATCCAAGTAACAGTTGTATCAATTGAGTATGCAAGACTGTATTGATATCAAACTATTACTAGCTTACCTCTAAATCGCTATCTCATACCAACTCATCTATCAACAAGATAGCACATTATCTACGTGTCCCTCTAAATCAACAACAACTAATTTAATTACAATAATACAAAGACAAGTGCTCGCCACTACCTGACATTTGTTAACTATTACTAGCTTACCTCTACCTTGTCTATCAACAAGATAACACATTATCTACCTCCCTCTAAATCAACAACTAATTTTATTACAATACTATGAAGGAAAGTACTCACCACTACCTAACACTTGTTACTACTATTACTAAGTTGGTATAAAGGCAAGTACTCCCACTACATGAGCCATCAAAATGACATGGGCATCTGATTGCTGCCATACCTGCAATGTAACAACTTTGTCAATGTTGTATGGATGTATAATACTCCATGCAGTCTACAATATGCGTCTCTTCCCAACGATGATGACAGGTGAAAATTAGTTAAATCAATTTCTCGTTAGCTATGGCTATATAATTTTATTATATTAATCTATAAAAAACTTAAAGCACACCACTATTAAAACATTTAAAACTTATTGGTATATGTTCATTGTTTTTAAAATTTAATTTAAAAGTTTAACAGTGGGAATTCGTAAGTTATTGAATAAAAGATATTATATTTATTTTTATTTTTATTTTATTTTATTTTAAATTATTTAAAAAAATCTTTGTAAAAAATTAATTAGTTAAAGAGTTACTTTATTTACTTTTAGAATTAATTTAAATTATTTTATTTGTATTTATCAAATGTTATTTAAAAAAAATGTCTCACAAATTTACAAATACATCTTTTATGTTAACATCTAGATTTAAAATTGGAGATGAGTTGAATGGGGATGGGATGAGGTTGGGTATGAGTGGGAGTTTCTACGCAGGCATGGCGTGCCGTGGCTGCATGCCTTAGCATCCTTTTTACATGCATTTTTTTTGTTATGTTCAATGTTTTTGGGTGTGTTTCTGTGTGGGGGGTGTTTCTTGCGTGCGGGGGTGGGGTTCTTCTTCATTGGTGGGTTATTTCCTTGTCTGTGTTTCTTCTTACTGGCCACTTCATTTTTCCCTTGTGTTTGGAGTGGATTTGGCTTGTTGGGGTGTGTAGACAGGTGTCATTGTTCGAGTTTACTACGCTGCCTTTGGTTGTTTTCTTCTAATAGTGGTTGCTTTGAGTATTTTGATCTGGTGTGTTGGATTTTGTGGCTGCTCTGTGTGATTTTTCTTGTGTGGATGGTGTTGTTTTCATCTTCTATCATGCAAAATATTGGTTCTTCTTCTCCAAGGAGAGATTTTTCTCTCTTCTTTGGAGAACATTGATGAGGTTGTTTCTCAGAATGGTGGTTTTCATTTGAAGAAAATTAATGGGGTGCTTGGAGAGATCGTAAGATCGGCCTATGCTGGTTATACAACTGGAATCTGTTGCCGATGATGTGAACTATTATTGTAACCACATCTTAATTTGTAAATTTATGGGAATGTGGGTATCTCATCCTTTTATGGACTCATGGATTTGCAAAACCTGGAATCTAGAGGGGGGTTTTGACTTATTGCTAGCTACTAACAACTTTTTATGCTGGAATTTTCTTGTGTTGTGGATAGGAATGGGGCCTTTGAAGGCGGTCCTTATTTTTACAATTAGGTGGGCTTGTTTATCAAACCCTGGCATATGGGTTTCAACTTTGTAGAGGAGCTTCTGTCTAGGGTGCCGGTTTGGGTTTTCCTTCCTCATCTGCCACTAGAATGTTGGCGAAGTGATATTTTACAGATGATAGCTCTTTCGATCGACAAGCCTATTGGGCCTTCCCAACATACCTTGACCAAACATGATCTCTCTTATTCTCATGTATGCATTGAGATTGATTTGAATAATCTGCTGTCAGATTTAGTTGATATGAGTATTGAGCCAATTTCTTGGGCTCAATAGTTGGATTATGAAACTTTTCCATTTCATTGTCATTTATGCCATGAATATGGCCATATTCAAAGAAGGTACCCCAAAGTTGCAAATTTTTTTAGTTTTGGTTCTGCTCCTCCCCATTCTTCTTCTATGGGTGATAAGGGTAAGGCACCCATGCAAGGGATGGTGTTGAATAAAGATGGATTTGTGGAAATTAAGTCACGCAATAAAGGTAGAGGTCAGAAGAGAACTCTCAGGGATAGGAAAGATGAGGAAACATTTAATAGGTTTGATGCTTTGGATGGTTTAGTCCATGAGGAGGGGGTTTCTATTGATATGCATGTTGAGGATACCCCATTAGTTGATCATAATTCTTCTTTTGAGCTAGTCATTTCTTCTGCTTTGGTTCCTGTGGAGGCTCTTGAGGTGGTGATAGATTCTAGTACCCTCCCCCCCACTATTGTTCCTAGGGATTCTTGTGTGTTGGTTGAGACGTCTATGGTTTCTATTGCTTCAGGTGCTAGTCTATATGGTGGGACAAGTCTTTTGGATACTAGTAAAAATAAATATTTCTCTTCTCCTATTTTGGGTTTGCAACAAAAGCCCCTAAAAAAGGGTGTTCTGGATAAGCCCCTGAAGGTGGGTAGGAAGAAGGATTAGGAAAAAGTTAAGTTGGCTGGTGAGACGTTGGTTGAGTCTGGTTCAGTGAGGACACTGAATTCTCATTTCTCTCACCCTTCGAGATGATTGTGTCATCTTGGAATGTAAAGGGTATGAATAGCATCCCTAGACAAAAGGCTATTCGAGATTTGGTTCGTGTTCATTCTCTAGGAGACCAAGTTGTTGGTTGAAGGGATGATGCAGTGTGCTTCTAAGATTTGGAATAGAGGGTTATGCCAGTGTGTGGGTGAACAAGGTAGCTTTGGTGGTCTTTCTTGCTTATGGGATCCCCACCGTATCTCCCTAATTTGGTGGTTCTCTTGCAGATTCTCCATTTATCTTGTTGTGACTAGTTTGGAGTTAGGGGAGAGAATATTCTTCTCTAATATCTATGCTCCTTATGATATTCCTGGTACGGTTTTCTTGTGGTCTCATGTTATATTTTTGAGATCTTTAGATCCTTTTCTTCACTAGATTATGGCAGGTGACTTTAATGCTATTTTCTCATTAGAGGAGAAAAGAGGTGGTAATGCTCGTTTGGACCCTTCCCTTGATGTCCTAAGAGACAATATGTCTCGGCTACAGCTGGTGGATATTAATCCTTCGATGGTATTTTTACTTGGAATAATAGGAGGTTTCAGTGAAGATTCCATTTTGGAAAGGTTAGATAGGTTTCTAGTGTCCAACTTTTGGGTTGGTGATAGGTGGATGACAAGTTCTAAAATCTTGGATTGGCATGGTTTGGATCACTGGCTGATTAAATTTTCTACTCATCTGGCTAGTTGCCCCAGTAAGAAGACTTTTAGATTTAAGTTAATGTTTCTTAGGGATGAGAGGCCCCAAGACCTCATTCCTAGATGGTGGGTTGAA
Organism: Sequoia sempervirens; assembly: GCA_007258455.2. Taxonomy (NCBI): domain Eukaryota; kingdom Viridiplantae; phylum Streptophyta; class Pinopsida; order Cupressales; family Cupressaceae; genus Sequoia; species Sequoia sempervirens. Next base: position 162,794,714 of record VDFB02047230.1, read on the forward strand.
GGGAGGTTGGCACTACTATGTACTCCTTTGTGAAGAGACTTCAATATATCAAATATAAGTTGAAACGATGGAATAAACATCACTTTGGTAATGTTTTTTAGGAAAAAAGGGTTGCTTAGGAGCGTTTGGATTATGTTACCCAAGAAATTAGAGATCATGGTCTTTCTAAGGATTTGAGTAGGTTAGAAGCTGGGGTAGTGAAAAAGGTAGAGGAGTGGGAGTTTAGAGAGGATTTTTTTGGAAATAGAAGTCCCACATTGATTGGCTGCAAGAATGGGATAGGAATACCTCCTTTTTTCATAATTCAGTGAAAGACAAAAGAAAAGGAAATGTTATTTCCTCTCTTCGTTCTCCTGGGGGTGTTGTTCTATCTTCCTCTAGGATTTCAAGAGAGTCTGTTCGTTTCTTTTTAGCTCTTTTTTCTAAAGATTCTCCTCCTGCTTATGAGGCAGAAGCTTTTATCTTGTCTTGTATCCCTTCCCTAGTGACCAAGGACATGAATGATTCTCTTATTGAACCTATTACCTTGAAAGAATTAAAGAATGTTGTGTTTTAGTTGAAGAAAGGAAAGGCTCTAGGTCTTGATGGGTTTCTAGCCGAGTTTTTCTAGGATTTTTGGGAGGTGATCAACTCAGATCTGCTTGAGGTTGTCCAGGAATCTTTAAGGAATAAGAAATTACTACATGCCATGAATGCCACTTTTCTTTCCCTTATCCCTAAACAGGAAGGTGCTAATTCTTTGGATCTTTTTAGACCAATTGCTTTGTGTAATGTGGTCTACAAAATAATTACCAAATTGATTGTTGAATGTCTAAAGTCATAGTTGGGCAGGTTGATTTCTGAAGAACAAGGGGGTTTTGTTGTAGGTAGAAAAATCTTGGATGGTATTGTTATTGTAGCTAAGACTTCATTATATGGCTTCTTCTAGAGAGAAGGCTATGTTTATAAAGCTGGACATGGCCAAATCTTATGATCGAGTTAAATCCAATATTTTTTATCCAATATTCTAAAGGCTTTCGATTACAGTAACTTGATTAGATTGATTGGGTCATGAGTTGTGTGATGACTTCATCCTTTTCAGTTCTCATTAATGGGGAGCCTTCTGAGCTATTTGCTATGACTAGGGGCCTTAGGCAAGGGGATGCCTTATCCCCATACTTATTCATTTTGATGGTTGAGGGATTGGGGGGATTCATTAAATCTTAGGTGGAGAGTGAGTCTATTCAGGGATGGAGATGGGGCAATAATTTTCCCCCTCAATCTCACCTCTAGCTTGTTGACGACACGACTTTGATGGGACTCGCTAAAGTGGCTGAAGCAATTAGCTTCAAGAAGACCTTGGATTGTTATTTGGATGCTTTAGGACAAAGCATCAATGCGAGTAAGTCATGTATTTATTTCTTTAATACCGCTAAGCTTATTTAACAAAAAATTGCTAGGATTTTAAGATTTCAGGTGGGCTTGCTTCCATTCATTTATCTTGGTATTCCTCTAGTTTTTTGAACACTTTCAAGGTGTTACTGGCAGGATGTGATTGATAAATTTTGCATGAAGGTTGGCGATTGGACTTGTAGACATGGCTTTCCATAGTTGGTAGAGTTACTCTGTTAAAATTTGTGCTTCAAGCTCTTCCATTATACAGGTGTTTCATGTTGTTTTCCCCTGCTAGTTTCATCAAAGAATTTGAGAGTCTTTGTCATTAGTTTCTTTGGTCTGGTAATCTTCTTTTGAGGAAGTGGAGTTTGGTCAAGTGGGATGTTGTGTGTTGGTTGAAACAGGAAGGTGGTTTGGGATTGCGAAAGGTAGATTGGAATGGTCAAGCCTCGGTAGCTAAGCTTTATTGGAGATGGTGTTCTCAACAACATTAGTGTTGGGCCAGGATTCTTACCTTTAAATATTTGGGGGATGTGGATAGTGCTGACTTGCCTAGATTTAGTCTTACTGGGAAAGGTTCCATGATTTGGGGTATGCTCAAAAGAGGTGCCAAGTTAGTTAAGCAAGGTATTTTCTAGATCTGTAACAGAGGTTTTGATTCCCTTTTTTGGTATGATTTCTGGGATGGCTTCCCTCCTATCATGTCTTCTCACCCTCATCTGCAGGGCTTGTGTAGGATTTTTCTAGAGGCTAGATGGAGCAAAGTGATGGACTTTAAAGTCCCCTAGGCTTGGCGACAGGCTAATGTTTCTAGGTGGAAGGACATGCATGAATTGCTACCAGGGAGATCGATAGGAGATAGGAAGGAGTTGGCTTCCATTTTGGCTGGCACGATTTGTTGTTCTCTTCCTAAGCAGGATGTTCTTGCTTGGGGTCATGATCCCAGAGGGAAATTATTTGTTTCCTTTGGTTATTGAGTGTTGGATAGGCATTCTCTTGGCAGTGTAGGGGTTCCTTGGTGGAAACAAATTTGGAATAAATTTTCTTGGCCAAAATGCAATTTCTTCTCTTTGCTGGTGGTTTACAATAGATGCTTGACTTGGGACAATCTTTGGAAATGTGGCTTTTGGGGTCCTTCAATGTGCTTTTTGTGTTTGCATAATGTTGAGATTGCTTCTCATCTCTTTTTTGAGTGTCCCTTTACTAGGAAAATTTGGCATTTTGGTGGGAGGCCTAAGTTCAACAGTGTAGACATTCCTCTTCCTTAGAAGAGTTTTGGCAGTGTCTTGTTCCCCTTCCTATTAAGAGTTCCTTCTTGCAAATTGCTTGGAGTATTGGTCCAAGTTTTATTATTTGGCACATTTGGTTGGAGCACAACCGCAGGATCTTTTTGGATAAGAATCTTCAGGTGTGGAAGCATATATTTGGAGCTCTCCAAGAGATTTAACCGCTAAGTCTGATTTGTCGGTACCAGTGGATCCTAGTGATGTAAGAGAGGTTCATAATTTGAGGATTTTTGTTGGTGGTAGGGTTAGGCCCAAGCATGATCTAGGTTGGAGATCTAGAGGGAAAATCTTTAGGGAGGGGCATTGGATGCTTCCTCCCCACAAGATTTTGAAAATCAACATTGATGGGTCTTCTAGAGGCAATCTGAGGCATGTTGGAGTTGGTGGGGTTGGAAGGGATAGTTCAGGTGTGGTTGAGTTTTTCTTCTCCAAATATAAGGGGCGACATTCTAATAATCTCATGGAGGCATTGGCTATTCTTTTAGCTTTGAAGCGAGCTTATGCCCTTGGTTGGAGAAATATTATTTGTGAGTCTGATTCTCAGATTGTGATTGACTTGCTAAATAGGAGTCAATTAGAGGATGTTAGCTGACATTTAGTTGTGGTGGTTAAGAAAATCACTAGTCTTGGAGGAGTATTCTATCACCTTTTCCCATATCCCACATGAATGGAATAAGGCTGCTGATGGGTTGGCCAAATGGGCTTCAGAGAAGATGGGGAATTGGATGGTGGATAATTGGGATAGTTTGCTTGGGGAGCTTGCCCAGGATTTGGAAGAATTGGTTTCAGAGGATATGAGATGTTGCATGGGTACTACTTGAGTACTTGTTTGGTGTGGTTTGGCCCCTTTTCGGTTGCTTGTATTTTTTGCATTGTACTGCCTTCTTTGATTAATAAAGTTTTTACCCTCTTTTTATTAAAAAAAATATCTATATTTAAAACTAACTATTAAAATATTTTATTATAGTATATAGTATTATTTAAATATTATATTATAGTATATAATATTATTACAAAACTCCAATATATATATATATATTTTTGATCCGTCCAATATATATATATATTATATTATAGTATTTTTATTTTATTTTATTTTAAATATTATTTTGTAAAAAAATAATTAGTTAAAGAGTTATTTTGTTTACTTTTAGAATTAAAGTTATTTTATTTTCACTTATTAAGTGTTGTTTTTGAAAAAAACCTCTTTGAAGACTTACAATACATCTTTTATGTTAACATCTAGACTTAAAACTAACTATTAAAATATATAATATTATGAAAATATTATAATATAGTATAAACATATTATTATAATATTATATGTTATGATTTTATATTATATTACATAAATAATTTATTATAATAAATATATAATATTAATATATAATATATACTATGATATGTAATATTTATCTAATATTAATATACAATATAATATAACATATTTAATATTATATATAATACATAATATAACATTTAAATATATAAAATATTATATTATAATATATAACATTAAAATATATAAAATATTATATAATATTAAATATAGTATATATTATAGATTGATATAATAAAATTATGTTATATAATTATATTTTTTTATTCCCTATATTATATAATTATATTAATATATATATATTTTTTAAATTATACTACTATTAATATGATATAAAACCCCAATATCAAAAATTAGCATGGATACTATTTACTTCTTAATGTTTTGATTAAGGGTGAAAAAGGGGTTTTGATGGGGTCTGAAACCCATAACAAAGGTAATCAAGTTGCATTTAAAATACAACATATAAACCAACAACAGCTCCACAACATCCACTAAAGATAACTCATGACTACACACGTTGCACCATACAAACAATCAAGGGCCTAAGACCCTTAAACAACTTGGTTTTAACCGGGACCAAAAACTCTTTTAGATATTCATAGACCCTACCTGCATCCACCAGACATCAACAAACCTACACTCATAGAATACATCCCAAAGCCAATAAAGATAATATACATAATGGTGTAAGACACCATCAGCCCCCTAATCAAAAACAATGTTAGCCACCTGATTTTACCTGGGATCAAAGACCCATAGTTACACAAAGATCCCGCCTACATCTACCAGGCATCAACAAACTAGCTGCTCATGGAAGACACCAATGATCCAAGAAAGATAATCATCACTAAATGAGCAGAGACCACATTGGTAAGAACCACCAATAAGACCAAACACCCCACCTCAATAGGGACAATTTGATCCACCACAGAAAAATGCAATAAGTCATCTTCCCTGCAACTCAAATTCTCCTGGTAATAGGAAACCAACTCCATCTCCACATCTAAAGGAGTGAGCTCCCCTCTATTGGAGAGGAAGAAACGACCAGTAAAGCCATCGTAGCCAGACATCACCAACACCCTCAACCTCCACCTCCATAGGAGAATTTCCCACCTCAATAAGAACAACTATTGAGGGGGGACCACCTCCATAGGACCAAAGGAGAAATTCAACATAGTAGCCAAGAAAAAAACCATAGCCTCCTTTGGAAAGCCTTGCACTAGGAACAAAATCATCTGGATCTAGGATTAAAACTTGAAAACCACCCAACTAAGAGAACAAGGCCACTAAAGATCTGAATAGAGTCCAAAACAACATAACCCTTCATCCAACAAGTCATCAACAGAGAAGACCCCACAACACACACCTTAGCTAGGTAAACCTTCATCAACAACCACAAGCCCAAAGTAGCTAGCTCGATCACCACCTCTAACAGGACAAAGATCCCATCAAACGTAGGAAAAGCACCCCTAACCAAAGAAAACAACTAGGAAAATAGAAGAACCCCACCAAAATCAGGGGAAATAGATATAACCATCATCTCCATAAGAAACTTGATGGCATCCACAGAAAGACAGGGCAGAGACAACCCTTCCCAAACCAACAAAACCACACTAGCAGCCCCCAAGCCCAGAAAAACCATAAGCAACAAAGAGCTTGAAGGGAACAAAAACACACAAGCAACCCTCAAGCTAGTAGAGAGAGTGAGGAAGAGACAAAAGACAACAAAAAGGAAGCCATTGGGTATGTCTATTTTTGCTTGTTATCACAAGTTTTAAGGGACTAAGTGTCAGTCACAACATCATGATCAAATTAGCCCTCTGCATGGCATAAAATCCAACTTTCATGCTTTCCATGTGACCCACATAGCCTTATATCTGTAAATAATTTATTTGAAAGTATTTTTCCCAAATTGTATGGGGGAATTTGAATACCCGTGTTTTTAAAAACTCCTATAATTTTTTAAAGTTTATTAATTGTCTCCCCTCACAATTTAGTAGGATGGTGAAATCCTTGCTTTTGTGCATTAGTGGGCCCAAGCAATAGATCAATGCAATTTTTCACTTTTTTGGTAAGGCATACAAGTGTGAGGCTAAGTTAATTCTGGTATGGGAGAACTTTAGAAGACTATTTTCTATAAACACCCCAGAATGCTATAATCTATAAAAAAATTAAAGCATACCACTATTAAAACATTTAAAACTTATGGTATATGTGCATTGTTTTTAGAATTCAATTTAAAAGTTTAATTGTGGGAACTGGTAAGTTATTGAATAAAAGATATTATATTTATTTAAATTTCTATTTTATTTTATTTTAAATTATTTAAAAAATTACTTTATAAAAAAAAATTAGTTAAAGAGTCATTTTATACTTTTATAATTATTTTAAATTATTTTATTTGTATTTATCTTGAATGTTACCTAAAAAAAAAAATCAAAATTTATAGATACATGTTTTATGTTATCATCTAGATTTAAAACTAATTATTAAAATATTTTATTATAGTATATAATATTTATTTAAATATTTTATTATAGTATATAATATTTATTTAAATATTATATTATAGTATATAAGGGAACTGACAAGTTATAGAATAAAAGATATTATATTTATTTAAGTTTTTTTTTTTTTTTTCAATTATTTAAAAAAATACTTTGTACAAAAATAATTAGTTAAATAGTCATTTTATACTTTTAGAATTATTTTAAATTATTTTATTTGTATTTATCAAATGTTATTTAAAAAATATCAAAATTTACAAATACATCTTTTATGTTATCATCTAGATTTAAAACTAATTATTAATATATTTTATTATAATATATAATATTATTTAAATATTATATTATAGTATATAATATTATTACAAAACCCCAATATCTATACTAATAATATTTTGTATTTTATTTTAAATTATTTAAAATATTATTTTGTAAAAGAATACTTAAAGAGTTATTTTATTTACTTTTAGAATTATTTTAAGTTATTTTATTTGCACTTATCAAGTGTTATTTTTTTCCCTTTCTAAAAATTCCAAATACATCTTTTATGTTAATATCTAGATTTAAAACTGACTATTAAAATATATAATATTATTAAAATATTATATTATAGTATAATCATATTATTATATTATAGTATAATAAAATTTAAAGGTAAAAAGAAAAAAAGAGAAAAACTAAATCACTAATATTAATTTATACCTATTTTTAAATTAAAAGATTAATTATTTTAATCTCATTAAATCTTTAATCTTTTTGTGTATATCATATTTATTTTATTATTTTATTAAACAATTTAAATATTTTTATAATGCCAATGGCGAACAGGCGAGTGAGCGGGAAGGCGCAAGGAGGAAGGAATTTGAAATCCTCTGTGGAGGGAGAGGAGCAATTTGCAGAGGAGGATGACAATTCAACAGATGAGGATGGTGAGTTGGATGTGTCGCGGGTTGGTCTGGTTCCTGCAGAAGATGAAGGCGACGTTGCTGGAGGGGTCTCTGCCTTTTTTGCTTGTGGGTTGCAGATATTCTTCTCTGCAATGGTTTTTGTGGCTGCCTTTGAAGAAGCTTTTGATGCTTACGGCTTGGGGAAGCCTCACCTCTATTCTCATGAGGAGACTATTGCTAGTCTAGGTGGTAACATATTTATTTTGTTTCATCTTTCTTGGCTGCTTTTGGGGCTGTATATCAAGCGCTTCTTGAAGATCTAGATATTTTCGTTGTTATTCAAAGTTTTTTCTTCTTTAAGCTAGATTTGGTGCCTGTTGCTAACCCATTGGTGGTTTTTGAAGCATTTTGGGATGAAGGGTTCTATTCATTTCTGGCCTCTATTTTGGCCTCTATGCTTCAGATGCTGGTTCAGTCTATGGTTGGCTTCTTCTGGGTGGATTCCTGCCGAGGTTGCTTGCTTTGATGCTCTATATTGGTGGGTCTTAGTCTCCGGTCTGTAGTCTCTTGGTGTGACTAGAGGAGGGTCTCTTTTTCTTGTGGATTGGTAGTGGCTGCCCTTCCTTGTTATTTTTTGGCTACTCTCTTTGTAGGGGATGTGGGAGTGCGTTGGTTGCTTAAAGGAAGTTTGGTTGTTGATTGGGCTTATTTTTGTCCCCATTCAACGTAATAGGGAGGCTTGGGGGCTCTTCATATTGGCCTTCTCTACTTCTTGCTTCCTTTTAGATGTCTTTCATTTCTTCCTTGTTCTCTTTGCTAGCTTGTGGGTTGCTTGTGTGTTTCTGAACCCCGAGTGCTCCTTGATGATTGTGTTTTTTTCAGGGTTGTTGGTTGTTGATGTGGTTATGATGTTTTCTTGGGATGTGCTATATTTTCCCCGTCATTTTGTGGTTTCCCATTAATTTTCTTATGGAGTTGATGGTTATGTCCATCTCCCCTATTTTTGGTGGGGCACTTTTGGATGGGATTAGTGTTTTTTTGTTTTCCCAGATGTTTTATTTGGTTAGGAGTGCTTTTGTCTTTCTTTCTTTAGATGGGATCTCTACTTACATTCTGTTAGAGGTGGTGATAGAGCTGGTTGTTTTGGGCTTGTGGTCACTATTGATGTTTTACTTGGTTGTGGTGCTTGCTATGGGTTCTTTTTTGCTGATGACTTGTTGTTGAAGGGTCCTACTATTTTGGACTCTATTCAGATGAGTTGTGGTGTTGATCTCTTAGTTGGGTGGTTCTCTAGTTTTAATCCTAGACCCTAGATGGTTTTGTTCCTAGTGCAGGGCTTTCCAAAGGAGGCTACAAGTGCTTTCTTGGCTACTATGTTAGATTTATTCATTGGTCCTATGGAGGTGGTCCCCCCTCAGCAGTTGTTCTTATTGAGGTGGGCAGTTCTCGTATGGAGGTGGAGGTTGAGGGTGTTGGTGATGTCTGGCTACGGTAGTTTTGCTAATTGTATCCTCCTCTCCAATAGAGGGGAGATCAATCCTTTAGAGGTGGAGATGGATTTGGTTTCCTGTTACTAGGTGAGTCTATGTTACATGGAAGCTATTTTATTTCTGTTCTCAATGTTGGATCACAAAGCCCCTATTGAGGTGGGGTGTTTGGTCATTTTGGTGGTTTATACCACTGTGTTCTCCGCTCTTTTGGTGTTGATTATCTTTCTTGGCTCAGTGGTGTCTTCCATGAGTAGCTGGTTTGTTAATGCTTGGAAGATGTAGGCGGGTTCTCTGTGTAACTAAAAGGGTTTCTAGTCTCGGTTAATAACAAGATTGTTTAAGGGTCTCAGGCCATTGTTTTTTTGTAAGATGTAGCATGTGTAGTCTTGTTAATCTTTTGGAGGCTATTGTAGAGTCAATGTTGGTCTATGGTTTATCTTAGTTGTAGCTTGTTGTCCTTTGTATGGGTCCCAAGCCCCATCAAAACCCATTTCTTACCCCTAATCAAAAACAATTTAAATATTTTTAATATATATATATTTCTATAATTCTTTTATGATAATATATTTAAATAGTTTAAATAGTTTGATATTAGGGTCAAGATCAAACCTAACAAGTATAAATTCACAATCCATGTAACATTTGAACATATTAATCTTGTAAGATTTTATTCATTTCAAACTATTGTTAACTTACCTCTAAATGGCCATGTCATTCCACCTCATCTATCAGCTAGATAACAAATTATTAACCTCCCTCTAAATCAACAAAATAAAAATTATGACCATACTGCAAAGGCAAGTACTCGTCACCAAGTGACACTTGTTATTACTACTATTACTACATTGTTGTAAAGGTAGGTACTCACTATGTGGCACTTGTTTTCTATTCAGAAAGGAGAGCTTGGTATGGGGAATTGTTCCATGGTCTTTAAGTTCTAGTTTGTTTTAATATTCAAAAGAATTTTTTTTTTCTTATGTCATTAATTGTTCATTAAGTTTTTTTATGTTAAATTTGTTATCTATTTGTCTTCTTGTTATCCATTTTTCTCATCATTCTAAATTGAAAGTCTTGTATTTTTGTGATTACTTTTCTTTTTTGGGAAATATGGGTTGTGTTTCTTATGTTCGTAAGGAAATTTATTTATCTCTTTTCTCATTTTTCATTTCCTCCATTTTTTTATTTTATGGTTAAAATTACTAAAAATTCCAAAACCCCATCATACAAGCGAGTTGCTCCTCTCTAATATAGAGGAGAATCATTAACTTCATAATAATTTCTCTATTTGTTAATACATTTTGTTGTTGTTTGTTGGGCGAATTTCATAATTTTTGGAACAATAAAATTGTTTACTAACATCAACATATGGAGATATTGTGATAACCACTACAATATTTTTGAAAGAACTTGCAATTACATAGGTGTTTTTACTTGCTAGAAGCATGATAAATTTTACACCCCGTTTCTAAGTTACCAGATTACTTTTACCTTTATGAGTAAATATGATTTTAAATGTAAGATTATGACTTTAATATGTTCAAAGGATGAATGAAGTATATGAATATGCATTATGATTAATTATATTTTAAATTCTTTAATGATGTTGTGTTATACGATGATATGATTTTCATGTTATTGGCTAACTTAATTCATCATTCATTAAGTTGGATGTAGGAAATATAGATGAATCCTCCAGTGAGGAGAGGGAGAGTATCACCCAGGAGAGGAAGTTGGTATGGAAACCACTAGTGTACCTACTTGAGTAAATGCACGCACTCACTGCCTAGGATAGACAAGCCTTGTCGGCTCAGTTTGAGTTATGTGTCGGTAAGTGTTAAACCTTGGTGATAGTTTTTCAAATTAGTAGCAATGTTTGGGTGATTATTTATTATTCTCTTTGATTCTTTATTGATTTGAGTCATAGAAAAATGGATCATATGTCCCTTTTGTTTAGAAAAATAGGATCTAGGTGCCTTTCTCTTTAATTTCATTAGAAAGAAAGAATATCACAAAGGGATAGGATTGAATTTCAATCTTGAGATGAGATAACCCTATTTGGGATCTTGGATCTGTTAGAATTGTAAAATTTTGAATTTTTTTACAGTCAATAGCATTCATGAGTTCCAAAATAAATCCTCATCATAAGCATAAAATTCCTTCCTCATGGTGTTTCCCTCATATTTTGTCATATCATCCATTAGAATTCATCTAGTCTTTGATATTTCATTGTATTACCCATATCGGCATGACAGGGTGAAGGTCTCCCCGAACCATATTTTTTACTAATGTATGCTTGTTGCAGATTTTTGGTAGGACATTTTTTTGTTTTGGCGACAGAAATTCATATCGGCAAGAGAATTGTTATCGGTGTGAATCATAGTGAACTCATGTATGTCTCACCAACTAGTGCATGGAGTGATGTATAATCCAAACAAAAGACTATCGGAGTAATGTCTTACCGAAGGCAGTAGGTCTTTCCGATAAGGCGCAAAGTGGTTTCATCAAAAAGCTATTGGGAAGAAGCTATGTAGTCTTTCCAACTCAAATGTCACACCGATAGAAAGTGCATCAGTGAGAGAAGGGGTTATCGGCATGAGTTTCACCAAAATTTGAAGGTTTCGCCGATTGAATACTTCGGGGAGAGTCTTACTGAATAGGGTAATCTAGAGGAACAAGTTCGGAAAGACATTTAGTGTCGGTATGAGTCTTTTTGAGTTTTTAGAGTCTTGCCGATGGAATTTATTTCATCGGTAAGATTATTTTCATCGGCGAAAGGGTGATTATGTCTCAGCGACTAGAAAATGCATTGAAGAACATATCTCGGTATGACACAATGAACTATGTGAGATGTCTTCCTGACTCTAAAGGTCACATCGAAACACAAAGAACTAAAGGATGATTGTCAATGAGACATTGGCCTTCGGTGTGACTACAGGATGTTACAGCGAAAGATCTAATGAACATTGCAAAATAGATTTCGCCCCTAATTTGAAATTTTATCAGTGAAAAAACACTTGATGCGACAGTGCTAGTTTCAAATAAGTATTCATTTGTGCTTCAGCTGACACATTAATGGCGTGATGGATATAATAGGAAAAGCATAAAGCTATATTTGACCCATCTAGAAAACCAAAGATACATTTGTCAAAAGAAGCAATAGGTGAGGTTTTCAAATTAGAAGGGTTTTGCAATGAGGAGATTTTACATGAGGAATTGGAGAAGGAATTCTCGAGAATGGATACAATCTATAAGGGTTGGAGGTTTCCAATTCACAGAGTTAAACAAGGCAGCAAGCCAAATCCTCTGCAGGATAGTGAGGGCCCCCCTTATCATGTGGACTTGTTTGAGCCCTATCTCAGTGTGTCAGTTTTTGGGAATGGATGCCCTAGAATTCATGTCAATTGTGCCAATGATTATCACAACAGATATCCAGTATCACAATTCTAGGCCATTTGACTATGCCTCATACATTTCTAGGGGGCTTGATTCAGGACTGATGGCTATCAAAGGTGGATCTTTTATTGTTCATCTCCGACATTATTCATTGTTGATGCACGTGGTACTATATTTTGGACAGGAGTTAGGAGTATGGCCTCTAGAGATGAGAATTTCTCAAATTGGTAAAGAGGGTGAAGCATTACCTGTTCAATTGCGGATTGCTATTTGGGACAACAGGTTTGCTAATGCTAATTTCATTCATTTTGAAGAACATTTTCTAAGAACATTGTATAAGTTGTATCAATATCCTTGTAATTATTCATTAAATGATGAGATTAAGAGATTCCTTTGGCCAAAAGATTTCAATGGGCCAATTGATCATAACTAGGGAGATTGGAATTGTTTGGAGGGAGCTACAATGATTAGAGTCTATGGATTTGAAGATGCCCCTTTCATTCTGCCAAGGACAGTCCCAAACAGAGTTGCATATTTGGAGATTGTCAGGTAGACAGACTATTGTAGTGTTATGCATTTCAGCCCTTTTGGGAAGTAGGCTTTTATGCCTAGTACATTGTGTTTTGGTGACTTCACTGTGTTGACTAAGGAAGGGTACAACTTGATCCTTAATAGATTGTTGCATTATAACATGAAGAGAGGACCACCCAGAAAGGATTTTGATCTAGAGAGATATATTAATTCTAAACAAATGAAGATAAACTTTGGAGGGTATCAACATGTACCCTATCCCTTTGATGATATGATTAGGAATTTAGATGAAGATGAAGCTGCGATGGTAGTTGAAAGATATAACCAAGGGCTACAGGATACAGAGCAATTGAATTCTGGATAAGAAGAGATACCAAAGGATAATATGCCACAAGGTAAACCAGAAAAGGTGTCTAGGTTGAGAACTCAGTAGTATGTTTGCCCAACTAGAGAGTAGAGTATTGAAAGTGGTGATGTAGATGCAAGAAATATTGAGTACAGATCATTTGTCTCTGATGATGAATTCATAAATTCCCCAGAGTTCAAAGCATTTTTGTATAAACAGAAAGGGAAAGAAATAAGGGATAAAGTTGATGATGTCACTTTAGGAAATGAAGAACAATTGATGAATCAGTTGAGAAAGTGTGTGGATGATGAAATGGAAAATATGACCCCTGAAAAGGGGAGGAAAATGTTGCAAAATGCTGGTGTCATGATCTTTCCCGAGATAGATCTCAATTCAGCCCTTGTTTTTGATAGTTTCTTGAGGGACAACAATGCTACACATAAGCTTGACAGAGAAAGTGTAACAAAGGTGTATGCTAGATCAAAATACAATACTGATGAAGGGTCATTGATGATTTGGGCCTTATACCCACCCCATAGGAAGTCAGTTGTCATCGAAACTGAAAAATCTTTTTGGACATGTCATGAATTTGAAGGTTGGGGAAGCTGATCCTGTAGCTACTGTAGAAATTGGAGTAAATATTGCAAAGCTAAACAAAGCCCAAATTCAAATGTTGATAAAGGAAAGGGAGATGTACAAAGAAAATAATGAAAGAATGTTGAGAGAAAATGACAGATTAAAAGATTTGGTAGGCATTTCAATGGGGCCAACCAAGATGCTCACTCAAGGAGAAATCTCTTAGACAAAGGATCATTGGGTAGGATCAAGTGCTTATGCCTAGGGAAAGCATGATGCAATTGTTGCAATAATCAAGAAAAGGCAGGATAGTTTAACACCTTGGTTGAATAAATTGTGGGGAAAATATTCTCATACTCTGGCTGCATTAAAAGAGCATACAAGGATGGATGGACGAATTATGGAGAAGTTTCATGAGATAGCCCAAAGAGATGCTTCTAACAGTGTAGCAATTGAAGCTACAGATCATATTGTAAATCATCTACAATGAGCTGCAAAGGGACGAACAGGGGTTGATAAATGCTGCCAAGAAAATGTTGATTACATTATCTAATGATAAAGGGGAACTAAAAGAAGTTGCCAAATGGAAGAATGAGAGTGAATCATTGCTAAATGAAGTCATGAGGATAGCTTCTATGGAGGATACAACGTTAGATGAAATGAGTGAACAGAATGAGAAGATGATGAAGATGGAAATCACGATCCAAAATGTAGTTGGAGATGTGGATACATACGAGCACTGGGATTATTTGGATCATCTTTCTAAAACTCACATGTGGCTAAACATAGCTTAATTATCCTCTAATCTTTTTGTTTTGTAAAAATATGACATTTTCAATTTTTGAAAGGGCGCGTCCTTTCGTGTTCTCAATGTATAAATATCTGTTTCGGAAATGAAATAGAGGTGATAAGTAGAATAGGATAGAGGATAGAAAATATATAGTAGAATACAATGTTACAGGATATGAGACTATGTTGCATGTGTAAAATCATGGAGATATCAATTGAAATCTAATAATATGGTGCAGTTGTTTCTGGTATCGATTGTTTATGGTGTTCGTTGAAAGCATTATTGAAGTTGTCTCCAGTATGGTGTTTTCTGGTTATTTAAATTGGTGTAACAATTTTATATATGGTTTGTCAATGCACATTTGCTACATCTGTATGGTCAATTAATTGGTTCTTTCCAGTAGAGATTAAATTCTTTAAATTGATCATAGTAATTAGAGAATGTCAATTGGATCACTAAGAAGAACTCAATAATCATAACCTTGCATGTTTATACAAGCTATAAACCAAATCAAATGCTAAACAACTTGAATGTCTACCATAACGAAGTACTTGTTTCAGATTTCTCTTGACTCCGCATACCCTATAAGGCAGTGGTCTCCATTTTCATTCCTTAGTTTCATTCATATTTTTTACATTTTTTAACTTACCATATTAGGATTTAGTTTTGAATATTGGTATACAATTTATACCAAATTTGATTTTTATTTGTCCATTTTCATCTGTCATCGTGGAAAAATCACTACAGGAGAGAAGATCATAAGTCAAGTCTACCCAATTCACATAGGTACACCCGCCTAGGTTTAGCAGCACCCGAAGAGTAGAAGGTCCAAATATTTTGACCTTGTCTGTTACCCTAAAACGTTGTGAAAGCTTGGCAACCTTTCATGGTTCAAACCTGCGTTTTTGAGAGCTAACAAATTGGCAACTCTACTAGGGATTAAATTCAAAATTTGCACCTTAATCATAGAGTCAAAAACAAAATACAGACTTTGTTGGGAATAGTAAAAACAAATATTTTCTCACTTTTAAGAAAGTGAGTGGTGACTCTGATAAAACATTGCAATATGATTGGAAGAAGATCTCAATACAGGGGAGGTCATACTGAAGCCCCTGCCAGCGGTAGTAAATGGATACACAAAGGTGATGGGGTTGATAAGGGTAAAGGGATAAATGAGGACATGTGCATAAGCAATAAAGACAAAACACTGAAACAACATTGTGAAACTTATGACCGGTATGACACATGGAAAGATGATTCAAGTGTAGAGCCTTGCACCCCAGAAGATCAAAGAAATCCTTTTTACAACCCTAAAAAATAGGCCAAATTTAGGGCTGAACTTGAGGCTGAACAAATCAGAATTCAACATGAATATGATAAAAAAATGGAAGGTAATCAGAATGGACCCACTAATCAATAAAATCCTCAAAAAGATTATGAATCTATAACTTATGAAGAAGTAAGAGCATGGTTTGAATCTTAAAGAAAGGAAAGAGAAGAACAAGAGAAGGCCTAGATGATACAACCAATGAGAGAATTCAAATTGTAGAAAACTCAGAGCATTACTCATACAGCTGGTTGCCCCCCAAAGTATGTACCACCTCATAAATAGGGTCATTATGGTGTAGGGCCTTCTAAACCACCAAGGGTCCCTCACCATCAAGTAGGGAATCAATACAGACAGCCAAATCATCCACCTCATATTCCCACACAATATACAAATGTTCAGCCACCTCATGGTTAGCAGTATATGCCACATCATAATACACAATTCAATAATCCGATGTACCAATATTAGTATCCACCCAACCCTCCTCCTCATTAGTATACCACCATGATCAGACAATTTGATTTGGCAGGATTTCAATTATACCCTTACCCCATGGATGGCAGTTGGAGAGGTCTGGTGCCTAAGTTTACAGGGAGTAGTACAATTTTTGCTAAGGACCATTTAAGGAGTTTTAATGCCTTCATTCAAGATTTGGATTTACCTTATGAAGATTTAAATATGAGGTTATTCATGATTTCACTTACTGAAGAAGCCAGAGATTGGTTCAATAGCCTAACAATAGCCTCTATTGATTCTCTCCAAATATTCCAGGACAGATTCCTCAAGCAATATGGGAATCAAAGTGCATTGGATGCTGCTCTTCATTAATTGATGCGAATTCAGAAAAATTATAATGATTCAATTTATGATTTTAACCGAAGATTCAATAAACTACAGAATAAAATACCTCTTGGATCAAAATTTCTAGACTATGTGGCATTGAGTGTATATTTGAATGCGTTCGATCCTAAAATAGGATATGAACTAAGAAACAAGTTCCCAAGAGACTTAGCTAAGGCTCAGAAGACAACATTAACAATTGAAAACAATAGGAGGGCTGCTGGGATAATTGATAAAATAAAAAATCATAGGGCTCCCCAACAAACCAATAATTATCAATACAAACAGGAGAACACATACAAGAATGAAAGGCCAAGGCCGAGGTTACATGACATGCCCTATAACACAAACTGGAAGGATGGAAAACCTATAACAGATAGGCCTAGAAGCAAAGAAAATCCTGATCCATTAAGGAAGAAAGGAGCCTATATGGTGGATAGAAATTATTTCTGTGAAGTCTGTGATAAGCCACATTCCCCAGATTATTGTGTTGTAGCCCAAAGAATGCAAGAGGAACGGATGTTGATGGGAAACAATGGGGAAGATAACAAAGTGTATTTGACTTCGAACACTTTTTACCATGTGGAAGAGAGGTACTCATCTTCAGAGGATGAAGGTTACGAGTATGATGTTTCAAATTAGAAATACAATATCCACATGGCTGAGCAGCAGATCCTTTCTGACTTTGAAGAAGATTATACAGAGCCACATTCTGTTGAAACATCTACTCAATGTAGTATGAGGAAGCTTACTAAAGAGCAGATAGAGAGATTAACTGTTGCTGGAGTTGAAGAAGCAAAGAGTAAGTACTAGTTGAGAAATAGGATAGTAAATGAGAAGGAAGGTGTCCCTAGGGGAATCTTTATGAAAGAGAAAAAGGCGACACAAGGAACTATGAAAAGGGTTGAAAATAAACAACATAATGAAAGAAAACAAAAGCTTATCCAAAAGGAGGAAATAAAAGAATTACACAAATAAATTCAAAATCCTGATCAGCCAAGTAAAAGAGAGAAGGAGGAGAACACAGGAGAAACAACAGAACAAAAGAAAGTGGTTAAAGTGGAAGGTCCATCTTTTGATTTCACTCAGGCCTTATCTCAGGTAAAAATGTCTGTTCCACTACTTGAGATGATGAAGATTAAGGAATACAGAGATAGTGATGTCCAATTGATAACAAATGAGAATGAAAAGCATGTGAATTCCGAAAACATGGTGGCTACCAAAGCAATTAGTGAGCCCGATAAAGTAAATATCCCAGAAATCTGCTTGAGTAATGTATTGACAAGTCCTCCACAAGTTGATCCTTTTTTCACTACATTACTCATAAATAACAAATTGTTGAGGAATTGCATGATAGATTCTAGTGCTGCCATGAATATTATGCCAGTAGGAGTGATTAAACAACTAGGCATGTGGGTGGATACATATGAAGGGAAATGTTATGCAATGGATAACCGACCTATTCTTGTGGTAGGTATAATGAAAGATGTTGAAGTCAAGCTAGCTACTTATCCTCAAGTGGCCTACAATATTGATATAACAGTAATAGACACCCCTCCTCAGTTCGGTATGCTTTTATCAAGATAGTGGATGGCAGCTATTGGTGGAAATGTCCAGTTTGATCTATCTTATGCAACAATTCTGGTAAATGGCCAAGAGGTGAAGTTGTACAGGGACCTGAGGATGAACCATCTTATTGACTGTGTACTGCAAAATCAAATCAATTGTTTTTGTGATGATGATCTTGGGAGTTTCAATATAGAATCAACCCAACCAGAATTAACCAATAGTGATCCAATTGAAAAGCATGCTGCACAAAACTACAACGGTGTGTGGAAGATGTACTTTGATGGAGCCTGCAGCCAAGAAGGCAATGGAGCAGGGATAGTATTTGTTTCACCGGAAGGTATTAAATTTAAGTATTCATTCCTGTTAGCATTTGAATGTACAAAAAATGTGGCAGAATATGAAGCTTTATTAACAGGATTGAATATAGTTGTGAAACATAAAATCAAGTTGTTGGCTATTCTTGGGGATTCAGAGTTGGTTGTTTCAAAAATTAAGTCAAAATATGCAGGAAAGCATAGAAGACTGAAGCAATACAGAAATGTTGTATGGGATACAATTGAGTTGTTTGATGCCTTCTCAATTGAGTGGATAGATAGATCAAATAACATAATGGCTGACTTTCTAGAAAATGTAGCACTGAAAAGAGATGATATCACATTGGTTGGGGTATCACAAATTGAATTCAAGACAAGGCCTGCTATGCCTGATAACGTATATAGTTGGAAAGTCTTTAATGATGATACTGATCTTTTGAAATTCCTCCACTGTATAGATTAGTTTGAAGCCCAAGAAATTGACTTCAATGCCTTTGTTGAAGAAGTGGATGGGAAAGAAGCAGTATTTGGGAAGGAGATCTTACAACTTAAAACAAATAAGCTTCCTAAAGGCTTAGTGGCATTGGAGAGGGTGTATGATGGGAATGATCACTCTCTCATGAAACAAACACCAGTTAAAAGGGAAGATATTGAAGAAATTAACTTGGGAACTGAGATGGCACCAAAAAAGGTGTACATAGGGAAGAAGATAAGCCCTACAATTAGAAAAATGCTAATAGAATTGCTGAGAAAATATAAACATGTGTTTTCTTGGTCTTATGAAGATCTAAAAGCATACAGGGAAGATTTGTTTCAGCATGAAATACCATTGAAGCCAGATGCTAAGCCATTCAGACAAAAGTAAAGACCCATAAATCCAACTTTGGAGCCTAAAATGCAAGAGGAATTGGCAAAGCTTAGAGATGGTGGAATCATTAAACCAATCAAGCACTCAACGTAGGTCTCAAACTTGGTCCCTGCAAGAAAGAAGAATGGAGATATTAGGCTATGTGTAGATTTCAAAAATATAAACATGTCATCCCTCAAAGATAATTATCCTTTACCCAATATGGAAGTTGTATTGCATAAGGTAATAGGGTGAGAACTGTTGTCTATGATGGATGGGTTTTCAGGGTATAACCAGGTTATGGTAAAGGAATCTGAGTAATATAAGACAACATTTACAACTCCTTGGGGAATATATGTATACATAAGAATGCCATTTGGTCTCACTAATGTAGGGGCAACCTTCCAAAGAGCTATGGATGTGGCATTTTCTGATTTGATCAATGTTATCATGGTGGTGTATTAGGATGACCTCACTACTTACTCAAAGAAGTCTGAAGATCATGTTCATAATCTGGAAAAGGTATTTATAAAATCCATTGAATATGGTATTAGCTTGAACCCTAAAACATGTCATTTTGCAGTCACAGAGGGTAATCTCTTGGGACATATTGTTTCAAAGGAGGGGATTAGGATAGACCCTGAAAGGGTTGAGGCCATTGATAAAATTCCTGTCCCTAAAACTGTTAGGCAATATAGTCGTTCTTTGGACAGATTAATTTTGTTAGGAGATTTGTTTCTAACTTTGTTGAGATCATTAAACCCATATCAAAAATGTTGAAGAAAGGACAAAAGGTAGAGTGGACTGCAGAAGCCTTGGAAGCTTTTGTATCCATCAAACGAGCCATCAAGGAGGACCCTGTTCTTAAATCTCTGGATTTTGCAAAACCTTTTCAGATATTTTCATTCGCCCCAATGCACATTATTGCTGCTGTTATGTTACAAAAAAATGAGGATGGTCATGAACAACCTGTGTCCTTCTTCAGTAAGTCATTACAGGGGTCTGAATTAAAGTATGATATAATGGAAAAATAGGCATTTGCACTAGTGAAAGTTGTAAATGCTTTTAGGCCATATCTTGTTGGAGAAAAGGTGGTTGCCTATGTTCCTCATGCAGCTGTCAAGGATAATCTAACACAGTCTGAAGTAACAGGAAAAAGATGCAAATGGATTAACAAAATCCAAGAATTTGACATGGAGATACAAATTACTAAACTAGTAAGAGGTCAGGGCTTGGCTAAGTTGATGACAGAAGCGAATATTGAAGCAAACCAAATTTGTAATATAGAAGAAGAGAATGCAATTGCAAGCATTGAGCATACTCAATGGTATACAAATATCATGCACTACCTTAAAAACATGAAGTGTCCAGAGGGATTGAGTGATAGCTAGAAAAGAACTCTGAAGTTGTAGGCATCTAAGTATGTTTTTCATGAATGGAGATCTGTTTTGGAAGAACAGGGATGGTATACTATTGTTATGTCTAGATGAATCACAAGCCAGGCATGTCTTAGTTGAAATGCATGAAGGAGTTTGTGGAGGACATTACTCAGCAAAGACAACTGGGCATAAAATTCTTAGGGCAGAGTATTATTGGCCAAAGTTTTTTAATGATGCTTTTACATATGTAAGAAAATGTGAGGCCTGCCAATTTTTTTTTGGAAAACTGAAGTATCAGGGAGATTTGCCACTTTGACCCTTGCAGGCTGATGCCCCTTTTCATCAATGGGGAATTGATTTCATTGGAGAGATACAAGAAAATTAAGTTGTGGACATAGGTGGATACTGGTGGCCACTAATTATTTTACCAAATGGGTAGAGGCGATCCCAACTAAACATGCTACAAGTAAGGTGGTGACAGTTCCTAATGGACAACATCATTACTAGATTTGGTACACCACTGAGGTTGATCACTGACAATGGGATGTGTTTTAGATCAGATGAATTCAAAAAATTCTGTAGTACATATGGTATTACTATTTCTTATGCAGCTCCTTATCATCCACAGGCTAATGGTCAAGCAAAATCTAGCAATAAGAGTCTTCTGAAGATTATAAGGAGGATGTTAGGTCATAACAAGAAAACTTGGGATTCAAAATTAAAACTAGCTGTTTGGGTTGATAGGATTACAGTAAAAAATGCAATTGGAAAATCTCCATTTGAATTGGTGTATGGTACACAAGCCAGGACGCCTTTGCAGAATTTGTTACCAGTCTACAAGTTTTTCCCTTAGGAAGATTTGGATATTCCAGGACCTATGGAGGAAAGAATGGAGTAGCTAGTTGAACTTGATGAAATAAGGAGAGTTGCCCAAAACCAGAACATGAAATTACAGACACAATGAAGTATCTATTTCATAAAAAGGCGAAGGATAGAAAATTTGGAGAAAGTGATTTGGCACTGATGTGGAATGCAAGGTGTCAGGAGAAGGGAAAGCATGGGAAGTTTGAAGCCTTGTGGCTAGGACCTTTTGTGGTTATTGGAAATAAATGAGAAGATTCATACTATTTACATAATATGGTTGGTGAAGATTAGGAGTTTCCTGTGCATGGGCAATTTCTGAAACATTTTTTCTCTTGAATAATACAGAGGATTAAGGGTTGCCAGTGCATGGACAATCCTCTCAAAATTTTATCTTCCATGCATAGTAGTCTACGATATAAAAGGAACAGGACTTGCCAGTACATGGACAATCCTAATTTTCCTTTTTTCAAAATAAATTTTTCCATGTACAGTAGTATAAGGTTTCTTTCATTTCCATTCATTCCATCATGCTCACATGATCCATAAACTTGAGTTTGGTCTACTCACCCAGAAATTTGGATCCTTGCAATGATCTCATAATCATTCATCCCCAGACGGAGCCACTATTAGAATTGTAAAATTTTGAATTTTTTACAGTCAATAGCATTCATGAGTTCCAAAATAAATCCTCATCATAAGCATAATATTCCTTCCTCATGGCGTTTCCCTCATATTTTGTCATATCATCCATTAGAATTCATCTAGTCTTTGATATTTCATTGTATTACCCATATCGGCATGACAGGGTGAAGGTCTCCTCGACCCATATTTTTTACTAATGTATGCTTGTTGCAGATTTTTGGTAGGACATATTTTTTGTTTTGGTGACAGAAAAGTCATATTAGCAAGAGAATTTTTATCGGTGTGAATCATAGCGAACTCATGTATGTCTCACCGACTAGCGCATGGAGTGATGTATCAGCCAAACAAAAGAGTATCGGAGTAATGTCTTACTGAAGGTAGTAGGTCTTTCCGATAAGGCGCAAAGGGGTTTCATCAAAAAGCTAAAGGGAAGAAGCTATGTAGTCTTGCTAACTCAAATGTCACACCGATAGAAAGTGCATCGGTGAGAGCAGGGGTTATCGGCATGAGTTTCACCAAAATTTGAAGGTTTCCCCGATAGAATACTTCAGGGAGAGTCTTACCAAATAGGGTAATCTGGAGGAATGGGTTTGACGAGACATTTGGTGTCGGTATGAGTCTTTTCAAGTTTTCAGAGTCTTGCCAATGGAATTTATTTCATCGGTAAGATTATTTTCATTGGCGAAAGGGTGATTATGTCTCAGCAACTAGAAAATGCATTGAAGAACATATCTTAGTATGACACAATGAACTCTGTGAGACATCTTCCCAACTCTAAAGGTCACAGCAAAACACAAAGAACTAAAGGATGATTGTCAATGAGACATTGGCCTTCGGTGTGACTACATGATGTTACAACAAAAGATCTAATGAACGTTGCAAAATAGATTTCGCCCCTGATTTGAAATTTTCTCATCGACAAGACACTTGATACGACAGTGCCAGTTTCAAATAAGTATTCATTCGTGCTTCAGCTGACACATTAATGGCATGATAGATATAATAGGGAAAGCATAAAGCTATATGTGGCCCATCTAGAAAACCACAGATACATTTGTCAAAAGAAGCAATATGTGAGGTTTCCAAATTAGAAGGGTTTTGCAATGAGGAGATTTTACATGAGGAATTAGAGAAGGAATTCTCAAGAATGGATACAATCTATAAGGGTTGGAGGTTGCCAATTCACAGAGTTAAACAAGGCAGCAAGCCAGAGCCTCTGCAGGATAGTGAGGGCCCCCCTTATCATGTGGACTTGTTTGAGCCCTATATGAAATACACTTATTTCTCAGTGTGTCAGGTTTTGGGAATGGATTCCTTGGAATTCATGTCAATTGTGCCAATGATTATCACAACAGATATCTAGTATCACAATTCTAGGCCATTTGACTATGACTCATACATTTCTAGGGGGCTTGATTCAAGACTGATGGCTATCAAATGTGGATCTTCTATTGTTCATCTCTGGAATTATTCATTGTTGATGCACCGGGTACTATATTTTGGATAGGAGTTAGGAGTATGGCCTCCAAAGATGAGAATTTCTCAAATTAGTAAAGAGGGTGAAGCATTACCTGTTCAATTGTGGACTTCTATTTGGGATAACAGGTTTTCTAATGCTAGTTTCATTCATTTTGAAGAACATTTTGTAAAAAAATTGTATAAGTTGTATCTATATCCTTGTCATTATTCATTATCTGATGAGATTAAGAGATTCCTTTGGCCAAAAGATTTCAATGGGCCAATTGATCATAACTGGGGAGATTGGTATTGTTTGGAGGGAACTACAATGATCAGGGTCTATGGATTTGAAGATTCCCCTTTCATTCTACCAAGAACAGTTCCAAACAGAGTTGCATATTTGGAGATTGTCAGGTAGATGGACTATTGTAGTGTTATGCATTTCAACTCTTTTGGGAAGCATGATTTTATGCCTAGTACATTGTGTTTTGGTGACTTCACTGTGTTGGCTAAGGAAGGGTACAACTTGATCCTTGATAGATTGTTGCATTATAACATGAAGAGAGGACCACCCAGAAAGGATTTTGATCTACAGGGATATATTAATTCTACCAAAATAAAGATAAACTTTAGAGGGTATTAGCATGTACCCTATCCCTTTGATGATATGATCAGGAATTTAGATGAAGATGAAGCTGAGATGGTAGTTGAAAGATATAACCAAGGGCTACAAGATACAAAACAATTGAATTTTGGACAAGAAGAGATACCAAAGGATAATGTACCACATGGTAAACCAAAAAAGGTGTCTAGGTTGAGAACTCAATAGTATTTTTGCCCAACTAGAGAGCAGAGTATTGAAAGTGGTGATGTAGATGCAAGAAATATTGAGTACAGATCATTTGTCTCTGATGATGAATTCATAAATTCCCCAGAGTTCAAAGCATTTTTTTATAAATAGAAAGGGAAAGAAAAAAGGGATAAAGTTGATGATGTCACTTCAAGAAATAAAGAACAATTACTGAATTAGTTGAGAAAGTGTGTGGATGATGAAATGACAAATATGACCCCTGAAAAGGGGAGGAAAATGTTGCAAAATGTTGGTGTCATGATCTTTCCTAGGCTAGATCTTAATTCAGCCCTTGTTTTTGATAGTTTCTTGAGGGATAGCAATGCTACACATAAGCTTGACAGAGAAAGTGTAACAAAGGTGTATGCTGGATCAAAATACAATATTGATGAAGGGTCATTGATGATTTGGGCCTTATACCCACCCCACAGGAAGTCAATTGTCATCGACACTGAAAAATATTTTTGGACATATCATGAATTTGAAGGTTGGGGAAGCTGATCCTATAGCTACTGCAGAAATTGGAGTAAATATTGCAAAGTTGAACAAAGCCCAAATTCAGATGTTTTAAAAGGAAAGGGAGATGTACAAAGCAAATAATGAAAGAATGTTGAGAGAAAATGATAGATTAAAGATTTGGTAGGCATTTCAATGGGGCCAACCAAGATGCTCACTCAAGGAGAAAGCTCTCAGATAAAGGATCATTGGATAGGATCAAGTGCTTATGCCCAGGGAAAGCATGGTGTAAATGTTGCAATAATCAAGAAAAGGCAGGATAGTTTAACACCTTGGTTGAATAAATTGTGGGAAAAATATTCTCATACTCTGGCCGCATTAAAAGAGCATACAAGGATGGATGGATGAATTATGGAGAAGTTTCATGAGATAGCCCAAAGAGATGCTTCTAATAGTGCATCAATTGAAGCTGCAGATCATATTGTAAATCCTCATCGAAACTTCTACAATGAGCTGCAAGGGGACGAATAGGGGTTGACAAATGCTACCAAGAAAAAGTTGATTGCATTCTCTGATGATAAAGGGGAACTGAAAGAAGCAGCCAAATAGAAGAATGAGAGTGAATCATTGCAAAATGAAGTCATGAGGATAGCTTCTGTGCAGGATACAACATTAGATGAAGTGAGCGAACAAAATGAGAAGATGATGAAGATGGGAATCATGATCTGGAATGCAGTTGGAGATGCAGATACATATGAACGCTGGGATTATTTGGATCATCTTGCTAAAACTCACTTGTGGTTAAACAGAGCTTAATTATCCTCCAATATTTTTGTTTTGTAAAAATATGACATTTTCGATTTCCAAAAGGATGCGTCCTTTGGTGTTCTCAATGTATAAATATCTGTTTCAGAAACAAAATAGAGGTGATAAGTAGAATAGGATAGAGGATAGAAAATATACAGTAGAATACAATGTTATGGGATATGAGACTATGTTGCATGTGTAAAATCATGGAGATATCAATTGAAATCTAATAATATGGTGCAGTTGTTTCTGGTATCGGTTGTTTATGGTGTTCGTTGAAAGCATTATTGAAGTTGTATCTAGTATGGTGTTTTCTGTTTATTTAAATTGGTGTAACAATTTTATATCTGGTTTGTCAGTGCACATTTGTTGCATCTGCATGGTCAATTAATTGGTTCTTTCCAGTAAAGATTAAATTCTTTAAATTGATCATAGTAATTAGAGAATGTCAATTGGATCACTAAGAAGAACTCAGTAATCATAACCTTGCATGTTTATACAAGCTATAAACCAAATCAAATGCTAAACAACTTGAATGTCTGCCAGAAGGAAGTACTTGTTTTAGATTTCTCTTGACTCTGGATACCCTATAAGGCACTGGTCTCTCCATTTTCATTCCTTAGTTTCATTCATATTTTTTTCATTTGTTAACTGAACATATTAGGATTTAGTTTTGAATATTGGTATACAATTTATACCAAATTTGATTTTTATTTGTCCATTTTCATCTGTCATCGTGGACAAATCACTACAAGAGAGAAGATCATAAGTCAAGTCTACCCAATTCACATAGGTACACCCGCCTAGGTTTAGCAGCACCTGAAGAGTAGAAGGTCCAAATATTTTGACCTTTTCTGTTACTCGAAAATGTTGTGAAAGCTTGGCAACCTTTCATGGTTCAAACTTGCGTTTTGGAGAGCTAACAGGATCTATACTTTCTTATGACAAAAATGGTTGATTGAAACTTTTGGGAGATTTATTAAAATGCATAAACTAACCAAACTATATGACCTAATGCTTGAAATGCAAAATATTATGATAACAGAAATGGAAAGGACAGGTTGCAAGCAAATCTGTAAAGTGCAGAGTGGTATGTACTTTCCCAAAAAAGTGGGTTTTAAGACCTGTAGTAGGACTCATTCACCCAAGGATGAATGATTCTTTGTACAGGGATTTTCCTCAACTTTAGGGGTCCTCTGGTGCAAGACCTAAACTTTTTTTTGCCACAGGTTTCACTATCAAAAAGTCAAAAATAATTTCTAAATCAGAGTTTTTGTGTCTTGAGAACAATGATGACAACTTTGAAAACTTTACAAATTTTCTCCTTTGATCTATTTTTAGTTCTCCTTCACCTGTAAATTTGCACATACAAAGAGATAAGCAAAAATGTTTGTTTTTGGGTGGATGGGGGCTTTCCTCAGTCAAACCCCATGTTGGTAATTAAACCTTGAGGATGAAATAATGATAAATTGAAAGAATTGATGAATGAACAAAGCTTTGTCACAACTCACCAAACCATTAATTGCTGCCCTTAGAGGAATGAAGTCTAACACATCTCTCTAAGTATAAGTTCACACTCTCAGTAAAGTGAGGGCTAAATGTAGTGTAGAAAATTGTATACCTTTACAATTTCACACTATGTTTGCATCCCCCTAATTAATTGGACTTAATTAAGCTTCTAATTGACCAAATTATGCATTCCAAAGCCTTATTATTCTCTTTTTCTGAAAGGGAAAACCCGCATTAAACCATTTCCAACAATAATTTAAACACCTTGGAAATTGAGTGTCCTAGACTTAGGTCATAGGACCCAAATTTTAATATGTTTTTGGTGGCATTTTAATGATTCAAATTCAAGTTTCAAATGTCGGATTATGGAATCTAATTTTTTGGGAAATTAGATAAATACCTATAAATACATAGTTATTTTATCAATTCAAACTTAACACACACAATTCAAACTTCACAAGAGAAAATATTATTGTCAAGAGCATTAAAGAGCAAATTTATCAGCCATCTATATCAACAATCAAGATCATATCATCATGTTAAAGTTTATGTGTGTTCATGTCATGTTTTGGAGCTAACATTGTGAAGTAGGCTTCAAGAATTCAAGCAAACATTCAAGCATTAAATCATGCAATATCCAGACCTTAGAGAGATGTGTTAGACTTTAGTCCTCTAAGGGAAGCTATTAAGGGTTTGGTGAGTTGTGACATAGCATTGTTCATTCATCAATTCATTCCATTTATCATCATTTCATTATCAAGGTTTAATTACAAACATGAGGTTTGACTAAGGAAAACCCCCATTCACCTAAAACCAAACATTTTTATTCTCTCTTTGTATGTGAAAATTTATAGGTGAAGGATTGAAGATTGATTAGACCTTAGCAACTTTGCAAATTTTTCATTATTGTCAATTGTCAAGCTACAAAAACTCACTTAGAGATTTTATTTTTAGATTTCTGACAGTCAAACCTCGATAAATCGAAAGCTTAAAGATCTAGGATCTGAGCAGTGCAAAATTAGATTTTGGACCCCTACACTAGGACCCATTCACATTAAGGTGAACTGAACCAATCCTACTATAGAGCTAAAAAATTAGTTTTTAGGCCAAGTGCACACCATTCGACTCTTCTTAGATCTACTTGCAAAACACTGTTTTCATTTTATTATCATAATTTTCTGCATTTTAAGTGTTAGGTCATACAGTTTAGTATGTTAATGCATTTTAGTTCATCTCCCAAAAGTGTCAATCAGTCATTTTTGTCATAAGAAAACAACATACCTTCCTAATAGAGTTGATTCACCTCAAGGTTGAAAGTCAATCCTATCCTTGGGAGATCTCTTTTTCTAATGAAATTATGGAAAGTGCAAGTGTGTGTTCAAACCTTTAGGTCATTCCATCATTGAAACCATCATACACACATACCTAAGTTTCTCTTTGTTTCATTTTGGTGAACCTGATGTGAATTGAACATGTAACCTTCTGAACACATACTTACAAGGATAGGATTGACTTTCAACCTTGAGGTGAGTCAACCCTATTAAGAAGGTCTCTTTTTCTAATGAAATTAGGAAAACTATAAGTGTGTGTTAAAACCTTTAGGTCATTCCATCATTGAAACCATCAGACACCACACATAATTAATTAAGATTAATGAGGAAGTGCATAATGAGCTAAAAAAATTATTTTCCTCTTTCATGAGATTAGATGAGAACAACTGTGATGATCCTCCTAACAAGAGTGACTCACCACATGTTGAACCTGGTGATTATCCTAGTACAACACTCAATGTTGCCCCTTTGGCTAGTTATCCACCTTCTATATATGATGAACAAGATTGGGATGCATACAAATTGCTTTAGGTTGGCTCCAGGTGTCATACTAGCTTTGTTCTTTGTGTGATTGTATGTGCATAATGCGATCCCTTGTATTGTGCTAGTTGGCATATCTTTATGTTTGTGAGCCTACTTTGGATGACCCTTGTCGTGAGCTGTTAGTGAAAGGATACAAAGAAAGTGAATCTGTTGTGACATTCTTCTATTTGTATCTACATTCTTCTATATGTTGTAACCATTGTCTTTTCACTTGTCTTGGGTTTTCCTTTTGGGGACGATGCAAGGTATTGAGACATTTAGGTCTCTTCCATGTTGACCCAAAAGGCTTCTTTTCTTTTTCTCTCTATGTTTCATTCCTCCTTTGTGTTCGTTGTTCTATGAGTATTTTGGGAATGATGATGATTCCAATATCTATTATATCACTGTAGAAAAGACATACGCTAACCCCAAATTTGTAGATCCCTTATGTGTTATCTTAGGATTGCATATGGGGGCCAACCTCCTTTCCATGACGTCGCTTTATTTGGAAACACATGTTTGACATAGGGCTTTCCAAAAAAACTCTCATATATTGGCCTTCATTATCTTCTAACTTAAAGTAATTTCTCACATGGTATTTAGTGATTTCTTTAAAGTGGGGGGCATTAAGCCTCCTGCTCATTGCTTGCATAATGACATGACTTTATTCAAAGAGTGGTATTTTCAATTCATGTGATGTGTCTTCTTGGTTGTGACATTGGGTTTGATGTCCTTCAAGAGTGTGACCTTTCTTGGCATATGAAATTCCTCTTGGTGGTAATGCTATGGCTTACATTTCCTAAGGTGCAAATCTTTTATCCCTCGGCTAGTCCTCTCTTGGTGGTGATATCAAATGTGATGTTCCCTAAGGTGAGACCTTTCATGAACTAAGAAAAATCCCTTTTACTATCCTAAAACTAATTCATGGCCACCAAAAAAAACATAACTTGCTTGCTAGTGGTGCCTTGTCATAAGTGTCTAGCATAATGCAACTTGCTAGCCTTGTGAAAACCTATGACCATCTTGTGTGGCACCTTATCAAAGTTATTAGGGAGTATAACTTTTGGTATGGTTGACGTATGGGAGCTTTTAGAAATGGCATGAATTTCCCATTTTCCACCTTTCTATGAGTTCAAAGCTTGTAGACCTACTGTGTATTTCTCACCCTATTGCCTTGGGGCTCACCTAGTGTATATTGGATTGCACTAGCCCTTGTGAGTGTATTTTTGGACAAAAAAATAGACTTGATCTATAAACAAGGCCAAGAACCTTTTGGAGAGCTTTCCAAAAATATATTATAATTGAAAATCCAAGAGTGGGATCAAAAGTTGACTCCGCGAAGTTGTACTACCAAATTTAATAAAATTTTGAATTTTTTAAGAATGTTACACTTTCTAGAAGATTTTAAGTGATTACAAAAAATAGATAAAGGATGAAAATTTATGAAGCCAAGCATCTTCTAGAGAGATTTTTGAAAACATATTATAATTGAAAATCCAACAATTGAATCAAAAGTTATGACCCCACAAAATTCTACTGCCAAATTTAATAAAATTTTGATTTTTTTAGAAGGTTACACGTTCCAAAATATTTTAGGCAGTTATGCAAACTAGATAAATAATGAAAATGAAGGAGGCCAAGCACCTTCTAGAGAAATTTCTGAAAATATATTATAATTAAAAATCTAATGGTTAGATCAAAAGTTATGACCCCACAAACTTGTACTACCAAATTTAATAAAATTTTATTTTTTTGAGAAGGTTACACTTTACTAAAGATTTTATGATGGTTACACAATCCAAAAAAATGATGCAAATAAATGAGGCCAAGCAACTTGTGGAGAGCTTTCTAAAAATATTTTATAATTGAAAATGCAACAATCGGATCAAAAGTTATGACCCTCTGAAGTTGTACTACAAAATTAAATTAATTTTTTATTTTTTTAAGGTTACACTTTCTAGAAGATATTAAGATGGCTAAGCAATCCAAATAAAGGACGTGAATAAACAAGGGCAAACTAACTTTTGAGAGATTTCCGAAAATATATTATAACTGAAAATCCAACAGTTTGATCAAAAGTTATGACCCTACGAAGTACTACCAAATTAAATAAAATTTTGAAATGTTTTTTAGAATGTTACACTTTCTAAAAGAAGGATTGAAGATTTACAGGTGAAGAAGGATTGAAGATTGATCAAAGGAGAAATTTTACGAGTATTTAGGGAATGATGACAGTTCCAAGATCTATTATATCACTATAGAAAAGACATACATTGACCCCAAATCTATAGATCCCTTATGTGTTATCTTAGGATTGCATATGGGGGGAAACCTCCTTTCCATGATGTTGCTTTATTTGGAAACTCATGTTTGACATAGGGATTTCCAAATAAGCTCTCATATATTGGCCTTTATCATCTTCTACTTTAAAGTAATTTCTCACAACATGATATTTAGCAATTTCTTTAAAGTGGGGGGCATTAAGCCTCCCACTCATTGCTTGCTTAATGACATGACTTTATTCA
Organism: Sequoia sempervirens; assembly: GCA_007258455.2. Taxonomy (NCBI): domain Eukaryota; kingdom Viridiplantae; phylum Streptophyta; class Pinopsida; order Cupressales; family Cupressaceae; genus Sequoia; species Sequoia sempervirens. The sequence continues at coordinate 162,826,479 of VDFB02047230.1, forward strand.
AAGAGTGTTCTTTTCAATTCATTTGATTTGTCTTCTTGGTGGTGACATTAGGTTTGATGTCCCTCAAGATTGTGACCTTTCTTGGAATATGGCATTCCTCTTGGTGGTAATGCTATGGCTTACATTCCCTAAGGTGTGAATATTTTATGCCTTGAATAGTCCTCTCTTGGTGGTGATATCAAGTGTGATGTTCCCTAAGGTGAGACCTTTCATGAACTAAGAAAAACCATTTTGACTATCCTAAAACTACTTCATGGCCACCAAACATAACATAACTTGCTTGCCAATGGTGCCTTGTCATAAGTGTCTAGATAATGCAACTTGCTAGCCTTGTGAAAACCTATGACCATCTTGTGTGGCCTTATCAAAGTTATCAGGAAGTATAAATTTTAGTATGGTTGACTTATGGGAGCCTGTAGACCTAGCATGACTTTCCCATCTGTGACCTTTCTATGAGTTCACACCTTGTAGACCTAGTGTGTGTTTCTCACCCTATTATCTCGGGGCTCACGTAGTATATATTGGACTATGCTAGTGCTTGTGATCATATTTTTAGACAAACAACTTAGGCTTGATCTATAAATGAGGCTAGGCACCTTTTGGAGAGATTTTTGAAAATATATTATATTTGAAAATCCAAGTGTGAGGTCAAAAGTTATGACCCCATGAAGTTGTACTACCAAATTTAATAAAATTTTGATTTTTTTTTTAGAATTTTACACTTTCTAAAAGATTTTAAGTGGTTACAAAAAATTAAATAAAGGATACAAATGAACGAGGCCAAGCACCTTCTGGAGAGATTTTCAAAAACATATTATAATTGAAAATCCATTGGTTGGATGAAAAGTTATGACCCCATGAAATTGTACTACCAAATTTAATAAAAAAAAAATTTAGAACATTATAATTTCCAGAATATTTTAGGTAGTTATGCAAACTAGATAAAGGATGTAAATATATACATCATAAGGTCCATTTGCATCCGTATACCACCATGCTAACAAAATGTGGTGTATAATGCATAATTATATCATTAGCCTACATTCCTGTGGCGACTAGACCCCTTAAGGCCTCGTGGTGATGCTCGACATGAAACAGTAGATCATGAGTAACTTCTAGAGCTACTCTATGCTTGTACAACTCTAAGAAGGATGTGAATAAACAAGGTCAAGTGCCCTTTCAAGAGCTTTATGAAAATATATTATAATTGAAAATCCAATGGTCAGATCAAAAGTTATGACCCCGCAAAGTTGTACTACCAAATTAAATAAAATTTTGATTTTTTTTTTTAGAATGGTACACTTCTAGAAGAAGGATTGAAGATTTATAGGTGAAGAAGAATTAAATATTGATCAAAGGGGCAATTTTGAAAAGTTTTCAAAGTTGTCATCATTGTTGTCAAGCTACGAAAACTCACCTAAAGATTTTATTTTTAGTTTTTCAACTGTCAAACCTAGAGAATTTAGAAGCTTAAAGATATGGGATCTGAGGACTACAAAATCATATTTTGGACCCTTGCACGAGGATCCATTCACCCTAGGGTGAACCAGTCTTGCTACAGAGCTCAAACTCCAGTTTTTAGGCCAAGTGCACACCATTCAACCCTTCTTAGATTTTCCTATACAAAACACTATTTCCGTTTTTATAATCATAATATTCTGCATCTCAAGTGTTAGGTCATACAATTTAGTTTGTTAATGTATTTTAATTCATCTCCCAAAAGTGTAAATCAGTCATTTCTATCATAAGAAAACATTAGACCTTCCTAATAGGGTTGATTCACCTCAAGGTTGAAAGTCAATCCTATCCTTGGGACATCTCTTTTTCTAATGAAATTATGGAAAGTGTGTGTGTGTTCAAACCTTTAGGTAATTCTATCATTGAAACCCTCATACACGCATACCTACATTTCTCTTTGTTTCATTTTGGTGAACCTGACGTGAATCAAACATGCAACCTTCTGAACACATACTTAAAAGGATAGGATTGAATTTCAACCTTGAGGTGAGTCAACCCTATTAGGAAGGTATATCTTTCTAATGAAATTAGGGAAAGTGTAAGTGTGTTTTCAAACCTTTAGGTCATTCCATCATTGAAACCCTCATACACCACACATAATTATTTAAGATTGATGAGGAAGTGCATAATGAGCTGAATTTTTGATTTTCCTCTTTCATGAGCTTAGATGACGAAAATCGTGATGATCCTCCTAACAAGAGTGAGTCACCACGTGTTGAACCTAGTGATTTTCCTAGTATGACACTTAATTGTTGCCCCTTTGGCTAGTTATCCACCTTCTGTATATGATGAAAAATATTGGGATGCAGATGACTTGATTTAGGTTGGATCACATGTGTCATACTAGTTTTGTTCTTTGTGTGATTGTATGTGCATAATGTGATCCACTGTATTGTGTTGTTTGGCATGTCTTTATGTTTGTGAGCCTACTTTGGATGACCCATGTCACTTTGTTGGTGCAAGGGTACAAATAAGGTGAATATGTTGTGACATTCTTCTATTTGTATCTACATTCTTCTATATCTCATAACCATTGTATTTTCATTTGTCTTGTGTTTTCCTTCTGGGGATGATGCAAGGAGTTTAGACATTTAGGTATCTTCCATGTTGACCCAAAAGTCTTCTTTTTTTCTCTCTACGTGTCATTCCTCCTTTATGTTTGTTGTTCTACGAGTATTTGGGGAATGATGATGGTTCCAAGATCTATTATATCACTGTAGCAAAGACATGCGCTGGCCCAAATCAATAGATCCCTTATGTGTTATCTTAGGATTGCATATGGGAGGAAATCTCCTTTCCATGATGTAACTTTATTTGGAAACACATTTTTGACATAGGGATTTCCAAATAAGCTTTCATATATTGGCCTTTATCATATTCTACTTTAAAGTAATTTCTCACAACATGGTGTTTAGCAATTTCTTAAAAGCGGGGGGCATTGAGCCTCCCACTCATTTCTTGCATAATGACAAGAATTTATTCAAAGAGTGGTGTTTTCAATAAATGTGATGTGTCTTCTTGGTGGTGACATTGGGTTTTATGTCCTTCAAGTGTATGACCTTTCTTGGCATATGACATTCCTCTTGGTGGTAATGCTATGGCTTACATTCCCTAAGGTGTGAATCTTTTATCCCTCAGCTAGTCCTCTCTTGGTGGTGATATCAAATGTGATGTTCCCTAAGGTGAGGCCTTTCATGAACTAAGAAAAACCACTTTGACTACCCTAAAAATAATTCATGGCCATCAAGCATAACATAACTTGCTTGTCAATGGTGCCTTGTCATAAGTGTCTAGCATAATGCAACTTGCAAGCCTTGTGAAAAACTATGACCATCTTGTGTGGCACCTTATCAAAGTTATCAGGGAGTATAACTTTTGGTATGGGGTACATATGTGAGCCTGTAGACCTTGCATGATTTTCCCATCTACCACCTTTCTCTGTGTTCACACCTTGTAGACCTAGTGCGTGTTTCTCACTCTCTTTCCTTGGGGATCACCTAGTGTATATTGAACTACACTAGCCCTTGTGAGCATATTTTTGGACAAACAACTTAGGCTTGATCCATACCTTTTGGACAAACAGTTGAAGCTTGATCCACCCTTCTTCATCTTTGCATTAATTTTGACATGGTATGATTTTGTGTATCTTGTGTCATTGTTGCATGCATGTGTCTCCTTGTGCCTTTGCCGGTTTGCCATAGGATCTTTGATCCTAGGGGATTGATCATTCTCCTTGTTCTTTTCCATCTTATCTTTCCAATAGTTGTAAAATTAGACCTCTCTTGACTTATTTGTCTACTTTAGTGTGACTTATTTGTCTAATTTAGATTTAGCATGAACATATTTTGTAGCCCATAGTTTCATCCTATAGATCTTAATATTTTCATCAATTGGAATTGAAAAAACCAACCCAACAACTTGATACTAATGAAACATGTACTTCACCATTGTTTCCTTTATAGAAATATGTATGAATAAAGGCGAGAAACACATAAAATATAATTAGATTAAAGGGAAGTAAAACTTACGCCTCCTTGTCTGACTAAAAATCTACGACACCATTCCTTCTAGATTATGTATTGATTGGAAATTTTAATGCAAGTAACAACACCTTATCTAATATACGTAACACATGAAACTCATGGATTCGAGAGATAGGGTAGACCATTGATCACCTTGAATTTATTCTTCAATTCACATCATCAAAGAATAATTATCAAGGAATAGAACACTCATGAACATTTTTGACAAAGATCTAGTTGCAATTAGCTTTCTTAAAAAATATCAAGATTAGCATTAATGGAAGTTGACAAGTATATAATTTATTTATGATCAACCTCTGTGTCTACTCTATCAATATTGTCCCATCCAAACATTTCACAAGATTTCCATGCTCACTTTCATATTCAATTCAGTAGTAAAATGTTGTATTATTTTTATCAATTATCTATGTCAGTTCAATGCATTTGAAGGAGGGGAAATGGTGGCAAAACTAAGTTATTTGGATGGTAGAAACTTACCACCAAGAATATGTTATGCACCAAAAGTAATTGAAGGCCTTCTTGAGGGATGAGAAAGCATGAATATTTTTCCTTCCAGATCTTTGTTCCACATAGTTTCTTTAATACAATGCCTTCAACTACTCATCCCGACAGGAAGGGAGTCATCAACTAGTGTGTATTATCAATGACATGTTCATTTTTACACTCTAGGGAATTTTGGGACCTCAAATTTTCACATAGTCTGCCACTCCATTTTTCATAAACATGCCTTCTTACATTGGTTTGTAAATAGATTGAATTCCTTTCTCACCTCTCTATCATTGTAACCATCAAAACACATAATCGGTCAACAACTCTAATACCAAATGAAGGAGAATAATTAATTGATATTTTCAATGGTTTTCAGATACAAAAAGGAGAAAATATGCAATTAACAATTAAGTAATTGTATCAATGTAACTACATCCTATAGTGTAACTACATAATTAGCAATGCAATATATTCCAACAATACTCTTGGTGCTAGTGCTTCCTTATTTTTGTTTTGGAGTGATCTATGTATCTATTATTTGTTCTATGTACCAGGAAGATGTAGTGGTTGGTTACCTATGCATTTTGGTGAGATGGAGAAATTATCATATAAACACTCTTGCATTCCTATCTTTGTGGAGAAAACCTTTGATTTTCACTTGATCAATATTTTTTAGACTATTTGGTACCTATATTTTTGAATTACATCTTCCATGGTTGAGTAGTGTAATTGAGGTCACTCATGTAGATTCATGTATCATTTATATCTTCAACTGTAAGATATTTTCCTTTTCTTCATCTAATCATTGTTTGAGTAGTGCTTTTGGGGAAACACATGTATATTATTTCTTCTTAATCTTGATCATCATCTATTTTTAGAGGAGGTTTTTCATTTCACCACTATAGCGATCATCTTTCGATGGTTTTCTACAACTTCTTCATAATTCAGCGATATTATTCATGTTCCTAATCTCTTTAGGACACTTTTTTTGGAGGGTTCTTAGTCCTTCATTCACATTTCTCTTTTTTAGAGGTGTTTTTGTCATGAGTTTTCCTCCTTTTCTTCAATTATGAGAGATTAGTTTGACTGTACATGGACACCTCATGAGGCCTTGTTTTTGGGACCTATTCATTCATCATTTTCATTTTAAACATTTTATTTTAGAGTTTTTTAGCTACTCCCTATGTTGGTGTAATTAATTATTTAATTACACTTTGCATAAGTTTACTTAGGTAATATTTTAAGTCCTAGGTTGCATAATTAGATAAATCATTTAATAATGGGGTAATTCCCCCTTCCTTATTTGTAGGAGATAAGATTCCTTCTAGAAGATGAGTTGCCCTTCTAAAACTTATCTCTATCTATTTATCATTTCCTAGATAGGGTTCACATGTTGTCACATATAGTGTGATTTTAACACTTGGCAACATCTTATGCATTTTAGGTTTTCACTCATGCCTATATATTGAAGGTATTTTGTACATTTGTAATCATGTCATATTCAATTTGACATCCTTGCATCTTAATGATAGAATGATATTTCTGCCATTTCTCTCTTGTGGAAGTTATTTTATCTTGTAGGTGATTCTAGGGTGTTAGAGGAGTTCACCTAAACTCCTACATGGTATTAGAGCTTCAGTGCTGCAGACTTCTGCTCAGATATGAGGAATCAATCTTGTCATGAAAGTTTTGTTGGATGCAAGCAACCTTTTTATTAAAGTCTTTTTTCATTTTTTGCTTTAGAAATTTAGCTTCCACTTAGTTGCAGGAAAAATGATTTTTGGGTTTTGTAGCTAGGGTCGAAATATGAACTGGGTAACTTTTATATTTTTGATATCTTGCATGGATTTGAAGAAAATAGGTGTACAAAAAGAAACACGTGACATTTTTCTCCTGATTGAAGGTTAAAAAAAATATTTTTTATTTTCTGCTTGCTGGATCAAAAAAATATTTCTGGGTTTATGTTTTTGTCTACTCATTGCAAATAGATTTTTCAGAAATCAAATCAGAAGTAATTTTTTTTTTTGCTAGAAAACCCATTTCCTATAGGCTAAATTCAGTTTTTTGAAAAATTCATAACTTTTGGCCATGGCGTCCATTTTTTTGCAAACGAGATATCGACATAAAGCTAGTTTTGAGCACTTCATAGTGGTGTTGGCCATTTTTTTAGATTTTGTCATCTACATAGATTTGAGGTTAATTTTCATCATAGAGGAAGATGTGAACATTGGTTTGTGCATGCACTCGTTTTTGTTTTCATGCACTAGGTTTACATTTTCTCTGTAGTTTATGCATGTTTTTCATTCTCTCCTTTTACAATCATTGGGTATTGTAATAAATGAACTGACATAAAGTTCCATCAAGGAGGGTTTCTTGCATCTCATCTTCATATTGATGACAACTTGCATGAGTTGTATCTAGATTATGTTGTTTCTTTTGGCTCATCTTGCTCATAGTTGGACACATTTTGGTTCACTCTTCAGATTGAAAGCCTATGGTCATTGATCCACATTGGTTTAGATCCATCTCAATTTGAGGGCCATTCATTTTATGGTTAATGTTCCAAAATATTTATGGTACTTGTTCCCATGGAGTAGTTTTTGTCACAGTTTGACATCGATATCGAGATACACAGCTTCTAGATTCTATCATCATATCAATCCCTCTTATGGGGGGCATATTTTTCATCTCCTGTTGCTTTATAGATTCCAGGGTTGATCCAGTATGTGAGTTTCCAGTGTTCCTTGGCATCGGGTTTATTGTTGCATTATTATGATTCTGCTATGGTTTCTTGCAAACAAAGGTATATTTCCTTGCTTGTCGAATTAAGGATTCCAGTGTTACTCCATCAGAGTTCTTATAGGGCTTCTTTGTAGCAGGCCATCTCATTGAAGGTGGGTTTTTCCCATTGGGTTTTCTCCTCTTTCTCTTTCATTGCATTTGTAAATGAGTATCTGATTAGGCCTTGTTGGGTCGAGACTCATCTTTGCATAATAATTTGCTTCTCCCTAAGTTGCACTTATGGGGGGGTATTGGTGTAATTAATTATTTAATTACACTTTGCATAAGTTTACTTAGGTAATATTTTAAGTCCTAGGTTGCATAATCAGATAAATCATTTAATAATGGGGTAATTCCCCCTTCCTTGTTTGTAGGAGATAAGATTTCTTCTAGAAGATGAGTTGTCCTTCTAGAACTTATCTCTATTTCTTTATCATTTCCTAGATAGGGTTCACATGTTGTCACATATAGTGTGATTTTAACACTTGGCAACATCTTATGCATTTTAGGTTTTCACTCATGCCTATATATTCAAGGCATTTTATACATTTGTAATCATGTAATATTCAATTTGGCATCCTTGCATCTTAATGATAACATGATATTTTTTCCATTTCTCTCTTGTGGAAGTTATTTTATCTTGCAGGTGATTCTGGGGTGTTTGAGGAGTTCACCTAAAGTCCTACACCCTAAGTTAAAATTAAGGGGGTGTTAGATTAGTAATTCATTAGCTAATAATTAATTAATATTTAGTTAATTAAAAGGCTAATTTCAATTTATGCACTTAACCTAAACTTAGGTGTGTTTTTTATTTTTTAGATTGAGCTATTATTAGATCATTATGTCACATCACATAAGATGACAACACATATCATGATCTAATCCCTTTATCATCTAGGGTTTTCTCTTATAAGCATTCTCATTTGTACTTGATGAGTCTATTTAATATTCCATTTCATGGTGTTTTTATGCATGCTTCCATACATTATCAAACAATCCTTTTAGACATATTTCTATGTTATGCTATCCTTTTATCTTTATTATACGACCTTGGACCTAAGTTAGAGTAATGGAAATATAGTTATGATATAGTAGCATTGCATGGTTTATATGTGGATATATGTATGGGATGGATTGGAATTATGTGTTTAATCATGGTAGTTAGCTTTGTGTATGTGTTTTGTGGATTAACCTCTTGCAATCCAAGAAGACACTGTAGCTTGCAACAACTAAAAGTTGTAGCTCATAGCCAAAGGAGGTATTGGAAAATGAAATAGGGGAAGTGCTAGAACAAGATGAGTATAATAACTACCATGTGGAGACACCTGATGGAGTTAATCATGCATCATTATGCTAGTTAATAAGATGAGCTGAAGAAGAAAAAATATTTTATTGATAGGATTCTAGATAAAAAATTATGTGTTCCACGTGCAGATCTATTTTACAGAGTTTCAATTCTATTTGAACTCTTGTTTCTTTTCAGTTGTAGTTTGAATAATTCAATCTTAATTACATAATATGATATCTAGGAAGTTGTAGTTAATGATTTTAGTTAAGAGTTATGTTTAGAATAAACTCCCTCATGCCTATGTATAGTCGGTGGTTGAGTCATTAGATAGTTAGTTGGTTAATATAATACTGATCGTTTGTTATTAGTTACTTCTTAGTTTTTAGATGTAATCTACAAACATGTTGATTGTTTATAAATGTTTTTCTTGAATACAATCTTTGAGCAAGATTTTATGTGATCTTTTGGAATGAATAATAAATGAAGTTCAAGTTGATATGGTTGAATAAAATCTGAAGATTTAGATTTGGTTTTAGTTAAGTGAAGACAACCACTTGAGTAGGCCACTCAAGGTAACTTTTCTTCACTACATTTGTAGTTGTTTTATTTATGTTTAGTAGTTATTTCTATTTATCATTATTTCATAAATAGATTCTTATATTATGATTATCAATAATGATTGTTCATGTGCATGAATGCATTCAATTGACTTGTAGTACAGAGGATAGATTAGGTCCAATTATTAGTTTTGAGTTAGTTTCAATAATTATTTGTTAGCAATAGTTCAACAATAGATTATGTTGTAGGCACCCGTAGCCATTAGCGCCAATTTACTTCTTTCGCTGTTATGTGTTTCTGTGATTTTCCAGCGAGTAGAATGCCTTTAATAGGATAACCTAGGTAACCTCAAGTATTTGAAAGCACATATAGTGCCAAAACCATCACAAGTTTACAAGCCCTGGTTGACAATTTAATGAATTTTCTAGAATGTTGAGTGGACTATTTAGCTAGCCATTCCTTTGAATTGTGTAGTTTCTACCAAGTTTACAAGTCAACAGTTTAGACTCTACATTTTTGGCACCGTTGTCGAGGATGGTGCTACTTTCATAGACTTATTTTTCCAATATTTCATAGTTTACATTCTATTTTCAATATTAGGACTGTTAAGTTTTATCTTATCAAACTACTAGAATATTACACTAACATTGTGCAAGATCGCTACTATACAAAGCCATATTTATTGTATGTAGAGGTAGAGAGAATTGTTGGGAAGATTCCTCCCCTCAACATGACAAGAAGCCATAGTAGATATAGGTGACTCTAGTACTCGGAGTGAGGGTAATACTGAAGAAGAAAATTCCCTTTCCTCAATATCTACTACACCTACAAAGGGTACATATTGAACCATGGGTGATGCGCTAGGGGATGACCTAAAGCATGTGACCTTTGAGTTTCCAATCACCCACCAAGAAAGGGAAATTGTGTTGAAGAATATCCCTACCTTCAACATTACCATTCTTTTATGGTTTGGTGACTAAAGATCCAAACACATTTCTATTTGAATTTGATGTCCTATGCAAGAGCTATGACTGTAACTTTGATGACAATAAGCTCAAGCTCTTCCATGCCACTCTAAAAGATGAAGCCCTGAGATGGTTTATGGGATTAGGCAGGGACATTATTGCAGATTGGGATACTATGAAAATAATGTTCTTAGAAAAGTACCAAGACTATTGTATAGGAATTGATAGGAAAGATGACATTTTCAGAATGTCACAGAAGGAAGATGAGCCATTAGAGGACTATGTGGAGATATTTCATTTTCCTTTGAAGAAAAATCCATAGAACACTTGAGTTATCTGAAGAATCCCTCAAGTTATTATTTTTGAGGGGAATCAATGAGGATTGCATGGATACCCTCAATATTATTGGGAAAGGGGATATTTCTCAAATACCATTTGAAGAAATCTGCAGGGCCTACAAAAATTACTCCAAGATCTTCACTAAGAGGCCAAGAGGAGAGAGTATATCCACCATTGAAAAATCATCTACCGAGGTTTCAAATATTGAGTTAAGTAATTTGTTGTCCAACATGAAGGAGCGCATTATCAGTCACCTTGCAACTCAGTTGTACACTTTCCATATAAAGAAGAATCAAGAAGAGGCTGAAGTAATGCTCACCAAATACTACCTAGCTGCAGACAAAGGAAAGCAAACTGTAAATGCAAGAGGGTGGTTAGTATTTAACAAGACAAAATAGAGAAACCTAATTTTTAGCCACTTGAAGGAGAGGATGGACAACTATTTTACATAGCTCAAAGAAGGCCATGTAATAAAAGACAAGTCATGCCACATGAACCTCTTAATGTCAATTCCTCTTTTCTAATTGGAAATCAAAAAATTTCTACTTGGAATTCCCAGCCCTAGCCAAATAATCAAAATAAATGGAAAAACCCTCAACAATGGAGACAACCTAAAAAAATTTGGAACCAATAGCAACTAAATCCTTGGTCACAATAAAATTTCCAAGGTTACAATTACAATCCTCAATGGCCAAAACAACAAAACTAGTGGCAACCACAATGGGAAAAAGTTCAGTAGTGGCAACAACAAAACATGAATTATCAATAGCCTATGCTTCCTCCTCGGCTAAAAAAAAAATCCATTATACCTAATCCATCAAACCCTACACCTCAAACACCAAGACCACCAAAATTACTTGCCCAACCTACACCTAACCTTAACAACAATTTTGTTCAATAGAGCTTATACTAACGAGGCTATGCAATACCCCACCTATAGGGTAGAAGTGAGTGATGTCCACCTCAAGTCAGGGAAACAACTAGCTAGAACTTCATCCCCTCAAATCACTGAGATGAAAGATGAGGAACTTGTAGCTGAAGCTTTAGATAAATCACCTCTAGAGCCCAAGTCAAATCAAGTACACTAGACTACCTCAAGTCCAAATCCTCCTTTCCCTGAATGCTTAGCCATTCAAAAACATCACACCCAATTTGAGACAAACCTAGTGAGTCAACTTAAGGATGTCAAAATCAAGATCCCTCTCATCCAAGGTATTAAGGACATTCCAATCTATACTAAGGAAGTCAGTGACCTATGTTTTAAGAAACTAGGGAGAAAAAGGAAGGACCCTCAAATAGTTCATGTCTTGGGAACCTTGCTTATATCATGCTAGGGAACATAACTGTCTCTAAATACATAAATACTAGTAGTCCAATAGTGGATGTTAAGATTAGTGGGACCCTTATCAAGAACACCTTAATAGACTTAGGGGAAACAATAAATGTCATGACTAATGAAATAATGCAATTACTTTAGTTATCCAACCTTATACCTACACCAATTTTTTAATAGTTGGATGATAGGTCAACAGCCAAGCCTAAAGGAATCATTGAGGATCTAGTTATTGTATTAGATTCTTGGGAGTATCCTGCTAATTTCATAGTTTTACGGCCAAAGGTTAACTTTGCAGGATATTCGTGCTTATTATAAGAAGACCATGGTTAGCTATAGCTGATGCATTCATAGGCTATAGGTATAGGAATATGATATTTTCTAATGGGAATGTGACTAAGAAATTGGTACTTTATCCTCCAGCCTAACCTTATGCCTATCTTGAGCAAACTAGTTGGCCCACTTTGGATGAGGAAGACCACTCTTCCCTATAGACTTTGATGACAATAGAACACAACCCTTTATTAGATGATCAAGATGAAGATGATTTGATTGCTCAAATAATCCAGAATGACTACGGTAGGAGCCCAAAACAACAAGACTATCTCTCATGCCTACAAGACCCTTTTCAAAGCATTATACCTCCCAACTCCTTAGAAGAAATATCTTAGATCTTTCATTCCTTACTACCACAATAGTGCATACCAATCATTCCTAGCCTTGACCTCTCATTTGTGCAAGAATCATCCAAAGAACTAGAAGTCATGCTAGGAAAAATGATAAACATATTAAACAATACATTGATTGAAGAATAAAATAGTTCCCTAACTACTGTGTTGTAGGCACACACAACTTATGCTTGGGACTACTATGATATGAAGGGAATAGATCTCAACTTATGTATGCATATGAACTATATAAATGATGGTTATAGGCCCATTAGACAGCCTCAAAGATGAATGAACATTTCCTTGAGAAAAATAGTTAAAGATAAACTTCAAAAAATCCTTGATGCAAGCTTCATTTATCCCATATTTGATAGTGAATGGGTATCACCTTTAGTCATTGTTCCCAAGGAAGGTGTAAAATGGAGGTTATGTGTAGATTATGGGGAACTGAACACAACCACTAGGAAGGACCACTTCCCATTTCCCTTTATAGATCAAGTGCTTGACTCTTTAGCAAGGAACAAGTACTTTTCATTCCTAGATGGTTTTAGTGGCTACAATCAGATAAAAATTGCTTCAAAGGACTAGGAAAAAACAATATTTACATGCCCTTGGGTTACTTATGCTTACTCTATTCTACCCTTTGGTTTATGCAATGCCCCATCTACTTTCCAGAGGGTAGTGCTCAACATCTTTTCTAATTATGCTCATGACTCTATGGAGATATATATGGATGAACTCACCACATATGGAGAAACTTACGAGGAATCCCTTAGCAATCTAGAAAAGGTTTTAAAGAGATGTAAAGAGCACAATTTGTCCCTCAATAATGAGAAGTGCTTTATGATGATGACTCAAGGAATTGTTTTAGGGCATTTCATATCCAGTGCAAGGATCCAAGTTGATCCACATAAGATAGAAATTATTTCTACATTACCTATTCCATAGAGGCAGAAAGATGTTACAAGCTTCCTTGGGCATGTAGGCTATTATAGGAGGTTCTTTTAGAACTTCAGTAAGATTTCTGCACCATTGTTTGTTCTACTAACTAAAGACACATAATTTGATTGGACATAAGAGTTCTAACATTCCTTTGAAGAACTGAAGAAATCCTTGACCCAAGCACCTATTTTGAGGGGGCCAAATTGGACCTTACTCTTCTGTATACATACTAATGCTTCAAATTTTTTTATTGGACTAGCTTTGGGTCAGAAAGAAGGTAACAAAGAATATGCTATTTACTACATTAGAAAGAATCTTCAAGGACTAGAGTTAAATTATACTATTATAGAAAAATAGATGCATGTAGTAGTGTATGCATCAATAAATTCAGGAATTACATTACTATTTATCCATTTTTTGTCCAAAAAGACCATACAACTATTAGATATTTAATGAACAAGTTTGTAGTATGGGGTAGACTAGTCAGATGGCTACTCCTTCTACAAGAGTTTGATATCACAATAGTGGAAAATCTTGGTAAGGCTAATGTAGTAGCATATTTTCTGTAAAGGTTACCAAAAAAATCAATAGAAAGGGTAGTAGATTACTCATTTCTAGATGAGCACTTTTTTTCTCTTAATATACATATACCTTGGTATGCTGACATCACAAACTATTTAGTGATAGGGAAGATTCCACCACACTTTTATCCATGAGAAAAGAGACAGCTAGTACATAAGTGTTTCCCATATTCTTGGATATTTGGCTATCTGTTCTACATTGGCCTAGACAATATCATGAGAAGGTGCATAAGGGAATAAATATTTGATATCATGAAGTCTTTCCATGATGAACCATGTGGGGTCACTTTGTAGCAAAAATGACAACATTCAAAATCCTCACAATTGGCCAACTTTAGACAAGAATTTAATCAAATATACAAGGAGCTGTGATAGATGCCAAAGAATGGGTAAGCCAAAAAGGAGTGATGAAATTCCATTATAGCCATAGTTAACACTAGCTCCTTTTGACAAATGGGGTTTAGACTTCATTGGGCCAATTTCACCTACTTCTAACAACAAAGAGTACATTCTGGTATACACTGATTATCTGACTAAGTGGGTAAAAGTGAAGGAATTACAATTTTCCAAAGATGGCAATGTGCCAAAAAAATTGTATGACATATTTACTAGGTATGGAGTGCCTAGGGAGATAGTAACTGACCAGGGTCCATAATTTACTTCAAATCTCATTATAAAATTGGTTGAAGAATATGAAATCAGGCACAAAAAGTTAACACCGTACCACCCTTGGGCCAATGGCCAGGTGGAGGTCACCAAGAGACAAATTGAAAGTATTATAACCAAGACAGTGTAATTACACAGAAAAGATTGGGTTGCTAGATTACCAAAGGAAGTATGGGCATACATAACAACAAGGAAAACAAAAATTCTGGTTTCACACCCTATGAGCTAGTATATGGCAAAACAATAGTCCTCCCAATAGAGTTTGAGTACAATACAAATGTTAATAACAATAATGGAGTTGGACATGGATCTCACAACAACTCAAAAGGAGAGGTTACACCACTTAAATGGGTTGGATGAAATCAGGATGGAGGCAATCCATTACACTAAGATAATACAAAACCAAAGGAAAAATTGGCATGACCAATTTATCAAGACAAATAAATTTAATGTAGGAGACTGTGCCTTATTGTATGATTCAAGATAAAAGGATTTTAAAGGGAAACTCCAATCCAGGTGGTTGGTACCCTATGAGATTAGCCGAGTCTTTCCTAATGGAGTAGTAAAGTTGCACACCATATATGTAGTAAGGTTCTCCCTCCTGGTCAATGGCCATAGGTTGAAACTTTATAAGAAACCAGTGCAGAAGGAAGATTTCATTTTTTATCTCATTTAGCAAGATGGTTCTCTCAGTGATTTAGCTACATAGCTCAACCCCTGAGATCACTCAATTCTAATTTATTAATCCACCTCACATGCAAACATAGAATACTCACACTAATGTACATACATTTTCTAATGATACTTGTCTTATATATACAACTATCACCATTCAATAAGGGCCCTATTGCAGTAGGGACCTGTAGCACAAAATTTGTCACAATTTAGACAAGACCTAATGTCAAAGGTACTTGTAGCACTATTTATCAAGAAATTCAAAAATTGGCGCCACATTAATTGTAGTTCGCACCTTTTCACCTCATTTTCCCTCATACATGCAACATTAGTCTTATTATAATAAGTACATGCAACATTCTTATCTTATTTCACATTGTCAATTCAAATTTTAAGCATTTGAACTATCACATCACTACCCATCATCCATCTATTCTGTTTCATTTTCTTACATCCACCACTTCATCATTCATTCACCTACAATTAATTTTTGTCACATCAAATCATCCTGTAGATACATTTTATTTAGCTCACATGCATGACGATCAGTTAATAACCTCTGGTAGGTATGCAAAGTACATTACCATAATTATCATGGATTTCTTAACACTTTCATTATGTATTTCCATATTAAATTAAGCATGTGATATATTCATTACATTTATTTCCATATTCTCTAATCATACCTTCACCTATCATGAGTTGAAGTGAGGTCATTTCAAACCTTAAGTTGGGGGGGGGGGTACAATATCAGCCAATTTTTTCATTTTTTCACCACCTAAAACTAAATGTAAACAAGTAGATATGACATGCAAACCCTTTTTTTCCTAAATTGCACCTACACCTTTTGTTGTTAAATTGTCAATTCCCTAAATCCTATTATTCTGAGCTAAGTCAAACCCAATTTTAAGTTGATTAAGCTGATACAAAGGAGAAGGGAAGTTTCTATTACAGTCTAGTTATAGTGAAAAATGCATGTGAAAACAACAAAGTAAGAGAAGGGTTTTGAGGGCGGTGAAGTTGAAATTGAGCTGAATTTCTAAGGTTAAGACATTGAGAAGAGGTAAAGATATTCACCAATGGGACGTGACGTTATTAGAAAAAATCCATCAACACATAAACATTTATTAGAAGATGCATTGGTGTTGCCTATCTTCACAAGGGTTGGTTGGTTGGATTACTTTCTAAAGCTGATAGAGTTCAACAATGACATAACAAGAAGATTTTCAACTACATTGCAACATGATGAAGCCATGGTAAAAGGGTTTTCAGTAGATGCATCTAAAGGAGCAATACTACAAGTATCTGGTTTACCTAGGATTGGAGTAGAGTTTCCAGTTTAAGTAGATGCAGTGGTTGCAAGAGAAGAATTATGTGAGTGAGGAGAAAACTTGGATTCATCATCCCAAGGTATAAAAAATACTTTCTCTTCCATGGATTTGGGCCAACTGTGCTTCTTATGTAATTAGATACCTTACTTGTGATGGTAGATAGAATCTTCTATACATTGTACATTTCAAATTACTTAGTCATCTTTTCCATAATAGACTTGTAAATATGCCCAATTACTTCTATAATATGCTAAAAAGGATGGTATCTAAATACAAGAGAAAATAAAGTGATACAAATTTATCACATCATTGTTTAATAGCCCTATTAGAAAAAAGGAGCATGAGAATTCAATATCCCCAGATATCCTGGGAAGATTTTGTGAGTTGTCAAGATATTAACAGTCTACTTGAGGCACCTACACTACTTGAAACCCTAGAACCACAAGTTGCACCTACAAGAGGTAGTTCTCCTATTTCACCTATGGATTCACCTACCCATAGCTAAGGTGAACCTAATGAGGATAATGTGCAGAAATCATCACCTACAACATCTAGGCAACCTACAACAAAGAAGATTCCATCCACCTCTAAGACACCAAAACTAAAGAAAAAAGGGGGTAGCTCTTGTACACCTTTAAAGGTGTAGAAGAAAAAAGAAACATAGAAAGAGACATCTGCTACACCTAGGCATTTAGGCTGGTTGAAATTTAAGAAAGGTGTTATGAGGGGGAGTGTGGAAAAACTAGAGGAAGAGACAAAGGGAAAGGAACACTAGGAAGAGGATGTGATGTTGGTTGAAACAAACTTAGAAATAAGGATAAATACCTCTAGAAATGTGCATACACTTGCAAAGAGGAAGAGGTATGTATCCACCACTTTTGATTCAATCTCAGATGATCCATTTATTGCCAAGAAAACACAAAAGAAACCCCTAGATAGCCCTAATCATGAAGGCTATGATCGTATAGTGGGTGGTAATGAACAAATTTTAGAAATAGAGGAAATGTTTTTAGAGGATAGAAATATCAGAAAAGAGGTTTAGGAAGCTCTAGAAAAAATTAAACAACTAAAGGAACTAGTGTAGGGTTATGAGAAAAGAGAAAAAGAAAGAGAGACAAAGATACAAGAATTGGAGGAGAAAATGCAGACATATGGGAATGGTGCAAAGTTGGACCTATTAGCACAACTGGCCATGATCAAAATAGGGGATGAAGAACTTACAACAACAAATCAGAAACCTCCTACAAAAAATCCAATTTACCACACAAATTTGTCTCTTGGGTACCAACTGTGGAAGGTCATTGATGAATTCTCACAAGGAAAATAAAAGTGGAGAAAGGAAAAAGAAACTCTAATTGCAGAGCACACCAAAGTGTTGGAGAGGAAGGGCATTGAATTAAGTAAAATGGCAGTCAGAATGGAAGAAATAGTAGATAAGGCTACCCAAATTATCAGGTGTAGACCCTCAGCAAGAACATATTCCTTGTTTCTCTAGGAAAAATTCCTAAGTTTTCAATTTAGCAGGTTGATCAACAACAAATTAGTTTCTATGAGCAACAAGCTTGAATTTCTCCATATTTTTACTAATACTACCCTTGATGAGCAATACCAATTGTGTGAGTACAATCTGCACAATTATATGGTTTCAAAGGATGCACAATGGAACCCCTTAATGTTTGTAGGGGATTTTTAGGTAAGAGCTTTAGCATCATATTTTAGAAATGAAAATTTTCAAGGTAAAGTCATGGAGGAATATGTAGAAAGAGAAAAGTTAGTTTATCTTCCAGTGAGGAAAGAGTCCAAAGATCCTGATAAGATAATAGATGAGTGGTTACTACTCCTAAAACACAACGGTGCAAGAAGAAAAATTATGAAGGTAAGGATACAGGACTACGATAGAATGAAGACCTTGTTAGTTGGGTTAGTTCAAAATTGTTATAAATATGTATAGGAAAGGTGGAGCAGTTTGACTCTAGTGTTACAAAGGAAGGAACTTCATTCAGTATATAAGTTCTTCATGGATCTATGATTGAAATAGTGAAAAGATACATGGATATTTTTTTTTATCAAGCAACTATTTATGGATACCACTCACATTTCAACTGCCCATGTTCCTTTATCCAATCCCGCATTGGACATGAGATAGGATGAAGGAATGTGAGGAGGCTGAGCTAACCAGAATGAAGAGACTTGTAGTTTACAAAGGGTTCTACCTGAAGTAGATCAAGGGAGTAGATACTATCATGGACCTCAGGGAGATTATACTGCATTACAATCTATACCTCTAGTGAATTTTTCTTGAGGGAAAGAAAAGTGATAGTTGGGGGAGTGATGGGTCTATTTAATAGTCTATTTCCTAATTTTTTTATGCATGCTTTCAAACATTATTAGACAATCCTTTTACACATATTCCTATGCTATGGTATCTTTTATGCTTATTATACAACCTTGGACCTGAATTAGAGTAATGAAAATATAGTTATGATATACTAGCATTGCATGGTTAATTTATATGTGGATATGTATGGGATGTGATTGGAATTATGTGTTTAATCATGGTAGTTAGCTTTGTGTATTTTTTTTGGATTAACCTCTTGCATCCCAAGGGGACAATGTAGCTAGTAGCAACTGAAAGTTGTATCCCACAACCAAAGGAGGTCTTGGACAACGAAACAGGGGAAGTTCCAGAACAAGGTGAGTGTAATAACTATCATGTGGAGACACTTGATGGATTTAGTCATGCATTATTATGATAGTTAATAAGATGCTAAAGAAGAATAATTATTTTATTGATAGGATTTTGGATAATTGATTATGTGTTCCACGTGTAGATCTATTTTGTAAAGTTTTAATTCTATTTGAACTCTTGTTTCTTTTTAGTATCAATTTGAATAATTCAATCTTAATTACATAATCTGATATCTAGGGAGTTTTAGTTAATGATTGCAGTTAAGAGTTGAGTTTAAAATAAACTCCCTTGTGCCTATGTATAGCCAGTGGTTGAGTCTTTAGATAGTTAGATGGTTAATCTCATACTGATCGTTATTATCAGTGACTTCTTAGTTTTCAAATGTAATCTGCAGACATGTTGATTAGTTTAGAAATGGTTTTCGTGAATACAATCTTTGAGAAATATTTTATGTGATCTTTTAGAATGCATAATGAATGAAGTTCAAGTTGATATGGTTGAATAGAATCTGAAGATTTAGATTTTTTTTTAGTTAAGTAAAGACATCCACTTGGTTAGGCCACTCAAGGTAACCGTGCTTCACTACATTTGTAGTTGTTTTATTTCTATTTAGAAATTATTTCTATTTATCATATTTCATAAATTGCATATAAGTTAAAATAAATTCTCATATTGTGATTATCAGTAATTATTGTTCATGTGCATGAATGCATTCAATTAACTTTTATTACTCCAAAGGATAGATTAGGTCCAGTTATCAGTTTTGAGTTAGTTTCAATAATCATCTATTAGTAGTAGTTTAGTTACAAATTATGCTATAGGCACTCATAGCCATTAGGGACAATTTACTTCTTTCATGGTTATGCATTTCTGTGATATTCCACCAAGTAGAATACCTTTAATAGGATAAACTAGCTAACATCAGGTCTTTGAAAGCACATATAGTGCCAACTTCATCACAATTTTACAAGCCTTGATTGACAATTTAATGAAATATTTGCAATGTTGAGTGGACTATTCAGTTATTCATTCCTTTGAATTGTGTGGTTTCTACCAAGTTTACAAGACAATAGTTTAGACTCTACAATATTATTTTTCTATAAGTTTTTATTTTTGAGTAAATAGCAAATCATGTTTGTAGCTCTCATGCATGGAAGGTGTTCTTGCTTACTGTTTGATCCTTCTTTTTGTGTGTTTTACAACTTCAACAATTTTCATCCCTTCATGGACTAATTTTTGGAACATATGCACAAAATGTGTTGATTGGAAGAGCATTGGAAAATTTTAAGTAAATGTAGCTAGAAGACATTAAGCCATATTTCACAACCTTTCTAACATTATTCCAAATATGCTAAAATGGGACCTTTAGAATGAGGAATGGGTTTCCATAAAACTATGATTAGTTTTTTTAATCCCATTATATGTTGAAACTCAAGGTATGTTCTGTTGGGAGAGTCCTTGTGGTGATAGTGAAAAATATATCATGTTTGATGATGTAACCCTACAATAGTTAGAAAGTTATAGTTGTTGGATAATTATAATAAAAAAATCTTTGAAAGGTCATATAGGAAATAAAAATAACATTAAAATATGGAAAGCATGTTGAGGTATTATATTGACAAATTCAATGGTCATAACCTCAAACCATGGAAGTTGAAGATGGAGGATTTTTTGGTTATGAGAGATCAGTGAGTTGCATCTTACTTGATAAAAAATATATGTATATTTGATGAGGTGTGGTTAAAAATAGATAAGAAATCTGTAAGTACAATTTGGTTATGTATTTTAAATTATATGTTAATGAATTTATTTCAAGAATAAACATAAAATTTATTATGAAATAAATTAAGTATGATGCATCAATCTAGTAGCCTAGAAAATCAACTTTTTTTGAAGATATTACAATCTTTGCAAATCAAGGAGGGTGGTTGTGTAACTAATCATTTAAATAGTTTTAATATAATAGTAAGTAAACTTGAATCAATTCAAGAATAAAGATAGATGAAGAGGACAAATACATTTTATTATGTTGTTATTTACTATACTCATAGGATAACCCTTTGATGTCAATGAATAATGATAAACTTAAATATGATTAGAATTTTGTTAATTGAAGAAACTAAAAAATATCCATGGATGATAAATCTTCTATTGTGTTTGTAGTTAGAGGCGATTTAAGAGAGAAAGATGTAAGAAGAGGACAAGGGATAATATAGTTACAAGAGAAATGATAGGTCTAAATATCTAGGGAAGTCTAAGGTAAAATTTTGGAATCATGTTAAGAAGGGTTACATAAAGGAGTCCAATTTCAAGGAGAAAGATTCCTTCTCTCTAAGTCCTATAATTTTGATGAATATAATAGTGATATTTTTATTTCTACTAACATTTTTGGTGATGATTATTGGTTGATTAGCTCAAGTAATTCCTTTCCTATGACACAATTTTTCATAGGGAGTGGTATTTATGGTATACTAAAAGTGATGGGAGAAAGTGTTTTTCAATGACTCATTGAAAATGGTTGATCAAGGAAAGATGAAATTTTCTTTCATAGATGGTAGAGTACAAAAACTCACTATATCTACTAGTTTTAACAAGAATCCTTCATCTATGACTAAAATGGTTGATGTAGGATTTCATGTCACTTTTAGTGGAAAAGGTTGTAAAATAGCTAGATGCTATTTGGTGCTTTGAATGATAGTTTGGCATGGTACTTTATATAGAGTGGATGTATCAACTTTATTTATTTGTGCTAATGATACTACATATGTATCAAAGACATTGTGACATTTTATTTTAGGTAATTTTATTGAGAAAGGATTAAAAATTAATTCAAATAAGAAGACGATGGAAGGTCTTGTTGGTTGTCTTGATAGTTTTTGTTTGTGATCATTATGTGCCAAAAAATAGAATAAAGTATGGTTTAACTTTTGAATAATTAGAGTAGAAGAGATTTTGGATGTGATACACAATGATGTGTTTAGTCCTATGGATATCCAATCCATTGGTAATTCCCTATACTATTTTTCATTCACTAATGATTAATCTAAGTATATTAGGATATATTTTCTTATGATAAAGTATGAGGGTTCTATAAATTTTAAGGATTTAAAAGCACTAGTTAATAATTAGAATGGTAAGAAAATAAAGGCCATTATGACAAATAGTGGAGTTGAATTATTCTCTAAAGAGTTTGGTGTATTTTGTAAGCATGTTGGAATTATGAAGAAAATAATTACCCCATATTCATCACATTAGAATTGGGTGGTGGAAAGGTTGAATATAACTTTTCTTAAACAAGATAGGAGTATGTTGAGTATTGAATGCCAATAATAGTTTTAGGAAAAGGTGATAAGCACTACATATTACTTAAAGAGAAGGTATTATATTTTTGCACTAAGAAACAAGACGCTAGAGGGAGAGTGGACTAGAAGAAAACTAGTGGTTATGCACTTGTGGGTATTTGGGTGTGAGGCATTTGTTCAACGTGTAAGGAAGCTAAGGTAGCGAAAAAACTTCCTACACTAATCTTAAGAGGAGGATAATGAAAATTTTTATAGATCTTTACAACAGTTATAGATTTAATTAAACACAAATAAATATAAATATCATGCATACCACAACACAGTGATTTACGTGGGGAAAACCCTTTTGGGAGAAAAAAAACCACACACTCCAAAATATGCCCAATATATTATTCAGAAATCACAAAGATTATAATATACTTTTAGAGCAAGATTCTCATAGGAGTATCACCAACCAAAGATCTAGAGGCAACACAATCGCTATTAGACTCTAGCAGAATACATCACAATACATGGTCGTAATACAACACCCTCATAAAATAGGGTTACCTTCTAGGACAAGTCAAGCCAACAAAATATCTATTGTTAGATCTGAGACCTACTGATGAATGGTCCAAATTTATAATAATAAAATATACATAAAATTTCGCTTACCCCTGCACCCCCTACACTTACATATCAACAATACCTTATGTAATTGCAAGGTTATGACACATTTTCCCAACATAAATGCCCAAGGAATTTGCTCAAGGGCCTTAGAAGTGGTGGTCCAAATTACATTCCAAAATGAAAAGGTGTATTTTTTTTGGTTATTGAGAGAATTTTAAAGGCTAAAAACATTAAAATTTGGTAGTCTAGAAGGTTCTCTACTAAAGGGATGTTACATTCGTGGAACTTGGTGTAAGGCCTAAATTGAATTTTCAAAGGATACTAAAATTGAGAGGGTAGATTTTTTGAAACAAGATAGTGTGCATGCCAATTTGGTAGAGGAAGAAGAGATCACATCTTATGGTAAATCAAAAGAATAATATGCACAAATTTAGTAGGAAGTTCTTCATTACAAATTGTGAGGTCAAATAGGTAGCAAGATCACCTCAAAGGTACAACTAACCAAATTTTTGTTGTGTATTTTATCTAACTTGTACTAGTAGTGAAGAATTTTTTGTGTAAGAAGCTCTCACTTCCAAATAGAACTTTTTTTAGAATAATGTCATGGATGAGGAGAGTAAGATGTGGATTTTTCTTAATTTTCTTGAGGATAGGAAATATGTTGATAAGTGGGTGTGCAAGGATAATTCTAGAGCATATGGATCACTTGAATGGTAGACCAGACATAGCTAGTGGAAAATAGTTATTCCTAGGTTGAGGGAATAGTCTTTCAGTAAGATATTTTAATTTATTTCTAAGTTGATATTTTACCTAGAATGTTGTTAAATATTGTTGTGGCATTTGATTTGGAAATTGAGAAAATGGACATCAAGATAAAATTCTTTCATGTAGACTTAGATGATAAAATTCAAGTATGTAATAAGGTAAAGGATAAAAGGTGAGAGGTAAAGAGAAATTGGTTTGAAAGTTGAATAGGTCTATATAGTGGTTAAGATAATTCCCTTGGATGTCAAACCAAAAGTTTACACATATGTGTTAGAATTGAGTACTGAAAGAAGTGATGTTCTAGTCATTGTGTATACTTTAAAATGTTAAATGGTTATATTATATTTATTATTTTATACTTGTAGATGATATACTTAGCATTCGAGACAAAAAAATATTAATTTAGGAACTTAAAACTTACTTATGTAGTAATTTTGGTATGAGAGATTAAAAATTAATAGATATATTCTAGAATGGAGAGATATATGAATAGGAATAAAAGGAAATTATGGCTAAACTATAGGAAGTATCTTGAGATAGTCTTGTGAAAATTTGGAATGTAAGGCAATAACCTAGTAAGCTCATCTCTACTAATTGGCACAAAGCTAAGCATGGAGTAATTTCCCAAATTTATAGAGGATTTGGAGGACATGGAGAAGGTTCATTATGCAAGTGCAATAGTAAGTCTCATGTATGTAATGGTATACACAAAAAAAAACATTAGCCAAGTAGTGAGAGTTCTAATTAAGTTTATTTTGTAGTTAGGGAAATAACATTGGACATGTACATAAAAAGAGTGTCTAAGTAATTGAAGGGATATTTAAAAAATAGGTTTATTTATCATGCTACTAATTCTATAGGTAGAGTGTTGAATGTGCATTGAATTTTTTATTCTTATTTGGTTATATATTTTGACAATTGGAGTTCTACAAGTAGTTGTGTATTGATTCCATTTTCTAGAGAATTAAGTGACGAGAAAGAGGAAACCAATAATTTCTTTTTTAATAACTAAAGTAGAATATATGGCCACAACAAATGTATGCTTGTAAGGAATTAGTATGGTTAGAGATTAAGTAATAGTATTTGTTTTAAAAGTCAAATAGTATTAAATTTTGATTCATAAAGTGCAACTCACTTGGCTAAGAATCTTATTTACGATGCAAGAAAAAAATATTGACATGCAATATCATTTTATGAGGAATATGTTTGAGAACATGAATATATAGATGAAGAAAATTAATACTCAAGCAAAATTATAGATTCTTTAAATGAACTTGTAAGTACCACCAAGTTCATGTGTTGTAGAGGTGAAATGAGTTTGTCCCATTCTCAAGCATGAAGTTAATATCTTGGGTTGAAATACTACACTATCTCCTACAATAAATATCAAGTGGAAGAATGTTGTGACCCAGGTGATATTCACTTGGGAGAGTCCTTGTGGAAAGATTTTATCTGTAATCTTCTTTGTGATTGAATGCGGTGAGTTTTTAAAATTACAGTATAGGATTTTATGTTGATTAACATGTGATGGTGATGTGATAATAGTTGTGGTGCATCATACATGGCTTGTCTACATATGGAGATATTATGGCAAGGATTCCAAGGTATTGAGATAAATAAATAGAAACCACATAGGTGTTTAGAACTTGCTAGAAGCATGATCATTGATGAAGGTGCACTTGTACTAGAATTAGTTAATTTGTAACATGATTTGAGGGCTAAATGATGTCTTAGAAGATACCACAAGAAACATGAAGTAAGTTTATGTTTATATGTGCTACTACAAGTGAAAAGTTGCTAGTGATCATTGTACTAGAAATATATTGATATTAATAGTTTAAAGGTTGTAACTATTGATTTATAGTGTGCAATAGTGGTAGATTTTACAATGAGATTATCCATGTGAAACAACCATACTCAACGTTAATTGTAGTATGCTAGCATAATATATGTTTGAAATATGGATAAATGATTCTTAGTATTCCATATATTAGTTAAATCATTGAATGGTTGGTATTCTCATGAACATGTCTATATATAACTATTTGTATGAACTTTCCAAGGTTAGTCAACATTAAAAAATCATGTAATAAACACTAGAGATATTTATACATTGTTGGTGTGTAAACACTTGATCAATTGCAAAGAAGGGTGTGTTATACATTGAAACTATATTTAAAAGTTTTTACAAATACCTTTTTGTATTCAATAATTGTTGATTTTGAATGATACAATTATAAATGTATTTTTTGTGGTGGGTTTTCTCTTGTAAGTGTTTCCCACATAAATTTTGCTTCTTATGTAATCTTTTGATTGTAGTATTCCATTATTTTCATGTGTGTTCATAATTAGATTTAATACATGCTACTAACTAGATTAACTAAAAACACAATCTTAAGAATTCATTATTCTAGTCTATCATCCCTCTATAATAGGGGTAAAAATCCCCAACAATAGGTATTGCGTATACACAAAATACTTGACAAAATGCATCAAAGGGATGTGGTCCCATGGACTAGCATGATTGCAAGGTATACACAAATGGGTTTAATAAAAAGGACTAAAGAAAATTATAAAAAAATGCAATTGATAGGTGTAAGGCCTAACTACGCAATCTTTGTGAGTATCCTCCCAACCTATGCCAAAATGGGAGCTTTAGAATAAGGTATCAACATTCATTAAAACATAATTGAAAGTTGATTTTTATTAAATGCTAAAGTTGTAGGTGTCTTGATAGATATGTATGCAATGTGGAAGCATACACAATGCATGTGAATTATTTGGAAAGTTATCTTAAAGAAATGTAATCTAATGAAACATTAAACCTACAACCTTTATCAACATCCTCCCAACCTATGCCAAAATGAGACCTTTAGAGAAAGGGATGGACATCCACAAAAGTTTGATGTTTGTGAAGTGCATTTATCATTAAGTAGAATTGTTTTTGATTGGTTTTAAACACTTTACTTAATAGTCAATTTTGTAAAGGTTAACATGTATAAAGCTATGCAATGAGATATTTATACACAAATCTAATACACTCAATAGCCAATTTGGAACATGAACATTTACTCAAATGATAAGACACCCTTCTCTATATTTATTTTGTAGCCAATTAAATAATTCTTCACAATTCATATTTCAAGTGATTAAATTATAGTAAATTAATACATTTCTATGACATTGGTATATTTTTATAAGT
The DNA here is from genome assembly GCA_007258455.2 of Sequoia sempervirens. Lineage (NCBI taxonomy): Eukaryota > Viridiplantae > Streptophyta > Pinopsida > Cupressales > Cupressaceae > Sequoia > Sequoia sempervirens. The sequence goes on from VDFB02047230.1 coordinate 162,853,723, forward strand.
AAAATTGACTATTATTTCCAATCAAATGTTACTAAATATTATAAAAGTGTAAGAATTAATAAATTAACAAAATTTACTTTACATCAAAAATATTAAATATATTTAAAAAATGTTGACCAAAAATTATATTTAAATACTATTAAAAATATATGCCTATCAACCATTTGATAACACATTTTGATACTTTCACTATATGAATATTATTATCTGGATATTAGTTTGATAAAAACACAGATAAATGGGTGAGAAGCTCCACAACTCTCTCCTCTTCTCCCATCACAAGCAATCCTTTCTCCACTTCTCCTTCTACCTCATTAAGTGGTGTTTGGCCTATCTCCACTATTGGGTGAAAATATATGTGTACACATGATTGTGTGCAATGTGGAATGTTATTGTGGACCTTAGAATGTTGTCTTATGAGAGCTGTCCATACCCATTTACCCTCCTCCAACTCCACATTATCATTCCAGATAGGTGAAGTACTATGTGCCAAATTCAATAAAGTTTTTGGAGATTCACAATTCACAACAAAACATAGAAGAATGCAGTGGGCGATGGAGGGCCACTTGAGGGATGGTTTAGAGTTGAGTTTCTGGTTAGTGAAGGAGTCAACGACGGAGAGATTGGGAAATGCAAAGGAGTTCAGAAGTGAGGCCGCATTAGGGACTGCCCGTGTGCATATTCTTGTTTCGTCGGGCCATTTCCGCAAATTCTTTGCAAATCAACACATTTAGTCAGTGCATAATCAATTGAAAATAATCAGAATTATATATACCAATAAACTATTATTACCTGCATGCTTTGAATGCAACCTTCAACACCTGATCTGTTCAATGCTCTAAGATCCACTCGCCTCAATCTTTCCATGCGCTCTAAACTTTCTATACCCGCCTCTTCCCACTTCGTATGCACTGTCAGCGTCTCCAATGCTTTGCAATGTTCCAAACCTTGTATTTTCTTTACTCTGTAGCAGCCTTTTAGTTCAAAGTCTCGGAGAAAAGCTGATTGTGAAAAATTAGGAAGCGCATCCAACTCGGGGCACCCAATTATCTTCAACGTTTGAATGTTTACCAAACCATCAATACCTCTTATGTTCCTCACCATTTTACACTCTTGCAATTCCATCGTCTTCACTGTAGTTAGTAGGGCATCTATCTCTGTTAGATAGCTATTGCAGTAAATGCTAAGAGATTCAAGGCATGGACAACAGTCGTGGGAGATGGAAATCTTGCACACTTCAATTGCACCTACATATATACTCTTAAGGTTGTTCAATGAAGAAGTAAACGGCTCCGCTCCGAGATTCAATACGTTTACTGAGCATTCAGATATTAACAATTTTTGAAGATTAATTAGTTTCCTAACTGATTTTGGTAAGGATTTCACTCCTGATTTCAATATGTATAACTCCTTTAAGAGATTAAGACGCCCCAAAGATTCAGGTAGATATTCCAGGTTGTCACAATTATTAATTTCAAGACAAGTCAAGGAAGATAAATCTCCAATGGATATTGGTAGGCTTGTTAACAACTTACTTCCTACACTCATCTTTTGCAACTTACTCAGTTGGCCAATGTTCCATGGTAACTCCCTTAACCTCTCTGTATTAAATAGACAAAGCTGTGTCAAGGAGGCTTGATTCGTGATGTGTTGAGGCAAATCTTCCAATTGCCTGCAACAAGAGAGGTTCAAATAGTCTAGCTTTGTCGTGTTTTCCAGAAGGTCTGACTCTAAGGCAAGGATAGAACATCTATTTAAGTTGAGGTGTTGCAAGAGTGTGAGCTTCTTGAAAGAGATTGGCAACTTCCTCAATTCCACACAACCGGACAAATCAAGGTGCCTCAGATTTATCAAATCACCAAAACTGTTGGGTAGTAATGATAACTCTCGACACCAATTTAATTCCAGGTGCTCCAGTGATTGAAGAAGACAAAATTCATCTGGTAGACTACTCACCTTGCTCCCATATCTCACGACTATCTTTTTCAAATGCTGAAGACATCCTATTGACTTTGGAAATCTTTGGAATTTTGAACACTGAGAAATAACTAACTCTCTTAACTGCACAGGAGCCTGCAATAAATTCTCAATGAGATCGACTCAAAACTAACAATAATAAAAACATTGAAGTAATTAAAACAACTCATTAAAGGAATATACTTACATTGCTGTGAGTTTCCCAGAGTTCTTCTAGGTTATGTTCCCCATCTCTCTTTTGGCAGAGTTCTAAAACCCTCAAACTTTTCAATGAACTCAAAAACTGAAGATTTCTCTGCTCAATGTCAAACCAGCGAAGCCATACCAACTCTCTTGATAGATCACCAATCACTTGATTATAATAATTTCCACTAACCTGAAGAAATTTTAATCTAAGCGATGAGGATGCCAGGCTACGAAATCCTCTACTTGTGTTAACTATGATCTCGCCATCCTGGGAACATCGAGGAATTTGCTCAACCTCACTTGTGGATTCATCTGTTGTAGCCATTATCGCTCGAATGGCAATTCCCTTTTAAATAAAAATAAAAATAAAAATTATGGAAACAGGAATGAAAACAAATACAGGTAAACAAACAAAAGTATAAGTATGAATATTACCTGCATTTCATCATCAACATTAATAATCTGTTGGGGAGACCAAAGACGGTAGGGTGACTGATGATTTGCAATTTCTCTTCCCAAATCTCGTAAGTGATCATGCATTCTTATGCACTCGTCATTATCAAGTTCAACAAGACATTTATTCAAGAGACTTTCCCAGCTACATAGACCACTCCCAGTTGATCCATCCCAAGCTGCAATGGTTGAAGTTTTCTTCTGTCCAATGAAGAAACATGCTACATCCAAAAATGCTTCTTTCTCCTCATAATCTAAAGCATCATAACTTAATTTTAGCCTATTCTTGATATCATCGGGCAGTATTCTACCAATCTTTTGTAATTGACTTTTCCAATAATCTTTTGATTTGCCATATAGCTGTCCTCCAAATACTTTGAGAGATAATGGTAAGCCATGACTAACCTTCAAGAATTCTTCAACAAGCTTCTCAAATCCATCAACTGGACATGGTTTTAAGAAAGCATGCCAACACAAAAGCTTCCTGGCATGGGGTGGATCTAGTGCTTTCATTTTATAAATTGATGAGATGCCCCAACATTGAAGTACTTCAAGTTTTCTTGTAGTGACTATAATCAAACTACCCCATCCAAGACTATCCTTTTCAGGCACTAGAGCATCCAATTGATCTACATTATCCACATCATCTAGAACAATGAGCACCTGAACAGATCTCAAACGAGAGGCAAGAATACCCTTCCCCTCTTCTATATTGTCAATTGCCACACCTTGAAGACCTAGGTCCTCTAGGAGTTTTTTCTGTTTCTTATGTAATGCACTTTTGAAAGCAGCATCTCTAACATTTAATAGAAAACTAAACTTTTCCATAGTTGTGTATTTCTTATTATATAACTGCTTAGCAAGAGTGGTTTTGCCGGAACCACCCATGCCCCAAATTCCCACGATTTGCACAGTGCAATAACTTTTTGCAGACTGAAGTGTTGTCCTTTCAAAGTCTGTGAGAGTTTCATCTAAACCAATTGGATGCTTGGCAACCACAAATGGCACATTTTTTATTACTTTCAAAACACGATTAACAATATTCTTGACCAGTCTCCCATTGTCACTGAGCAAAACGAAACAGGGCAAACATCGTTTAACATGATGTGTATACATAAAAATAAGAAAAAAAGAAAAGCGCAATGCAGATGAAGACGAATAAAAAAAGTGCTGCAGACAAATTATTTACTACTCACTCCTTGTTATTAACGATCTCACCGACATTGTAGGAAACTTTGTTGACAGCATTCTTCCATTCCTCGATCTTTTTTGGGGTGTATCTACCTTTCTTTTTGTGCTGGGAGAATGCGTAGGCATACACTCCTTTTTCATATCGGATATCAGAAGGCTGAACATGGTAGAAAACAGGAACAATAGGAGTACCAGTTTTAAGCATAAATGAAAGCTCTTCCAAACACCATGGAGATTGTGCATAATTCTGGGAGAATATAGCTATATGGAGCGAAGAACTGTGCATTGCTTCTTTAATTTCTTTGGGCAAGAAATCTCCCAGTTGAAGCTCTTGGGAATCAAGAAAAACCCTCAACCCCATGACAGTGAGGGTATTATAGAGAGTGGCCGCGAGGGTGTGTTTGACATCGGGGCCACGATGGTTGATAAACACGTCGTAGGGCAGCTTTCTCCCTGACATTAAGAATGCAGTAGAAGTAGATGGAGTTGATACAATCTCTTGAAAAGCATTGGTAGTAGAGGTAGATGTATATGATGTGGAATGGGATTGAGTTGAACACAGAGAAAGAATGAAAGAACACCAATTGAAACAGGATGAAAACAGGGTGCCCACTGAGGGTGTTGCAGAAGTAGATGGAGATGAAGTAATTTCTTCATATGCATCTGTATGCTCGTTATCTGGTTGAGGCCCAAAAGTAGTAGAGGTAGAAGTAGATGCCATGAAATGGGGTTTGAACTTTTACAGGAAGAAAGAATAAAAGATAAACTGGAAAGAAAGAAGGCTCGTGGTTGAGGAGGTGAAGTGCTGTGTTTTTGCAAGGGGAGAGTCGTGATAAATATAGTGATGAAAACGCGTAGAAGAAGCGCTGTACATGTTGCAATCACAAAATTCAATTATGACTGTGACGGTCAAAGCGTAAAATGAATGTGGTTTGCATCCAAGGCCTGCGTAAGGAATCCTACCACGTGTCGTGTTACAATGAATGTGGTTTGCATCGAAGGCCTGCGTAAGGAATCCTGCCACATGTGTCGTGTTACTCAATTGCAAGAATTAAAGATAAGATCTTATGCATATTCTTAGTTGATACTTAAATTTTTTTTAAAAAAAATAAGATAAAATAAAAATTTAAATATTTCAATGTGGATGAGGTTTACAGGTGTGTATTAATGCATATTCTTAATTGATACTTAAATTTCTTTTATAAAAATAAGATAAATGTTTTAATGTTTTAATGTGGATGAGGTTTAAAGATGAGATTTTATGCATATTTTTAGTTGATACATAAATTTCTTTTATAAAAGTACGATAAATATTTAAATATTTTAATGTAGATGAGGTTTAAAGACGAGATCTTATGCATATTCTTATTTGATACTTAAATTCCTTCTATAAAAATAAGATTAATATTTTAATGTTGATGAGGTTTAATAATGTTATTGATTGTTTGATTATAGAATGAAATGATATTTATGTCAAGATGATATATAAATTACTTTTAAAAATGTTTTTTCTTTTTGGTATTGAACAATTATATCTATTGCTGCATTATTATATGAGTTAAACATCTCATATAAATTAGTTTAATCTAATTAAACAAATGTATAAAATCGGAAAGAAAAAACGAAATTAAATAGTTTTTCATATTTATTTCTTAATGTAATTATATTTTGGTAGATAAATCAAAGATTTTAAAGTTAAATTAATAAATTAAATATAAGATTTAAGTTTGTAGTTTTTTGAATGAATAATTTATTTAATTTTTTAAATTAACTAAAAAGATAATAGTACAATTTTCATAAAAATGGTGGATGGTAATAATGTACACTTGTAAAGTCTAAACAAGAATATGTCCAAACAAAAGACACAGTCCAAGCGTCAAATAAAAACATAATTTATTTTTTTTTAAAGTAGCTAAAGTAATTCTAGAAGGACGGTCAGGGGAGCTAGGACCAACTACATGGTCAACATCATCTCTATTTGTTTGGGGCTAAGAGTCAAAGACTAGGAACAAAACATATTAATGTGCAATATCATTTTGTGAGGGAGATAATTGAGAATAGGAAATTTCAAAGTGGAAAAAATTAATACTCAAGAAAACACTAAAAACTCTTTAAGAAAACATATAAGTATTGCCAAGTTTATGTGTAGATCTAAAAGAAGTTTTTTCCATTACCAACCATAATAACAATGTCTTAGATTGAAATACTGTACTATCTCCTATAGCCAATATCAAGTGGGAGAATGTTGAGACTTAGATTATTTTCACCTAAGAGAGTTCCTTTGGAAAGAGTATAGTCTTCTTCATAGTGGAATGTGGTGAATTTTGAAACTTGTGGTATAGAATTTTATAATGATTAACATGTGGTAATGTTGTGATAGTAGCTGTAGTCCATCATACATTCATGTCTACATATGGAGATATTGTGAGACTACTACACTATTTTTGAAAGAACTTGCAAATACATAGGTGTTTAGTAATTGCTAGAAGCATGATCATTGGTGTAGATGCACTTTCAAAAGAACTAATGAATATGTGACATGATCCAAGGCTTGGATAATGTGCTAGAAGATGACACAAGGTATCATAAGAAATATGAATTAAATTTATGTTTGTATGTGATATTACAAGAAAGAAGGTACTAGTGCTGGTTATACTAGAAACACACTAATACCAATTGTGTAAAATTTGTAACTATTGATTTATAGTGTGTACAAATGATGAACTTTACAAGAAGATTATCCATGTGGAATCATCATACTTTATGGTAGGTGTGGTATGCTAATGTTAGGTATGTTTAAAAATATAGCTATTAATTCTTCATATTCTATAAGTTAGCTATACCATTAGATATTTGGTATTCACATGAATATGTCTATAAATAATAGTTTGTGTGGATGTGCCAAGGATACTTAAGGTTACACACTCATTATAATAAACATTAGAGAAATTTTTCCATTGTTGATGTGTGAATACTTAAGAGATTGTACAAGAAAGGTATGTTGTAGATTGAGACTAAAGGTTTTGCAAAATCATTATTGTATTGAACCACTGTTGATTATAAATTATATAATTATGAATGTATTGCAGTGGTTGGTTTTCTCCTATAAGGCTTTCCCATGTAAAAAATTGTGTCTAATGTAATCAACTAGATATATAATATTCCATCACTTATATAGTTTAATTATTAGATTTGGTGCATGCGATTGTATCTTAATTAAAAATAATGTTAATAATTCATTATTCTAGTTTTGCGTCCCTCTATAATATAGGTGGAAATCCCTAATAGTAGAAACTTATAAAATATTTGGAAGAATACAAGGGGCATGTGAATTGTTTAACAAAATGTATTAGAGAGATGTGGTCTCATGGAATACTATGATTATAGGGTATTCACAAATAGGTTTAATGAAAAGGCCTTCAAAAACTTGGAATTAAATGTTATTGACAAGTGTAAGGCCTAAGTCCACAACCTTTGTTAGCATCCTTCCAAGGTATGCTAAAATGAGAGCTCTAGAACAATGTATCTACATTCATTAAAAAATAAAAGTTAAGGTATCAAAATTTGGAAGCATACACAATATGTATGTGAATTGTTTGATAAACCGTCTCAAAGAAATGTAGTCTCATGGAACACTAATTTGATAACATTTACCAACATCCTCCTCACTAGTACCAAAAATGAGAGCTTTAAATCAATGAATATCCTTCCATAACATTTTGATGTTTGTGAATTATGTTTAGCTTTAAATGGAAGACTCCTTGATTGATTTCAAACACTTTATTTAATAGTCATTATGTAAAGATTAGTCATCCATGAAGATATGTGTTGAGATATTTATACACAAACTTAATATACTCAGTAGCCTATTTTGAACATGAACACCTTCTCAAAAGATAAGACACCCTCCTCTATTTTTTTAATCCAACTAAAATAATTATTAATGATTAATATTTTAAATGATTGAATTATAATAGATTATTCCATTCATATGACATTGAGTACCTATTCATAAAAAATAGAATTTATTATTATTTCTAAAATAATATTATTGAATATCATATAAAAATGAAGTATTAATAGATTAACTAGATTCATTATACATCAAAAATATTAATCATATTTAAAAAATATTGATCAAAATTACATTGAAATATTATTAAAAAAATATACCCATGAACTACTTGATAACACCTTTTGATATTTTTACTAAATAAATTATATATGAATATTGTTAACAATATTAATTTAATAAAAACACCTATAAGTAGGTAAAATCCTTTGCAATGTTATCATCTTCTCCTATCACAAGCAATCCTTTCTCCACTTCTCCTCGTACATCTTCACCTAGTAAAACTATATCTACCCTTGATTGTGTGCAATGTGGAAGTTTATTGTGGATCTTGGAATGTTGTGTGATGAGACTTGTCCATGCCCATTTACCCCCTCCAACTCCATATGATCATTCCAGATAGGTATACTACCTTTTGAAGTACTGTACATTGACTTCAATAAAGTTTGTGGAGATTCACAATTCACAACAAAATATAGAATGTAGCAAGTAGCTTAGAGTTGTTTTTTGGTTAGTGAAGGCATCAATAATGTAGAGATAGGGAAAGGAAAATGAGTTAAGAAGTGAGGCCACATCAAGGAATGCCCATATGCATATTCTTGTTTTGTCATGTCATTTTCACAAACTCTTTATAAATCAACACATTCAATCAATGCACAATCAATTCAAAATAATTAGAATCCTAGATACCAATAAACTATTATTACCTACATGCTTTGAATGCAACCTTCAACACTTGATCTACTAATTTCTCTGAGATCCACTAGCCTCCATCTGTCCACGTTGAAGGGGAGAGGTAGAGGAGATATAAAAATACAAACAACATCAAGAAAATAGAGGATGAACAAAGAAAAAGAACTTTAATATTTATATATATCAAAATTTATACAAACTTAAATTCCAAATATAATAAAGAGCTCCATCTCTTTTCATGCATATACATTCATTACTTTTGTAGATGAAACAATAGTAAAAATCTTCTTATATTCTTTTATATATATATATATACTATTACAACAACACCATGTTCGTAGGATTCTCTCTTTTGTTGTTCTTCATATAAATATACAAAATAAGAGTTCAAAAACTTGATGTATAAGCCCAATTGATTGGAGCAAAAAAAAAGAGTTAATTAAAATTTTTAATTTCTAGATCCTTCTATAGCATGAGAAAATTTGAGAGAAATTATGCAATTAATTTCTCCATTTAAATTTGTCCTAGGTGCAATGAACGATGGCTAAGTGAATTCCAAGGAGTTTTCAAGTACATGTGAAAGAGCTAGAAAGGATTTTGGTATTGTAGAGAGAGGATGGAGTATGGTGAGTAGTTGGGATTAAAATCCAACACTCCCCCTTAATCACAACTACCACCATATTGTTGATGGCGATTTTGGCACTGCAACAATGCAAACAAAGTATTGCTACTCTGCTTCTCCTGAAAGAGAAAGGCAACACATGGATGCCTTAGCTCCCAAGGTCTTTGTAGTTGGGTCTCAATTGTGCTAATGTTACTCAGTGGTCAATGCAACAATAATATTCAAGGGGCCTGCTGGTGTTGAGCTTTTGGACTGTTCTTAAATCAAGCATGAAAACAAAACCTACTTTAACTGGGGTTTTAAAGAAACGACAAAAGATAGATCAGGGTTTTGAAACAGAAAGAACAATAGTTCATCCAACCTTAACCAGACTTGTTAACTTCAAGGAATTTGTAAACCAAAACTGCAGAACAAGATAAGCTTGTGATTGACACACAGCCTCTTTCATTCACAGTGCTAATTGTATAAGAGATTTTAATTACCATTTAAACAAAACACAAAATAATATTACATTACTTGAAGGCTCCAAAAATCGAATGATCAAATTAAGACAAACATCATTCAAGAACACAATAAGAAGTAGATTAAACTCTGATTGCTTCTACTGTTATTTAAAATAGATAAACAATGTTTACAAAGCTAGCACAATCACTAGTGTATAGATAATCTGAATCTTCAGATTGTTTCCAACTACACTAAGAGAATTCAAAAAATACATCATAGTCTGTACTAAAACCTTACTACTAACCAAGAAGACAAAAGGAGCTCTCATTACTGAGAATCAAGATGCAACTCTATCTCCTTCTGTTCACTGACTAACTCCTAACAGTTTTTAGTCTAAGAAAATCCTCTAAAATTCCAAGCTCTATCCTAGAAGTGCTAACACTTAACAGTTCTGACCATAAAAATTCTAACCTGTTCAAAGAGGCAAGTATGCCTTATATGCGAAATGCATCAAGATAATGTGTTGTCCCGCTACATTAGGGTTTACAAAATATCTACATCCAGGAGTCAGCTCTTAGACCTTTCTAAAGAAAGCCAAAACTGTATTCAATGCAAAAACTACTGTCCATGCTGATGAAGGGTTTCTAGAAAAGATCTGTAGATCTTTTGCTGCTGCAGTATTTACTTCAAGCCTTCGTGTCCATCCTTAAACTCCTTCTTAGGGTCGCCTTGAATGCACTAGGATATCCCGCCATTAATACCAACTTCCTCTGTCATCAGTGGTCATCACAACTGTCCTTCTGAGTCATGGCTTTCTTCATTGAAGTGGCCTTCTACCCACTCTGGGATTTTTTGTGCGTTAACCACCTGTTGGAAGCACCGTCAGACCTCCTTACCAATCTAAAACACCTTCTAAGCCAATCAATCACCACATGTTCCCAGAAGAAATCCACCCAGTCACACTTTGTTAGTCTTTCTTTCACAGGAGCAGTCAATCAGTCAAAGGTTCATCTTAGCTCTCTCTAATTCGACGATCACATGCCACACAGGATTCTTTGGTAGTCAAAAGTGGTCTGAACGGTATTGCATGTCGGTGAGACACCATCGGTGTCTCCTCGATGCGATATTACCACTGCGCAGTTATTGGCATGACATAAGATAGTCGGTAAGACACTCCGATAAGCTACAGAAGTTATACTGAGCTCCCAAAACCTATCAGCAAGACTACATGCTCTCGGCAAGACATTGCGGTGAAACTCAAGATTCCATGGAAATCATCATTTTCATGTCGGGGAGACTATCGCTCGTCGTTGTGACCTCATAGCGAAGCCTCCTTATTCGTATGGAGTCTCCCTGATTTCCTCATGTCCTCACCAAGCTCGCTTATGTTTCGGTGTGACCAAGTCCCTTTGCCAGGACAACTCCACGAGCTTCCTTTTCCTTTCAGTGAATGCGTTCATTCTCCCCAGAGGCATTTCCTATCGATGAGACATAAAGATCTCGCCAAGACCTTGTGGCGATGGAATCCCCTTTTGCCGATGCCTGTTATTTCATGTCGGCAAGAGTTTCAGCGAACTCCTTTTCATTCTTGCCGAGCCCACTTTCCATTAGGAAGATCCTATCGGGTTGGCAGGATGTCATGCTGAGCTTTTGTTTTCTGTCATCGAGCTCGTTTTGCATTGGCAAGAGTTACGGTGATGCCAGACTCCTCGGGCAAGCCTTGTTTTCTGTCAGGAAGACCTCATGGTTTCAGAGAAACCTTACCCCGAAGTTTCTTCTCTTACCGAGCCTTCCCTTGTTATCGGCAAGACTCCTTTCCTTCACCAAGACCCTATGGCGAAAACATGACCTTCCGCGAGAAGTCATGGTGAATGCCCCTCTAGCTCATCTTCTTTTTGGTGAGACCCGCTAGGTCGGTGAGACATCACATCGAGCCAACCATCCTCCGGTGACCTTGTTTCATTTCAGCCAGACCATGTTGAATCGGCAAGAGATTATGCCAATTCCTTCATATCGTCGGGACGTTATATCAAGGTCTTCTTGCTCCACCGAGTTGTTTGATTCCATCGACAAGAAACTTCGGGGTTGTTGAGACTTCTTGGCGAGCTCCAACAGCTACGCTGATGCCTCCTTACTTCAATAAGACTTCCTTCGATCGACGAGAGCCATGGCGACATCCATTTGTTCTCCATGAGCTCTTTTGTTTTAGTGAAATCTTCATGAGTCGGCCAGACACTATGCCGAATCCATCATTCTTTGGCATCCTTTTATGTTGGGGAGACCCCTCTTCAGTTATACTGACATGTTTTTCTTTCATTCCCAGCGCATTTTCGAGACTCCTACATTTCGCTGAGACCTCTTGGCGCATCCCCTTCCTCTCCGCGAACTCTTTTGCATTGGCAAGACCCCCTCCAGTCAGCGAGACTTTATGCCAACCGAAGCTTCCTTTGTCAAATTCTGTTGTCGTTGGGACATTCTTGTGGTCTTACCGATAGACCTCCTTCCTTATGCTTTATCGGTGTGACCAAATGTATTCGGTGAGACCTTATATCGAGCCCACCATGTCCTACCGAAGACTAATCCTTCGGCAAGACCTACGACAACTCTCATATGTGTCATTGTGACTTTCCTTTGTCGATGAGATGTCCCATAGACATCTCACATCTCGACGAAGACCTCCGCACACTCACTCTTTGGTCATCGAGACCTACTGGTTCTCTCGCCGATGACCACCAGTGGAATCCCCCTTTGCACTGGTCGGTGAGACTTTCTTTCTTCACTGAGACTTCTTGGCGGGGAGATAACCTTATGGCGATATAAGAACCCCTTGATAGTGGTCGGCGAGACCTATTTAATTCTCTCACCGAAGACCCCCCTGTCGGGGAGAGAATGAGCCTTCGGTAAGACCACATGCCGAATTCTATTTGTTCAGCCGAAGTGTTGGCTAGTGGTGCGATAGTCGGTGAGACCTAAAGACCTCGCCATGACCCCTTTCCGAAGCAAACCCCCTATTGATAGGAACTTCCATGTCGCCGAAAGGATGACCCCTGTCTTACCGATAGAGCCTGCATGCAAATTTTTTTGATCGCTGTGACTATCCCAAGATCTTCTCGAAAGGCAACACAGATATACATTGACAGAAAATGCTAGTAGTCGGCTAGACATGAGCAAGGTCTTGCTGATTTTCATCTGCAAAGAGAAATATGACCAACCGTCTTGAGGAAATCCCTCCAAATGGATTCACTTGAGAAATATCATCATGTGTGGCCTCTTCCTGCAAAACAGATGCTTCCATTAGTCATCAGAAGGATACGAGATACATTTTCATAAGGTATACTTTGGCTTGTGATTACTTCATTGAATACTTAGCAAGAAGGGAACCAAATTAAGCTGAAACAAAACCAAAGTTAAAACAAAACCAGAAGAGAAACTGAAGTAGAAGACAGAAGCAACCCAAGAGCAAGGAAAATAAAACAAAACAAAGAAACCAAAAGAGAAGGGGGACCCACTTTGATCCAGATCAAAGTGGGGTGGTTATGCAAGGCATAACACATATATGATGCCCAATTGTTCTATTTGATAGAAAACATTTTAATTCCCTAATGCCTTGTAAAAAATGTCTACACATTGATCTTAAGACTTGTAAAAATCTAGAAATATTTCTCCATTTTTTATTCGTTCTCTAATGAAATGATATATTCTTTTAATATGTTTGCTTCTCTTGTGAAAAATTGGATTCTATGGAAATTCTATAGTTGAGTTGTCATAGTATATCTTTGTTGCATCTTCTTGTTTTTCTTCCTGAGATCTTTCAAAACTTTTCTCATCCAAGCTACTTGACATGATGCACCTGTGGCTACTACATACTTTGCTTCAACAAATGAAAGAGTGGCAATTGGTTGTTTCTTTGAAGCCCATGTTACTACACATAGTACAAAATGAAAAAAATAACCAAAAGTTTTCTTCATATCATCAATGCTTCCTACACAACACTATTCATATTCCCTATGAGTTTGAACTCATTTGACCTTGAATAATGAATACCATAGTTCCTTGTCCCACTCACATATCTAAGAATTATTTTCCCTACTTTCTAATGAGAGTCCTTTAGAGACTCCATGAACCTTGTGATAAGACTATTTGGATACATAATATTTGGCCTTGTGGCCGTTAAGTACATAAGGCTACCAAAAATTATTTTATAAAAACTTAGACCAATGTTGTCTCCTTTATCATCCTTACTTAATTTTAGTCCTGCGACAGTTGGTGTTGGAGCTGATTTGTAATTTTCCATGTTAAACCTCTTCAAAATGTCATTAGAATACTTATTTTGAGTAATGAATATACCATTATCACTATGATTCACCTAAATGTCAAGAAAATACTTCATGAGACCTAACATAGTAATTTCAAATTCCTTTTTCATTTCTCCTTTGAAAAAATCAATTGCTAAATCACCCGTGAATATCAAGCCATTAACATACAAACAAAAAATTATGATCTCACCTTTCTCATGTTCATCTTGGTGTACAATGTAGGCTCACTGTTGCACCTATTGAAGCCATTTTGCAAAAAGGTAAGAGTCAATTCTATTATACCAAGCTCTTGGGGATTATTTGAGTCCATAGAGTGATTTCTTGAGCTTGTCGACTTTGTCTTCTTGACCAAAAATCTCATATCCAAGTGGGTGCTCCATATAAACTTCTTCAAGATAACCATTCAAAAAAATGGATTTTACATCTATTTTTTAAACTGGCCACTTGTTTTGAGCTAGTATTGCAAGTAATGTTCTCATAGTGTCTAGATGTACTAATGGAGAAAATGTCTCATTGTAATGTTTTTGTACATGTCACCATTTGCATTTAATCTAGTTTTGTAAACCCTCTTCACTCCTATGACATGATTGTATTTTGGAAGGCTCACTAACTCCTATGTTTGATTCTTTTCAATTGCATCAATTTCTTCACCCATTGTATTTACCCATTTTTCATGTTTAATTGCATCTTCAAAATGAATTGGATATTCTTCTTGTGAATGAAATACAAAAAGAGAAATTAGACTAGCATTATTCTTGTAGACACCTAAATTTGAACACTCGCATTTGTCCAAATTTATCTTTTTTCATATAATGATCCTCTCATTCACATTAATTAAGTGATAGATTGTTATTATTTAATTAATACCCTTAAATTCATCTAAACCCCTAAGGTATTTGGTTAAATAATTAAATACCTTACCTTTTCCTCAAAGAATTAAATAAACAATCCATTTATTTATTTCTCTTCATCTCACATCTTCCATTACTTTGCCTAATCCTAATTCACCTCCTAATCCCATCATTAGGGATGTGCACATTCCTAATCCATGATTAGGATGTGTCACATCCTCCAAATTTTACAAGTTGGCCCCTAATCTCTCTCTTAGCCACTAACTGTTTTCTAATACCTCATTAACTAGCCTAATCAACCTCCCAAGGAATTTTTAATTCCTTTTATCTTTCCAAGGAATATTAAATTCCTTTTTCTCTTCCCCATGTGATCTTTGACTTGTCACATCAAGTCACATGTGGACTCTTCCCCATGTGATCTTTTGACTTGTCACATCAAGTCACATGTGGAATCTTCCCCATGTGATCGCTGACTTGTCACATCAGTCACATGTGGAAAAATGCTTCCCCTTTTGGAACCTTCTTTTATTCATTGGATATTTCCCCATCTTTTGAATTTTATATTCACTTTTATTCCCCCATTAACCTCTCTCCTTTCCATGCACATTAGAAAATAAATTTTTAATTCCTTTAGTCAACTCTCAATCTCAACCATTGATCTTACTTTATCTCCTTCAATCTCAACTGCCCATATTTTTAGGGCTTCTTTCATAAAATGAAAGAAGTTTCTTTCATTCTACAATTCATGCATTTTTCATTCATCACATTCAACAACTTCATCTCTCAAGAAAATTTAATCACTTGCATCCATCCTCCATTGTTAAAGCTTCAAGCTTTCATTGTATCTATTTTGTTCACTTTCTCACATACCCACATCTCTCGTTTGAACCTTCATTTCATCAAAATCATTTTGCATCCACTTTTAGCACTCTTTCCATCGAGGAACACAAAAAATAAACAATCCAAGGGCCAACCAAAGATCAACTTGAACAAAGGTAAAATTTTCTTTTCTTTATCTTTTCTTTTGTTTGAGTTAACATAGCCCTATCATGAGGTGTTAAGTGTTGTTTATTTTCTCCTTTGCATCATTCTATTTTGCATCTTTTAGGATGGGCTAAGAACTCTTGATCACATTTTTGGCACACCTAGTGGGAACCCCATGCAGGTCCCTATCTTTTACGTTTGATGTTGTTTCACTTTTTGTAGGTTCAGGTTGCAGACAGGCGACTCCACCCAAGACAAAAATTTCTTCACATTTTTCTGTAAAGGGGAAAACTTGCCCTTGCAGAGGGGAAAACCTTCCCTAGGAGGGGCAAACCTGCCCCTACAAAGGGGTGAACCCGCCCTAAACAGAGGTTTTTGAGAGGTAAAATAATTGTTTTTGCACTATTTTTAGTTGATTTCTTCACTATCTTTTGGAGAGGGGTGAACCCACCCTAAAGGGGTGAACTTTCCCTTGCAGAGGGGCGAACCTACCCTAGATAAGTTTTTATGAGGTAAAACAGTCATTTCAGGTTCATTTTGGTTTCCGTTTGTTATCGTTTTGAGGTCCTAACACTCTAACATCATCTATTTGTGAGTGTTTATATGTTTTTGCTAGCTTTTTGCAACTTATTTCATGCTTGATGAAGAATGGAGATCAAAACCACTAACATTTTCTTGCAGGAAGATCAGTTCATCTAGTTTGTTTATCGTTTTCCTTATCATTTTCGCTGATTAATCTAGGCACATAGTTTAATTAGGGGAGATTCAACTTATTGTGTGTTGTGTCTTTAACAGTCCATCTATCACCCAAGGAGACACTATCCCATCTATGCTTTCCCCTTGCACTTCATGTGAGCCTAGGGAGTAGCTGAAAATGGTTAGTATTTTCTTCTTTAGAGGGACCTGCTTGGGGATTTCATCACCCTAAGGGACAATTCCAACCACGTGTACCGGTGGGGTATACAAAGGTGGGAGAGCCAAAGTTGTACCCCAATCCAGTCACGTCGTGTCTAGAAGAGCGTCGAAGCTAGGGTGATTCCTAGATAGACATGAAGAGTTGGTCTGAGCCCTTCAGTATCTCACTGGGGTTCCCAACTCACGCTTGTGATGGACTGGTGTTCATAGTTTGGGCCTCACATATCGAGAGTATATTGAGGAATCCCTAGATTCCTTGTTCATCCTAGCTTAAGGACCATGTCGACCATAGCCTCTTCACTAATCTTAGGCTTATGTTTTCTGAGCTATCTTCTTTGTGCAAAACTAGTGTGCTTTCCATTTGCTTGCTATTTGCTGTGTCTTTTGGTCCTTGCCATATCCATTTTCATCAAAGTCAAGTCCAGGTTTGCTACAAAGGGGTGAACCTGCCCTCTGTTAGTCAAATAGCCATCAAAACAACCAGTTTCTTAGGTTGGGCAAACCTGCCCTCTTCCTTGGGTGAACCCACCCCTGCAGAGGGGCGAACCTACCTTGCAAGTTCACCCATCTGAGTCAAACAATCATTTTCACCCTCCGTTCAGTCATTTTGAGCACCCTTTTGCTTGTTTTGAGCACCCATTTGCTCATTCTGAGTACCCATTTTCCTATTCCAAGCATTTGTCTCCTCATTCTAAGTATCCATTCCCCATCCCAAACATTCATCCCCTTAGTTCAAGCATTCATCTCCTCGATCTAAGCACCTATTCACCCATTTTGAGCACTCATTTCTTCAGGTGGGTGACTCCACCCAAGACAGAGGTTGTTTCTTCATAGTTTTTTGCAGAGGGGAAAATCTGCCCCTGCAAAGGGGTGAACCTGCCTAAGGAGGGGTAAACCTGCCTTTGCAGAGGGGCGAACCCACCCTAAACAGAGCCTTCTACAAACTAAAATAGTTTTTTCTTCACTTTCTTTTCCTTTTTCTTCACATTTTTCTACAGAGGGGCAAACCCATCCTAGGAGGGGTGAACCTACCCTTCAAACAACTAATTTCACCTTCATTCGTCTTCCCGCCATCACCATTTCTATTCATCAACATTTTCCATAAGTCATCATTTCATCAACCAAATCACATAGGTGCATGTTAGAATATCATTAGAGTCCATATCCATCATCAAATCATCCATCCCAATAAATCACCTAGACTTCATTTTGAGGGTTTTCATTTTTATGTAGAAACTTCTGGAGGCCATAACTTTTGACTCGGGTGTCCGATTGGGCTGGAATTTTATGAGTGGTTGCGTTATGAGGTGGCATGTGGATTCTTGTTTCATTTGGCCCCCATTTTGACCAATTTTCTGGGATTTAAACTTTCATCTTGACCCTCAAAATCATGATTTAGTGTTTTTTTTCAGTTTTTGAAAAAATATTTTCATTAATAACTTAGAACGCACATCTCAGACTTAGGATGTTAGTTGGAAATTAATACTACCTTAGTTTTAGGAAGTTTTTGGGAAAAAACTAGACTCGCAAAGATATCTCTGTGTAGTTACCTAAAATGGCAAAATTTGACAATTTTAGAAAATTGCCAAATCTAGAAAAATCTGATTGTTAGCATCTACGTCCTATAGCTAAAACCCCTTAACTTGGTTTAGAATCAATCTTATCATGTCCTCTAATCCAATCCCAATCTGAGCTTTGGTCCATTTGCATTCTCCCAAGGTTATTCATTCATCATTCTGATCAATCATTTACTAATTTCAAGTTACCGTTCATCCTTTTCGACCATTCATTCACTCGTTCCAAGTAATCATTCATCCATTTTGAGATTTTGTCTCCTCATTCTAAGATTCGTTCATCCATTCTTAGTAGTCGTTTACTTGTTTCAAATACTCGTTTACTTGTTTCGAATAGTCGTTCACCCCTCTCGACCATTCGTTCACTTGCTCTGAGTAATCATTCATCCATTTTGAGCTTTCGTCTCCTCATTCTGAGAGTCGTTCATCTATTCTTAGCAGTTGTTTACTCATTTTGAGTAGTTGTTCACCCCTCTTGATCATTCATTTACTTGTTCCAAGTAATTGTTCATTCATTTTGAGCTTTCGTCTCCCCGTTCTGAGAGTCGTTCATCCATTCTTAGCAGTCGTTTACTCATTTCGAGTAGTCGTTCACCCCTCTCGATCATTCGTTTACTCATTCCAAGTAATCATTCATTCATTTTGAGCTTTCGTCTCCTTGTTTTGAGAGTCGTTCATCCATTCTTAGTAGTTGTTTACTTGTTTCGAGTAGTCGTTGACCCTTCTCGATCATTTGCTTACTTGTTCTGAGTAATCGTTCATCCACTTTGAGCTTCCATCTCCTCATTCCAAGAGTCGTTCATCCAATCTAATCAATCATTTACTCATTTTGAGCTATTGTTCATCCTTTTCGATCATTCATTCTCTCATTCCGAGCAATCATTCATCCTTTTCGATCATCCGTTCACTCATTATGAGTCATCATTCATTCATTTCAAACCTTCGTCTCCTCATTCAAAGTATTCATTCATCCATTCTTGTCATCCATCTACCTGATCCAATCATCCGTCTACCCATTCTGATCATCTGTCTACCTGTTCTGAGAGTTTGTTTCAAGGGTTTGAAAGCAGAGGGACAAACCTACCCCTGTAGAGGGGCGAACCTACCCTTACAGAGGGGAAAACCTGCCCTTACAGAGGGGTGAACCTACCCCTGTAGAGGGGTGAATTTTCCCTTATAGAGGGGGGAACCTACCCTTATAGAGGGGTGAACCAACCCCTGTAGAGGGATGAACTTTCCCTTCCTCTAGTCATTTTTCATCCTCTGTTCACCCGTAGTCTGCATTTCAATCTGTCTGCATTCTCGCAAGTTCATTCATTCATCATTCATCTTAGAGCATATCTAGGTTAGGTATCCATCATTGTTTTCCCCATCCAAATCCCTTGAACTTTGTTTAAGAAGTTATTATCTGAATTGACCTAGGTGGCTGAATTTGATCATCATCATCAACATCTCCTCAGGATTGTCATCCATCCTAAGTTAATCATCATCATCGGCCCAATCAATTCACTTTCAATCTCAAGGTGGATTCGGTGCCGCAATCATCCATTTATCCTTTAATCCGATAAATCAATATTCTAAGTCACCTAGGGTAATCTCTGAATGGGGTTTTTCAATCCCTTTCATCATCCTATCTGATCCATCATTCGATCTTAAATCAATCATCAATCGATCTTATCTAATCCAATCCAATCACATCCCTATCCAATCACCTTTGATCCTATCAATCTACTTCCATCTCGAAACAGATTCAATGTCGTAATCATCCTTTCATAATCAAATCCAATCATCAAAATCAATCTCATTGCATCATCCTATCATCCTAATCTAAGCTTTAATCCAATCCCGAATTGGGCTTGAACTAACTCCTGATTTGAGCTTTAGTCTATTTCCATCCAAAATCTTTGATCTATTCTCTTTATCCTTTCATCATTATGAATCCTTATCCACCATCAATAGTAGTCAAGGGAAATCCCAATTACATTGACGACGATAACAGAAGTCTTGTCGATCAAGAAGTATATGACATAGATCCCCTTGACACTATCATTGCTAGCAAGATTTCCCCAATTGCTTTCCAAAACCCAATCATCCCTTTGACTATCCTATCATGTCTTCACCCACACCTAATAACACTCCTTATGCTACCTTTGACAAGGGATATCCATTTTCTCCCCCATCTGCATCTCCATCATATATTCCCTCTACATCATTTTCTTATTCTCTTATCCAAATCCATCATCCCAATCTTCCCAATACTCCTATTACAATTCCCCATCCATGCCCCCCTATCCTAATCCTCCTTACCAATCTGCCCATCCTAATCCTACACCCCATCAACCTATCCTAATCCAACATCCACATCTTCCCATCCTAATCCACCATCCACATCTTCCCATCCTAATCCACCATCTCAATCTTCCCATCCTCATTTTCCTTCCCAATACCTTTATTACAATCCACCACCTACCTCCTCTTTTCCTAATCCATCGTCCATGTCCCCCTATCCCAATTCACCACTCTAATATCCCTACCTTAACCCTCCATCCAATCCTAATCCTCCATCTACTCCCAATCCTACATCCAATCCCATGCCTCCATCTAACCCTAGTCCACCAATCCATAATCCTAGTCCTCCACCAATCCCTCATCCCTCATCTACTCCTATCACGCCATCTCAGCCTAGAGTATGCAACTTTCTCACTCCAGAAGTTCTTGAAGGACTCATAACAAAGAAGACATCCCCAACTCCACATCTTGAAGTCGTGGAACCATGTAAGCCCAATCCATCATCCATGGTCACTAGTGATGAGACCCCTCTCCATACCACACCTATCATTGATGTTACTACCCCTAACACCACTCAAACCTCTGGAACCATCACACCTACTAAATCCATTGAATCCTCATCTCCTACTCTGAGAGCCACCAAACCCATCAAAGATAACCAAATCCAATCGACTCCCTCTACTACTAAATCCACCCAATCCATTGAAGATAACCAAATCCAATCCACTCCCTCTACTCCTAAATCCACCCAATCCATTGAAGACACCCAAGTCCAATCCACTCCTCCCACTCCTAGTATCATCAAAATCCATTCCTATGAATGCTTTGAATCCTCCATCCTTCCATCTCCCCCACTTGAGGAGTCCCTCCAACACTCCATCATCATGCCACCCACACAAGAAGAGTAATACCAAGAGCTTGATCCAAATCATACCATATCCCCTCCTACACATCAAGATCCTGCCATGCCATCTCAAGATTATGGTCCTTCATCCCCTTCAGCCCATGACCCCCTTGTCACTCAAGATCCAATCACTCCATTGCATGAGCCCTTATCACCCACCACCACAAATCTAGATCCTATCATATTCCTTGATCCCTTATCACTCGCTCTACCAAAACAGGATGCTACCATCCCATCATCTCCATCTCACGATCCTCCATCATCATCTAACTCCACTATCCCCACACTACTTTTGTATCCCCTTGGTACTCTCACATTCCTCAATGGTGGTCTCCTTGCAGAAGTTAAACAAAGCATATACGTCACCCATTCTCCCCCACCTAATAATGGATCCACATCATTCTTCCAGATTAACAAAAATCCTATCATGGATTGCATGCTTAAGAACATGAACTATCAAGGAAAAGGTATTTTAGAGCCCATCCAACCCAAAGAACACTCCTATACACGAGGTCTTGGATGTACTATTCGTGACTTAAAATCCAAACATGTTGGTACAACCTCCACATACCATAAATGGTCCTCTTCTATTTGAATTACAACTAAAGTCCTGATTGATAGGCTGATTCACAAACATCTATAGCTTTCAAACAACATCACATTTTTTGAATCCAAAAAATGCATCACATTCTATGCTCTGCATACTATAGGATTAAAAAAGAAAAATTGAATTTCATGAAGTTTTAACCAAGTTAAGGTGGTCAGACATATGAGTTTTTAATATTTTTTAAAATTTGTAAAAAACAATTCGTAATTAATTATTTACTTGGAAAAAAATTACAAAAAAATGCATCACATCGGGACATGAGTCCCCTACTTATATCTAAAATCTTATAAAAAAATATTACCATTTTATTATGGTTAGGGTGGTCAGAAAGACACCCACTTCTTATTTTTTCCCTGAAATTTAAGTACTACTACATTGAAATTTCAAATTTTCACTAAATAGATTTTTTTTTTTTAACAAACCTAGTAGTTTAGAAACTACATTCAATTTTCTACAGATTCTATTCTTACATATTTTTGAAATAATATAGATAACTTATTCAAATTTTTACGTCAAGTTTTCTAACTCTGATTTTTCTAAATTTTTTGCCACTTAAGGGCCTATTTTTTCCATGGTGATCTTGCACATACCCATCTACTCTATCCATTTTGGGTCCTTACACCCCTCCACCCACCATCAAACATCCTCCAGCTACTATGTCTATTTTGGACCCTTATATCCCAAAATCACCTTCACCATCTCATCTTATTCATCCTTTCATCCATCCATCACCCATCCATGTCACCCATCATCAACAACCCACTCTCATGTTCCCTAATTAGGATCAACAAAGGCACGTATCTACGCATCCACCATTGACACATAATCCCCATAATCCTACCTCCATTGCTCCACATCATCCATCTCCTCACACCCATCCCATTGCTACTAAAAGAACTTTGGATGCCAAAGTAAAATTGCATCAATATAAACATCCACATGAATCTTAATATCCCCATGTCTCCTCTAAAATACATGGTGAAGAAAAGAAAAATCAAATCCAAAATCCAAATGAAATCCGTAAGCCTCAAAGGCCCACCAAATAAAAATAAAAACCATGTGGATCCCAAAGAAAAAAGATGCAATGCCTTCAAAGGAAACATCCATAACACCATCCAAAGTTTCTAATCCAAAAGCTAATAATTCAAATCCTTCATCTCCTAAATCTATTTTGGGTCCTTATGTCCCAAGATTCACTATCCCATATCCTCCATTATCCCCACATTCTCCATCCATTAATCCTCCTGTCCTTTCAAATTCACCACCACATGTGCCAATGTTGGTCATGAACACCCTCCTCCATCACATGTCCACTCCATCATTCCATCCATACACTTTCCAACATCCCATCCATTATCCCACATATCTCCCCCATCAAATCCCTTTAATCCCTGCCCTTGCATAATTCCTCCATTGTCATAACCTTGGTTGTACCAATATATGATAGTCACTTCACACATGGGCTCTTATTACCTCATATGGAACTTGATGCTTGAGTCCATATCCGTTCATCCACATTCTTGTCCATCTCCCTCCATATATTATCCAAAATCCAAAAAAAAAAATTAAAAATCATAAAAATTCAAAAGAAAGAAAAATAAAATAGTAAAGAGAAATCCTTCGTCCAATGGTGAAAACTTGGAAAACAAGCACCTTGGATAAGTACCATGATGAAAACCTAGCCAGTAGGTGTTATGCGTAAATCCCCTATCCAGTTTACTTTTGCACTTGGGGGCACCTACATCCCCTTCACCCATCTCCTCCATCCCACCTATCTTACACCTCCTTCCTGTCATATCCCATTTATCCTAATCCCTCCATCCTCTCGGTGATCTTGATATAGCTAGGGGAAAACATATATACATGCTTTGGACACCTCTTGGCATACATTCCCCTCCCCTATCCACTATCCTATTCCTTATCCTCCCCATTTACCTTCCTCACTACCATGAATCTCTCATCCTTATTCATGCATACTATCCATATCCTCCCTTGTTCATCCATCCTTTTATTGTTCATCCCTTCTGCTTTGTTATACATGACATATCTAGAGTGGGGCATCTCCTTCTTTGTGACATAGTCCTTGGAGACATCATTCATCCATCCAAACAATCTCTTCCATCCCCCATCCCTATCTTCCTATCCATCCACCATCACCTCCTTGCCATCTCCCCATCCCTATCTCCCTATCCCTTCATCTCTATCTTCCTCCCATCCCATAATCACTTGTCATTAGTATCTGGCTATAGGCTTCTCTCCATGCAATCCAATGCCATCTATCTCACTATCATTAATCCCACCTCTTTTGCTCATCCTTTCTCATCTCCTATCACTTCTCATCATTCATCTCTCCATCATATCATAGCATCCCTTTCATCCCCCATCCCTATCTCCCTATCCCTTCATCTCTATCTTCCTCCCATCCCACAATCCCTTGTCATTAGTATCTGGCTATATGCTTCTCCCCATGCAATCCAATGCCATCTATCTCACTATCATTAATCCCACCTCTTTCACTCATCCTTTCTCATCTCCTATCACTTCTCATTATATCATCCTACCAAATCATTTTGATGACTTGGATAGCTATCCCATCCCTAAGCTTCGTAATCGCCATCATCCTATCTTGTCCACCATGTTTATCCTATCTCATCCCATCACTCCCATCATCTTATCCACTTATCATGGTCATCACATCATCCTTTCTCCATCGTTTGTCTTTGGTCTCTTGTCGAACTACATTTCCCTTGCGCTTTAACGTAGGCAAGGTCAATCATTTGATTTGCCCCCGGGGCTCTTTTTTTCATTGTGTCTTTTGTCATACATCATCGGTCTCCATTTTCCCCTTTCCACTTTTATCCATGGTCTTTTATCAAACTACGAGGGCTCTGTGCTTTCACATAGGCAAGGCTAATCTTTGATCAGCCCTCGAGCCCCTAGGTCTGTATGGTGTGTTAGTCTTCTATCTTGTGTCTCATCTCTTGTGTCATGTCATTAAGATATGCCCTTCTCTAGCTGGTTCTTCACAAATGAGATCCACCTGTATCATGAGATCCAATCAATTTTGAGCATCCCGCGTCATATCGATCTTTTAGTTTAGTTCCATCTTTTGTCTCAATAGGATGCATCCTTCCTAATAGACCTCATCAATCCCACCCATACCTTTTGATCCTATGGAAAAGGACATTTGCAATTGATTGTGATCTTTTGATGCTTTTATATTTTGTTTATCATTTGAGCTCCCTATCACACCTCGTCATGGTCGCCTTGATCCATCATATCATGGTGTGCTTTGACTGGTAATCATAGGGCATATCTTGACCTTTCATTTGTTTGTGTTTTCTTGGTTGTCTCGCGTAGTACCCACCAAGATCCCTATGATCTTGTGTTAGATTGGGGCATCTTATGTGCTTGTGGTTATCCTAATACCTGGCCCAACCAAGGTCATCACGACTTTGGGGTGTTGGGATAGCCTTTTTGTTTGTTGTGTTTGTTCTATGCATCAAAAAACTAATCATCTTGGTCCTTCATACCTTGGTGTATCATGTCTTGTGCTATAGCAAAAATAAATGCTCTTAATGATGGAAAATTGCATTAGGATTGCATTTCATGTCCATCCCATCCTCATTCATTCAATCTAGCACAAATCATCTAATCAAATCCTTGGTCTTGTCTCTATTCTTGTTACAAGCCTCGATCCCATCATCATTATCATCATTATCATCTAGTTGTACCCTTCCCTATCCCTTTGGTGTTGTTTTGGGATGTATCCTTCCCTCATCAACAACACTTTCATCATCATCATCAGGATGTATTCTTTCCTATCCTTTAGTGGTGTTTCAGGATGTATCCTTCCCTCATCAATACCACTCTTTGGGATGTATCCTTTTCTATCCTCATGTTGTTTCAGGATCTCTCATTCCCTCATTGACAACACTCCATCCATCATCAACCCCTCTTGGCTTGTACCTTGACTGGGGAAACATCACCTTTTTTCCTTAAATCCATTTGTGCTTCATCCATCTCCTATCGCTTATCATCCTCTCTTATCCATAACTTTTTCTCATCTTCCTCATATACCCTTTCATCGTTTCATCTATTTCGAGAGTACACCCATGTTCTCTTGAACCCGCATGTCCTCTTGAGGGGGCATCCTCAAATCCCTACTCTTCATCTCCACCCCCATCATTTTCCTTCCTAGTCACTCCTTTGAATGACTGGGGCATCTTTTCTAATCTAACCATCCTCTTCTAGGTCCTATGTTTTAATCTTCTTTGAAATGATGCTACTTTGTAACACCATCTCAAAGAGGGGAAAAATGTAGACACCTAAATTTGGACACTCACATTTATCCAAATTTATCTCTTTTCATATAATTATCCTCTCATTTGCATTAATTAAGTAATATATTTATTATTTAATTAATACCCTTAAATTCATCTAAACCCCTAAGGTATTTAGTTAAATAATTAAATACCTTACCTCTTCCTCAAAGAATTAAATAAACAATCCATTTATTTAATTCTCTTCATCTCACATCTTCCATTACTTTTCCTAATCCTAATTCACCTCGTAATCCCATCATTAGGGATATGCACATTCCTAATCCATGATTAGGATGTGTCACATCCTCCAACTTTTGCAAGTTGGCCCCTAATCTCTCTCTTAACCACTAACTGTCTTATAATCCCTCATTAACTAGCCTAATCAACCTCCCAAGGAATTTTTAATTCTTTTTATCTTTTCAAGGAATATTAAATTCCTTTTTCTCTTCCCCATGTGATCTTTGACTTGTCACATCAATCACATGTGGGAAAGTGCTTCCCCTTTTGGAACCTTCTTTCATCCACTAGATATTCCCCATCTTGTGAATTTTAAATTTACTTTTATTCCCCCATTAAACTCTATCCTTTCCATGCACATTAAAAAAAGAATTTTTAATTCCTTTGATCAACTCTCAATCTCAACCATTGATCTTACTTTCTCTCCTTCAATCTCAACCGTCCATCTTTTTATGGCTTCTTTCATAAAATGAAAGAAGTTTCTTTCATTATAAAATTCATGCATTTTTCATTCATCACATTCAACAAATTCATCTCTCAAGAAACTTTAATCACTTGCATCCATCCTCTATTGTTGAAGCTTCAAGCTTTCATTGTTTCTATTTTGTTCACTTTCTCACATACCCACATCTCTCGTTTGAACCTTCATTTCATCAAAATCATTTTGCATCTACTTTTAGCACTCTTGCCATCAAGGAGCACACAAAATCAACAATCCAAGGGCCAACCAAAGATCAACTTGAAAAAAGGTAAAATTTTCTTTTCTTTATCTTTTCTTTTGTTTGAGTTAACATAGCCCTATCATGAGGTGTTAAGTGTTGTTTGTTTTCTCCTTTGCATCATTCTAGTTTGCATCTTTTAGGATGGGCTAACAACTCTTGAGAAAAATTCTCACCTTTATTTTCCTCATAAATGTCTCTTATAATTTTAATTTTTTTCTTCTCAAGCTTACCAATGTAGGATTTGACATATCACTTGAACTAGAACTTGTGGAATGTGGACTGGATGGTCCTACACCATGAATGCTAGTTTTAGATGGTGTTTTTTGTCCATTTTAATGAGTAGGTGCTAGAATGTTTGGGGCTATCCTTACACTTGATGATGGTGTCAATTTTTAACCACTTTTTTGACCTTGAATGGGTGTGGAAATAGTCACAATTGATGGAGTACTTGCTAGTATTAAAACTTCTTTATATCTTCTTGTGGTTAGCCAGTGGCAATATTAAATTTTTTCTCCAAACTTCTCTCCCATGCTTCATCTTCTATGAAGTCCACATATTTTCTGATTATAACATGCTTTGTTATTAGATCATATAGTTTGTATGCCTTGGGTTCATCACTATACCCAAATATATATATATATTTCTCCTTTGTTATCTAATTTTCTTCTCAACTCATTCAACACATGTGCATATGCCACACATACAAATTCTCTCATGTGAGCAACACTATTATTTCTTCCAATCCATGCTTCTTCCAAAATCATATTCTTCACAGTCTTAGTTGGACATCTATTCATAATATATGTTGCACAAGCTATAGCTTCAACTCAAAATTCATTTGACAAATATTTTACTTTCAATATGCTTCTTGTCATTTCTATGATTTTTCTATTTTTTCTTTCAGCTACTCCATTTTTTTGAGGTGTGTATTGAGCTATTAATACCATGGTCTTAAAAAAAAATTATAAATTCATTTGAGGTGTATTCACGTCCTCTATCCATTCTCAATGTTTTAATATAGTGCCCACTTTGCTTTTCAACAAGAGCCTTGAATTGATAAAAGAAATCAAAAACTTCATTCTTTTGCTTTAGAAAGTAGACCCATGTTTTCCTTGAATAATCGTCAATAAAAATAAAAAGGTGGAAACTTCCACCAATTGAGGGTGTTTGCATAGTTCCACACAAATTTGAATGCACAATCTAAAGGCGCTTCTACTCTAGTTGACTTGAGAATTATAAATTTTTATTTATATTGTTTTCCCAAGATGCATCCTTTAAAAAATCTATCTAGTTTCTCTATTAATGGAAAACCCTTTACCATATTCTTCCTATTTAGTACAAGTTAAGACCTCCAAATTTAAGATGCCCAAATCTTAGGTCCCATAACCAATTTTCATCTTTTATTTCTATTTAAAATATTGTTTGTGTGATTATTATAACTTCTTCTTTATCCACTTGTGAGTTAATTATGGGGTATTCTTGAGCATATTCCACAACAAATATAGCTTAATACTTAGGGGAAACATTCTACTACTTGTCATTTGAACTTTGGCAATGAGTTGGATACTTGAATATTTATCCAAAATATTTCATTCTCTATTTTTGAAGAAGAATGTGTTAGATGCATACAAAAGTTGAGAGGGAGGGGGTGAATTAGTTGTATACTTTAAAACATAAAAAAACCTCATTAACATTCAGATATGCATTATCCCTTATCCACCATTAAAACCTTAACATGCACTAACAAAATATAAACATGTAAAGAAGTAATGCAAACACACCAAACACATAAGAAAACTAGATTTATGTGGAAATCCCAAGAAGGGAAAAAAATAGGCGAGGATTAGCTCACTAATTTGTATGAATTGTAACATTGAATATAATAAGGCTCACTACAAAGGGCTCACTTCCAAAGGACTCACTGTTAAGAAGAAAGAAGACTAGAAGGGGTGAATCACTGTAAATTTGAATTTCTAACAAAGTATTTATCATACATATGTCGAAGATATAGTTCCATTGAAGCATAAACAACTCATCAAATAGACTGAAATGTAGACACCTTCTACTCACTGCATCTAGGAGTCATAGGCATTGAGAATCACACTTAGATCATCACATTTGATAACTTTCACATCTTTCACATCACACACACTCTACTATTTATACCATCCTTGACCTAAAAAAATCTCAATTAGGTCAGCCTTAAGAAAATGTATTGATGCAGGAGCATCCAGGTGAAGGAAACCGTCATCAATAAAAAGTAGAGGGAATTTTATTTTAATTTTTCTAAGGTTTGGTAATTATGTATTTGGAGAAATAACTTGCAATATTTGGCCAAAATAATATTTTAAATAAATTTGTCTTTATTAAAGTTACAAATTTTGGTGTTGGAGATAATTGTGGAGCTAATTTTGAAAATTGAAAAATAAAATAGGAGATTTGGACATGGATTTTTAAGAGATACACTCGATGACAACTCATTTATTATTCCTTAAAATTAGCAATGAAATAGGCACCCAATATTGATTTGTTTGATTTTTTCTTTTTTGGGGTCCTATTGAGTGGAGTGGGAGTCCTAGTTGTCAACCAATTTTAGCAATTTCATGGAAATGGGTCCAAAGATGCCTTTTAACATTTTAATATGTTCATTTAATGCATTTATGAGGATTTTTACCAAGTTGAATGTGGAATAATAGAGGCTACAGGAAATGGAGATAGTGGAGGGATCATTGGAGGTTATTTTCCAATTTTGAATTCATTATTATTCTAGATTTTTGGGGAAAAGAGAGGTAGGTGTGGCTTCTCTTGGGAAGAGGAGAAAATGAAATTTTATTGCAGTTTTTTGGAGGTGTTGCAACAAAAAATAGATTATGATATCCATGATTGAATATTATCAAATTTGGCTGTGGAAGAAGGCAGATTGAAGGGTTAATTTTAAAGTGCAGGAAGGTGATTTGAAGAAGAGTAGTCTACAGGTTTTCTTTGATTTGTTTGTTGTTATTATAGAAGATTCAAGTATTTTTTGTAATGATTTTATTTAGCCTATATGGCTGCACAAACTCATGTAATCAGATTTTGTTGAAGTTGTGAAACTGTGTTGCAAGTTAAATAAAGAAGATTAATTATGTTGTTGCAATTTTTTTACCTCATGCTTGATGTTGCATAAGATGTGAGTTTTTGAATGAGGGTTGGATGCCCTTTCATCATGTATACACTGCAATCGTGCAACATCAAATAGGTTGGCACCAAAAAATTCCACTAAGGAAAGAAGTGAAGGTAGACCATGGCATTACTTAGTTGGGACCCAACTCTACACTGAATCGCTTCTCAACACTTCTTCAAACAACAATTATCCTTCACAATTAGCACTAGCATGCTAGGTTGGCCATACCTGCTCTAACACTAACACGCCACTCCAAACACACCTCTCCAAGTTTGAATACATCTCATAGACCACATATCAACATTGTAAAACATCTTAGAATATTCCACATCATCTGAATATTTTTGACTGCTACTATAACCGCCTAAAAATTAAGAACACCTTAATTCCATGCAACTAGACACACTGGCACAAACATCCAACACACCAAACAACCTTGCAGAGCACCATAGAATTTGAAAATTCAAGGGAAGGTAGATATAATCGATATAAGAATGTTCCGATATCCGAAATGCCAAAACATTCACTATGGAGAAATGCAGAGCAATCTCATTTATCCCAAACACCTTGTTTCACTAGATAGACATACTGTGAAACACATCTTCCACTACAAAATGATCCAAAACCTAAAAATTGGATATAATTCCTCCAAACACCTCTAATCATCACATCCAAACTACATGGGCATATCTTCAACCATGAATAAATGCAGAGAAAAACAAAGAACACCACTCTGTCACACTGAACTCTCTATTATTCAAATTTTCTCAAAAGAACTTGGAAACCAAGTGAACCAACTTCATCAACAAAATTACTCATTACATACATCAACGATAAAATTGATGATAACACAACAACATAGTGCAATACTCTCCAACCTCAACAATATCCCCCAACATAAGTTAGACCAACAACCTTTGCAGCTATACTGAAGTAAGAGATCAATGAAAACACTAGTACAATGTGTTGACACCAATAACAACTCCAAGAATTACATCATCAACACCATCAGTATTCCAACACTCTCCTCATACAAGGGGTTGGAATCAAGGACAACACCCAAACAACTCACAACCAGCTCAAGTTTCCAACAGACTGTATACCCTTTTGAATATTTTTTCCAATGCTCATTCAATTGTGTTTTAGACCAAGAAAAAAAACACATCTAAAAAATACTTCTTCTCCCCCTGTTTAGTTAGAATGTTGATGTTTTCTTTACCATATTTGAAAATTTGTTTTCATTTCCCAATGTAACATCAGATTTTACATTTTCATCTAAACTTGAGAACATTTATAGGTTCCTAGTCATGTGATTGCTACAACTTGAGTCTAAGAACCATGTCATCCTTTTGATTTTCTTGTAATACACTGCATGATATGAACATATTGACTTGATTTTGTTTTTGTTTTGTGAAGTTTGTACTTGGTTTGCTAAAATAATATTTTTTCTTCCTACACTCATTTGAATAATGCCCATACTTTTTACAATAATGGCATTAAACCTGATACTTTTCATACCTTTGACATTGTGATTGAATTTGAGATGAATTTTGGTTTGATTTTTGACTATTGCCTCTTCTACTTGAGCTTAATGGGCTGCTTCTTCCACCTCTATAAGAATTTATTCCTCTACCTATGAAACTTCATCTACCTCTACCTCTACAATGGTTGATTGAAACTTGTGACTTGAATGCATGCTCTAATGATGTTGTACACACTGAAATGGTGATAGGGGGTGAATCAACATATACAAAAAATTAAAACAATTCCATTTGTAGATTAAACATCAAATCACATTAATTGAAGGAAGAGAAGAAATGAAAACATGCACCACACAATGATACCAATATTTTTACGTGGAAAACCCAATGAGGGAAAACCCACAGCAAGAGTTAACTCACAATATATGAAGCTCACTGCTTATAAAAGTTACAATGTTGTTTAAGGATCATTTCCTAAAGACTTACAGACTAAGGTGCACAACCTTAGGTCAAGATACAACAACTTGATGAGACTCACTATCTTAAAGAAAGATACATGAAAATCATGAACATGAACTACTATAAAGAATCATCTAACATATAGTGATGTTGTAGTCCTTTTTTCACAAAATTACTCCATAATTATAACTTCACACACTTCATATTGAACATACTTATCAATATTAATTCACTATCAATGGTTACATTCATAAATTATTTTATTTTTATATAAATACCCTCCACAATAACTCAAAACTCCAATTAGGTCAGCTCAAAGATGACCTTTAGATGAAACATATGATACAACATATGTCAGCCCTAAAAATATTCAATATAAAGAGAAAATGAATTGTGGATAAACACATGGCATAATAGGGCCAAAATACATCACAACACATTAGAGAAAAATTAACTAATTAGGATCAACTGCAAGTGAAGGAAACCAAGTTGTCAGCCCAAATAGCATCAAAACTAGACCAAAACTACCAAATGTTCATCTTTACACCACTAGGGAGAAACCAAAAACATCATACAAACCAAGATGTGAAGAATGTAGTCTATGCACAATATCTCTTCAACCTTCTCTTGAAGTACTTGATCATTATGTCTTGGCAAGAAGACAAACATATTGAACTGAAGGAAATAAAGCATCCCAAATAGACTATAACACTTCAAAACTTAGGATATTGCATTGTTGTATACTAAAACATCTAAGAGTTACATGGAAGAACTCTTTTACTTATATAAACATACACCCAAGTTTGGACAATCCCATCTATCATTCTAGAGGAATGAAAAGCATTCCAACAAGTCTTCATTAGCATTTTACTCTACCTAAGCATAGACCAAAACTCTGTCACTTATAACTTTCACTATAGAAGGTGTAATGACTTGAATTATTGGAGATAATACCTTCACACCTCGACCAACTTATCTTCTAAACTGCAAGACTAAATCTTGCTCTGTGGAAGTATAGAGACCAAAACACCATGAATTTTTCTTAGAGTATACACTGTGAATGCCTTAGAAAACCTTCTGCAGCATATCTTCATGTGTGGTACACTAAACTAGAATGATCTATCAATGTAATCATATTGTAAGCACATCAGAACATGTGTAATTTCCTTTGCCTCACACTTAGATACCAGGCTAATCACCATTCTTGCATATACAACATTGTTGACTTGTACCAATAGATATCTCTACCAATCAACTCTCCACAGTATCATACAATCTTCAACAATGACATAAATGACAATAAATCTTGATTTGACATCAATTAAACCAAATATTACCAAAAAATGATGTATTTTCTGACCTTTTGTTAGCACTTAAAAATTCCCTTCATTTGTAGTTCTTAGATTTCCTTATATTGACTACAAAACCCTATTTCCAAGCCTTGTAGCAACTAGCTAGCCCTAAAATTTTGGCATTAAAATCTCTTGATCCATGGTTTTTCATGAAATTTACTTTGGCCAAAAAAATTTATAATTCATCAAGAGTGTGCAAACTCATTTTCATGGCTCCCAAATGAGTTTTGAGGTGAATTTTAATGTGCCACCATTTTATACTGCCCAGGTCAAAGGATCCCATAAAAAGTTTCAAGTGGATCATTTTTGGTGATGATGCAAGTCTTATTTTGTATTGAATTTCCTACATCTCAATCTTTGTCACAGTCGGGGGATTTTTGAGGCCCGAAATGAAATTTTCTTAGCACCCTAGCAAAGGGCCTAGTTTACAAAGGAAGTACAAAAATTCAATGCGACATGAAATTTTTGACAATTAAAAAATGATCTAAGTAATTGATTATGACCCAATGCAAATTTTCATGGCCTTAAGAGGTAATATGCACCCGTGGTGTCAATTTCGCCATTTGGCCTACAAAGAAATTAAAATTGCCTATTTCACTATGTTATAATTTTGGAATTGTTTAAAACATTTTATATGTTTTAAATACATTGGAGGGAATGATAAAAGGCTTAAGAAGTGCATTATTTCTTTTAAAAGTAAGTTGGGCATAAAAAGTATTTTTTATGAGGATTTTGATTTTTTTTTAAATTTCCCTTAATGAGCATTCTATGATTCTAGGCAAGGGAAAGTAGTTAGCAAAAGGAGGCATGTGGAATTTCAAATTAGAGTTTTTTCATTGGAAATGATAGCTATCCACATGAGGAATCTTGGGAGGAAGTTTTGTAGCTAATAAGTTGATAGAAATTATAGTTTTCACCTTTGAAAAGTGGCCAACAACAATCTTCATGCCCCTACAACCTTTTTAATGTTGTTTGAAAAATTTTCAAATGCCAACCAACCATATAGAGGATCCAACAAGCATTTCAAAGGCTCGACGATTGATTTCACTATTGTTATGGCCATTTTTTGTTATTATCCAAGCTAAAATGACTTGCATAACCTCAAAAATGACTAAAAATTCTATCCCAAAATCTAGAAATCATTTGGGTGAAGATTCAAGTGTTCTTCATGTGTTACTCAAGCTATAATGTTATTGCAATGATAATAACACCCTTCCATGGATATTTGGAAAAATGACACATGGTTAGAGGATCTATTTTTTACATAGGTTTTCACATGTTTTTTTTTTACTAGAGGCATTTCTTAATTAGGCCCAGCTTCATTTAGAGTTTCTTGAGCAAATGACTATGTTAATTTTGTTTCAAGTGGGAATGGGGTGAAATCTGAAATCACAATACTGTGTCCTACTTTTTGGCCAAGATGGACATTTATATCAACATTTTTAATTGAATCTTCAGCTTCTGAGACCTATAGCAACAAAACCATTAAAAAATTGAAGATGATGTGAACTAGTGATTTGTGGCAATTTGTGTGTAAATTATATATATATATATATATATTCTAAAATAAATCATGAATCTTTCAACATGTCCTTCAATAACTAGCTTTAAACAATAAACAATATTTTCAGAAAGTAACATTTATTTTGTCAAGAATAACCTTTTTTCTTGAAAAGATAAAATTCTAATTTTGAAATATAGATTCTTAACATCAATATCTAGGGAAAGGATATTTTTTCATTATTTTTTGGTACATATTTTTTTTTAATTAATTTTTTGAAGTCACTATAACTATAATTTGGACATATGTGTATGTCATCAAACATAACTTATAGTTGTGTATATATCAAAATCCATTTTTTTGGTGAAACAAGGATATCAACATCTAAGGAAAAAGGTATTTTTTGAAATTCTTTTACAATGGTTTACTATTTTTCCATCTCCGTAGAATGAAGAACTTGATGTTTAGTGAAAAATCTATGTTTAGTAAAAATAAAAAATGAAATACATGATAAAATGAAAACATATCAATACAATACTTGTTATAAAGATCATTTTGAGGGCTCCAATCTTGTAAAATATAGTTTCTAAATGACTTTATTTAATCCCTTCGAAGGTAAAGAAAAAGTGTTTTTTTTTTCAGCATTTTGATAGGTGTCAAGGAGACTCCATTATGGGTATGATCTAATACTAGAGGGGTTCTATCCAAGGAGGTTTGATCTAAGGGTGTCTTATCTAACCCTCTTCAATTAAAACTCTTTAGATGGAACCTCTCAAGGCTTAAATCATTAGTTTTTTTCTAAAAAATAAGTGATTTTAGGAAAAAATCAAGATGTCCCAAAAGTGGGACATACTATTATGGCAGCACCCAATGGGAATGTAGTAATTGAAAGTTAATTGAGACAAAATTGGTTTCAAGCTAAATGTAGCAAGAAATGGTTTCTAATCAACTATTTGTCAAAATGCCTAAATTATCTACAAATAACAAAAGTAGTTCTAAAAGACTAAAAGACAACACAGATTAATATCATTGAAAATTCTCCCTTCTCTCTCCTCTACCTCCGTTTAAACTACCTACACACATGGTAGACTCTACCTTGGGGGTACCCTATAGTCCCCCCTTGTCCTCCTCTGATCTGATCCTTTCCCAAACACATGCGGGCTCCTGTCCCTTGGAGGCACTCTTGGCTTGTCCACTCTTGGCGTTACCATGATTCCAGGTCCGGTCGGATCACCCGTGATTCCTATTTTATCTGATGGGAAAGTGTCAGTGGTCGCTGTCACACCAGAAGTTAAAGGTTGGAAGGATGTGCTGACTAATGGTAGTCAAATTGATAAGGGCACCTCTCCTCACCCTGAAGAAGAGATTACTACTATGGGCACTGAATTCGCTATCCGTAACTCAATTAATGATAGGATTGTCTCCTAAATGGATAATGTGGTGGTGGCTCATTTCCTCTCTTTTCACCCCATGGTGGAATTGGTCAGGAGGTGGGCTACGACTAAATGGTTCCTCAAGGTTAGTGTGGCTATTTGTGCTATGGAGGGTGGGATTTTCCTCTTCAAGTTCATAGCTTCAAAAGACTTGATCTTAGTCCTCTCTTTGGGACCTTGGGTCTATGGAAAGAATAGTTTGGCTTTGTGCTGATGGAAGCGAGGGTTTGACCTCACAGTAGATTTCAATGAATCAACATCGATTTGGGTCTGTCTACTTGGTCTTCCTCTAGAATATTGGGATGATTCCATATTCAAACCAATTGGGTTCTCCTTGGGCCAGTTCATCACTTCGGATTCCATTACTAGGTCCAAATCCAGGTTAGTTTTTTCCCACTTTTGTGTTAACATCAAAGTGCATAAATTTTTTCCTACGCTAGTGAAGCTCTATTCTAAGTTTGGTTCCTAGAACCAACAAGTCTATTATGAGAACATTGTTGTTTACTGCCAGAAATGTGCTGAACTTGTCCACCTAATTATGGACTACAAATCTACTTTAAAACATGTTCCTAACCCTAGTGAGTCTACTGCTGATGACCACTACCCTTTTGAAGATGACATCTTGAAGATTGTTGACTCCCTAGCCAAGTTTGGCTCTCCCAAGTTGGTTGACTCCCAGGTTGACCCTAACCCCACTGTTGGGGAGAATGCCTCCTTCGGGGACTCAATTCTGGTCCCTTCTTCCCCTGATCCTATTTGGGGAGTTTTGGGGGTTGGTGATCCTTCCCCCAGTCAGGTGCCATGGGAAGATGGTGTAAATGGTGACTCTTTGAAGGAAGAAGGGACAAACTTGGCGAAAAAGGTGAAATCATGGAAGGGGAGGATTCAAAAGTTAAAGATGAGATAGTTAAAATGGATTAAGTGGGTTTGACTCAGGAAAAAACTTTGGAGGAGTTTTGGTCAACCCCAAAGAAGAAGGGGAAATAGAGGAAAGTGGATGTGGGTGGTGACTCTAAACCTAGAAGGCCCAACCAACAACAAACAAGGAAAAGAGATACAATGAAAGAGATAGCCATTAGTAAATGGAGGACATTGGAAGTGTCCTCAAAGAAGAGTAAAAAATGGTCATGTCTTGAAATGTGTGAGCCCACTAAATAGCTCCCACAAATAGCTAGCATTGAAAAAATATGTCTTAGAACATAAGATTGATGTCTTACTTTTACAGGAAACCAAAATGAAGGAAACTAGCTTTAATAATATTGCTAAGTATATATGGACGGGTGCCCTTTTCTCTTGCAGTGATGCTGAGGGTGTATCTGGTGGGCTTGCATTCTATGGAATGCTAGTAGGATTACTAGGACTAAAATTTTTCATTGTCAAAGCAGTGTGGGAGTCAAGTTTTCTCATCCAAGTGGCCCTTGGTCATTCATTAATGTCTATGACCCTAACCAGAGGAATGCTAGGAATCCTCTTTTGAAGGATCTTGTTAATTGGATAAATAATAACAAGGGAACACATTGGTTGGTGGCTGGGAATTTCAACCCTCCTTTGTAGCCTTCAGAGAAATGTGGTGGTTTGGTGGACTACTCTGACAACATGGATGATTTGGAAAAATTTTTGAGTGTTACTAGTTTGGTTGGCATTGACTTATTGGGTCAATCCTTTATGTGGACCAACAGGTGCCTTGGGGATGGGTTGATTTAGGTCAGATTAGATAGATTTATTTGTTCCCACAATTGTATAGCCCTGCGTAGTGCTAATTTGCTTGCTCTACCCTAAACTATCTCTAACCAAAACCCTCTACTTATGGTCATGAATGATCTATCTGCTATTGGACCATTTCCTTTCTAATTTGAGATAATTTGGAACTCCCGTGCCGACTTTAGGAACAAAACTTTTGAATGGTGGAACATCCGTGTACATGGCTCCCCCATGTTTAGGATCTTTAACAAAATTAATCATGTCAAAAATATGGTGAAAGGTTGGAATAAGAGAGTTTTTGGTGATTTCTTCCAGAAAAAAGATGCTTAGGGGATAAGCTGAAGGTTATCCAAAGAAGAATGGACGAAGGGGATGTTAGCCTGCTGACCGGAAACCAGGAAAGAGAGAGTCGAAGGGAATGGGAACAAATATCAAAAAGGAGGATTTTTTTGGAAACATAAATCTAGAGCTCAATGGTTGTAGGAGGGGGACACAAATACATCTTTTTTTCATGTTTCTTCCCTAAAACAAAAGAAAAGGAACCAAATAATTAAGCTTCAAGATGAATAGGGGGTCTTGGTCAATATACCTACCTAGATTGGGCTCTTGGCATCAAACTATTTTCAAAGGGATTATCTAGCTCCTATTGAGGCTCCCAATCTAACTTTGGATAACCTGTTGTTGGACCCTCTCCCAACCAACATAACCCAGGGTGATAATAATAGTATCCTTTTTGTTGTCACTCCTGAAGAAGTCCATCTGGATAATTTCAGTATGGGAGCCTATAGGCACTTGGGCCGTATGGTTTCCCCCCTACTTTCTTTTAGATATTTTGGGAGATTGTGGGTAAGGACCTTGTTTTGGCTACCAGGGATTTCTTCAAATCTGGTAAGATTCTCAAACAACTGAACCACACTTTTACTTCCCTAGTTCCCAAGGTTGTTGAACCCTAGTTAATGACTTATTTTAGGCCCATTAGCCTTTTTAATACCATTTGTAAGATCCGTAGACAAATAAAAATGACCTAGGCCTACAAGTTCTATTTTCTCCATAATTTCTTCTTAACATAGTTAATTTATTTAATTATGTCCTATTGGTCCACTTACATGAATTAATTAAATAATTTTTAATTATTTAATTAATTCATGTCTTTTATTCCTCTTGATTATTTAAATAAATAAATTTTATTTATTTATTTAAATACGTCACTAATACTTTAATGTCTTTCCATAGTTAAATAAATTCTTTAATTATTTAATTATAGTCCACCTTGGCATTTTCCCCATTTTAAATAAATAACATTATTTAAGATGGTCCCACTTTCTAATTTTCCCTCTTTTAGTAAATAATTCACATTAATTATTTACTGTCACATGACTCCAACTTTTTTGAATTAAATTAATTTTTAATTCAAATTAGTAATTTTCCTCCATAAATTAAGTAATTGCTAATATTATTTGATTTTCCAGCTCTCTCTTTTCCTGTGCCAATCTTATCTCTTGTCACATGCAACCCTCTCCCTAGATTTGATTTTCTAAAAATCAATCTTGACCATTCATTTTGAATTTACTCTAATGTTTCCCTAACCCTAATTGTGGGTTTTCATATTGAATCTTGTCCATTGATGCTAGGGCAATTGTCAATCTTCAATTTTGGCCATTCATCTAAAATTGCATTTTCTATAAAAAGACAATTTTAGCCCCATTTTGTCACCTTTTATCACTTTATGCTTTCATGCTTTCGACATCTTAACATCTTTAGGCTATTTTCTGCATACTTTAGGCTTACTTCATAGTTGCTAGTTGCATTGTGAGGTCATTTAGGTCAAATCCTTCAACATTTTCTTAGGGCATTGGCATTGGCATAGTTGCTCATCATAAATTTGAGGGAAAATATCATATTTCAACAAATAGAGGTGTAATGGAGGTCAACCATGGAGATTGAAGACATTTGGTGAGCTTGTTCCTTTTTGTTTTAATGTTATTTTCTTTTGTGCTCCATTATTACTTTGGGTTATTATGTTTATGCACTAATCTACTAACCTAAAATATTTCCCATAGTTACATTGGTGAACTCGACGCCAAAATCGTGCATTTTTGTTTTT
The DNA here is from genome assembly GCA_007258455.2 of Sequoia sempervirens. NCBI lineage: Eukaryota > Viridiplantae > Streptophyta > Pinopsida > Cupressales > Cupressaceae > Sequoia > Sequoia sempervirens. The sequence continues at coordinate 162,894,279 of VDFB02047230.1, forward strand.
TCCGTATGACATTTTTTTTCTGTAGGTATAGGTATGGCCGCAATGCATTTGTTTTGCGAAATGACACATTCAATATTTCGTGACACAGTTTCTTTTATGAACGATGCATATGCCTTGCAGAACGACACATTTGCTTTGTAGACCTTCGACACATTTTCCTGTTAGATTCTAGCTTTCAGACTAAGACACATTTGCTTTGCAGACCTTCGACGCATTTTCCTGCCAAATTCTAGCTGTCAGACTGAGACACATTTGCTTTGCAGAGTGACGCAATTTCCTGGTAAAAATTTACTCTCAGATTTTTATAGAATTTTTAGATTTTTCATTTCAAGTTAATAGTCTAGTGGTTTTGTTGGTTACTAATATGTTGTTGTAGCATGTGGCTTTGAATTTTCGTTGGTTTTTAGACTACTAACAAGTGGTTTTGTAGGTTCGAGGGTCCAAAGCCTTTTTTTTCAAACTACTTTTGCTTGTCATAGATTAGAAAACACTTTCATTGGTGCTTTAAAAAGAACATCTGCTTGTCTCACTTAGATTTAATTAGGAGGTTAAAGAACATTACTTGATTGTGCTTGAAGGTGGTAGGTGATTATGCTCTCACCTTGTGCAAACTAAGTGATCAGAAAGCCAAACCCATGTATTTTATGTTTTGAACCTTAGAGGGGCCTGCCTCAAAAGAGGGAACAACTCCAACCAGTTTTTCACTCAGGTCTGTATATAAAAGGATGAGTCTAAATTTTCAAGTCCTCACGGTATGTAGACCTTGGCCGTGTAGTGCCATTTGAAAATGGGTACCTACCTTTTATTTTAAAGGTATAAGAGCCCCTAGTAGATTGGTTAAAGCCTTAAGTGGCTTGCTATATGCTTGTGAGGTGCCGTGTCCTCGAGTACTCACTAGAATCCTTTTGTTTAGTGGCCAAAATCCCAGCTATTTGCTAGTGCATCAATGGTCATTGCAAAGGAATCCACATTATTGTAGTTCTTAGTAGAGGTGATCAACCTGCCATGGGAGATTTATGGGGGCTGGAAGCTTGGTTGGCTTGAGAAGTGAGTGCACTATAAGGGAGAGCCCGTGCGGCCAAGCTTTTGGATTCACATGCTAAGAATAAGTGCGATTGGGGAAACCCACATGGAATCTAGCAAATACAATCCTTGTCTAGCCTAGGATCATGCTTGTCTTCATTGTGCATGTTTACACCTTCAAAATATTGTGTTTTCCAAGTGTTTTCTAGACATTGAACAAAAAAACACCAACAAACACCATTCATAGATCTGGAAACAATCGTTCAACTTGAAATAATTCAGATTTTTGGCCAAAACTGTAAACAAACTAGACTTTTTACATCTTGCACTGCATCTACGGCGACGCATTCGCTCTACTGCATCACATTTGAGACTTTTTGTGCCACATTTTCTTTGACAAGCCACATTTTCTTTGTAGAACACTGCATTCACCTGGCCTGAACCGCATTTGCTTTGTAGAAAACCACAATTGCTTTACTGAACCGCATTGCTACCTGTAACACCTTATTTGCTACCTATAACACTACATTTGCTAAAACTCAAATGCATCTGCCAAACTGAGATGTATTTGTGACCTGAAACGATGCATTCACCTGACAAAAAAAAAAAACTTGTCACAGACCAAAACCAGAGTCCAAACATCTTCAATCTACTATCAAACATCTTTTTCCACAATCTTCTGTCAAAAACCAGATCAGGAATTGCTCAAATCCTCCATCATTTGCATCCATTTTCTTTCATTTTTACCATAGGTTCATCCTTGCTAATTTTAGTTGCATCCATAGGTTTCACCATTATAATTTGCAGCATAAACTAGTCTTAGGCCTTCACTTTTGCAAACTTTGGATTAGGAACACTTACCATACCTTGCAAAATATTTTCCTTCAAAAGTAGGTTATCATTGGACTTAGTTATCATTACTTCTTTTAGTCATAGTCCTTTTGTGAGACCTTTCCAACTCAAAAGTCTAGTTAGGAAACCTCACTTGTCATTTTGTCCTTCAAACAAGTCTTTGATGACCCAAATTAAGACATTGATCAAGCTTTGAGTGGTTGAGAGAACTTTTTCCATAAGTCCATCAAAATCACTTTGACCTTTTGCATTTGCATACCCTAGGCCATTAGTCATTTTAGTCCTCATTTTGCATATCTTATTCCTAAAAATCAAAAAAAAAAAATTCATAGCTTTCATCCTAGTCCTCATTTTGCACCTAGACAACATTGTCACTTTGCATTAGTCATTTCCTTTAGTCAACATTTTCAACTTTGCATTATCATTCTAGACAACATTGTCACCTTGGCATTCTACAACCTTGTCACCTTGCATTAGTCATTTCCTCTAGGCAACATCATTATCTTTTCATTTTTCATCCTTTATTCCAAAAATACAAAAACATAGAGTAGTGTCATCCTTGCACTTATTTGTCATTTTCATCCTCCTCATTTGAGCAAACTCCCTTTTATGGCTGAGACTAGGCTTCAAAGAAAAAGAAGACAAATGGCTAATTTTGGACAAAGCCCCAACACTTATGACATGAATCAAGACACTGTTGGCAACACAAGGGAAAACAAGTGAGAGGGGGGGTGAATTAGTTGTACTAGAAATTAAACTTATTAAACTTATTCTCAGATCTGATAAATGAACATGAAAGCATAAACCATCACAGCATCAGAAACACACATAACACCAAGATTTTTATGTGGAAACCCTGTCAGGGGAAAAATGCCTAATTAAAGTTCCAGTTAAGAGAACACTTCTTTACACTTTGCTCACTCTTCTTCACACTCTGCTTCTGCATTCAAATGATTAGAACATTATTCACACATCTCACATCGGCATACACATTACATCACACAAAAAATCGCTCATATATATCCGCAACAATAGATTACATCGCTACAAGCTTCAACAAAATAATAAAACATATGCAAACTGTCAGCCCAAAACAATAAATAATTTTCAATGTGAACAAATAATAGTCAGCCAAGACATAATGAAGACCCAAAACAATATTCTCGAGCACACAACATCTTCAAAAATTATTCCTCAAAGATCCACAACATGCTACAACAGCCTGTCAGCCAAGAACATGAAAAACATGAACACACAAGAGAAAATCACCAATTGCAAGCACAACGATGAATGTAGACATGTAACATAGATAGAGCATGATCTAGAAACATCCACAAGCATCATGAATCACCACAGAAGCATCTGTAACAACTGAACTTACTAGAATCACTTCATCTTTTTTCAGGAACACCAACTGAAGCAATAGAAAAACTGTCAGAACACAACTGACATAACTTGATCAAATCTTCATGTCGATCTCTAAAACTTCTGGTGGATAAACTAGATATACTCGAAAGAAAACCCTTTAGTCCAAAACCTCTGATCATCAACATACTAAGCTAGCCAATAGCATGAAATTCACTGCATCACTGACAACCTACAACTTCTCTTATTATAATTTTCTCAATATCCTCGACATATACAACCTAAAAGACATTAATGCCAATAGTGTTGACATCAGTGAAAACCACATATTAGCAACATCCAACAGACACATCTTTTATCAATCCTTTCAGTGACATAAATATGTCATCTTCCATGAGCATGCCATCCTCCTCTCAAAATCCTTTCGAACCATTCATACAGAGAAACCAAAATGGACAAGTAGTTCTAGAGGATGTAGTAGCTGAAGCCCAAAATCCTAAGGTGGCATTCTTTGTAGAGGAATTGGTCTTGAATGATCCTGAAAAATACCTAGCTATGCTTTTAGACCATGGGGCCAAGTTACCAAGAAGCTTTGACATTAACACCATAAGACATGCTTCTCCCAACAACATGACACAAAACGATCAGTCACACTCGACACCACAACAAAACACAAAAAATACCTCCAAAAATAACATTGTTTCCACCTCACAAATTGCTACAAGCACCATCAATGGTACCCCTAGTGGTAACTCAAATCAAAATACCTCCAACTCAATGAACGCAAGATCCATTGGAGGCATACCAACCTTGTCACAAGCCATGTCACAATCAATTCCTACAATGTCAACAACATTCTCAAAGTCAATTGGAGCTACCTTTAGATCCTCATCAATGGGGGAAAGCTCTTCAAACCCTCTATTTGGAGCTTCATCTAGTGCCATGGGAGCATCATCCTCAAATCCTTTCATTGGGACCTCCTTCAATCCCTTGGGAGGAAATAAACGACGTATTTTTATTAGAGGACCAAAACCAAGTGTCAACACGTCATCACAACTCAATACCATGGACAGCTCTACCAATCAGGATAAGGCAACCAAATGACACAACATATGACTTCCTTTGGGCACCAAAATATTCAAGGTCAACACATCCTGCAAATATCAACTAATATGGCTAGATCACACATCCCCACATATGCATCACACATTCACACGCATCAACACATCCCTAATCAAAACTTGCAATACCAGCAACCTTCAAATAAAAAAATGTCATACATCTCACAACAACACATTTCACAACCAAATCCGAACACCTCATTCCCACAAATGGGGACCCATGGGATGCCCATCACTCCCATGTGTGATGCAACAAACAATCCCATAATCGACACCTTGATAGCTCAACTATAAAACTTGCAAAAACAAATAGAGAGCATGCAAACATCCAATAAAAAGCCACACACATCATATGACTTATGCCCATACCCTTTCGACACAAGTCTATACATGCCACCATTCCCTCCTAGGTATGTGGAAAAAAACTTTGCTAAGTACAAGGGCAAGGAAAACTAACTTGAAAACATTCAAGAATTCACAACCAATTGTGTGGACATTGCTATGAACATACATACTTGATAAGACTCTTCCCTAACAGTCTTGTAGGCCCCACACTTGAGTGGTTTTACACTTTACAAAAGGGAATAAAATCATGGGACAAACTTGCAGACAAATTTATATGAAATTATACCTACAACATCGACACAAACACCTCCATCACCAGTTTATGCACACTTACACGAAAGGAAGCTAGTGATACTTTTATTCCATTTTTCCAAAGATGGAGAGGTCTAGAGTGTTGTTGCCATATTGACATACTTGAGAAAGAAAAAGTTGACATGTTTTTCCAAACACTCCTAGGCCCATTGAAATATGGCTTACAAGTTCACTGTTGTACCACCTTCATAGACTTAGTCGAAAGGGGTGTCCAACTTGAGAGGGCCCTTATTGCTAAAGGAGAACTAAAATATGGCCCTAAGAATATGAACAAAAACCCACCCATAGACAAGAATAAATGTTGGGTCAAGAATAAACACATTACCAATGATGGAATTGTTGACACCAAAGCTATCAACACAATGGGTCCCCTGCTGCTAATGCCATTCAAAAAAATAAAAAATAGAGGCAACCTCGTCAACCTAGACAATTTCCCAAGATGACAATGCATTTTGTGATTACCAATGTGCAAAAGGAAATAAAACCTCCTCTTATTGACAACTGAAAAATCTTGTATAGGACCTCATTGAGAATGGCACTATTCAGGTAGGTGGATTGTAGTTGACATCAAATTCAAATCATATTATCCACAAAAACCCACTACAGGACCATGGTTCAAATAATCCCTCTATGTCAAAGGCTGATAAAAATAATCGAGCTAATTATGCTTGCATTTGGTTTGATTATTTTGGTAGACCCATTATTAGTCATATTAGAACGAATGATGAACATGTCAACACAATTACCATCAAGAGAGCCCCTAAATGTAATGTCACTACCCGTGGGGGAAAAGTCACCATAGCTGGTCCTCCTCCCCCTATACAACCGAAGATAACGATACCTCGTCCATCCACCCAACAATCACAACCTCGTCCATCGACCAAACAACCTTTGTCCAAAGCACAATTCAATCTCATTGACCAGCTAGGGAAAACATCTGCACAAATATCTATACTTGAGCTATTACACATTTCCCTAGCACACAAGGCCATACTTGACAAAACCTTACAAGAGTCTTCCATCCCTCGGGACATTGATGTTAACCAATTTGAGGCCATGGTGGGATACCTAACCACTCCCCATCACATAACATTTTCAGACCAAGATTACTCATCACCCAAACCCTCTCATAACAATTCCCTTCACATTGAAGTCTTTATCCATAAGCATAAGGTTAGACGAGTTTTAGTAGATGGCGGAGCAGGTCTAGACATATGCTCCCTAAAACTAGCTAAGGCTCTAGGATTTTTTGATGCTTGTGTAGACACTATAAAGAGCATAGTTATCAAGGAATATGATGATGAAGAATGCTCCTCTCAGGGCATAATCACACTCCCTATTCGGATAGGAGCAGTCATTGTGGATACAACCTGTCAAGTCCTAGATCTGGAACTTCCTTACAACATTTTTCTTGGTCAACCTTGGATTCATGCCCTAAAATCTATCCCTTCCACCTATCACTAGTGCTTGAAGTTTCCTTTTGAAGGCACTGAAATCACTATATATGGAGATCTCGACCCATTTTAGTATTGTACGAATTTGAGAGGCATCTCTAAACGTCAAGTACCCATTAACTGTGAAACTTCAACATCTTCTTCCTCTAAATACATTGACCCATCCACACTTGCTAATCCCTCCATGCCCACATCCACTACTTCAACATCCACTTCTACTTCTTCAGCAACCATATCCACTTCCATGACATCCACCACATCATCTACTACTCCAAGTGTCGATCCAAGCAACAAGATCCAGGACCAAGGGTGTGGAGAGTATAATTTAAACACGACCTATTGCATAACAAAAATTCCCAAGTCTCCTAAGGTCTATGGCAAGCCTTGTTTCATGATAGAGTCAAAGGAAATTTTCAAAGTTCCTCCCAAAAGAATATTCATCAAATGGGGAGACATGAGCAAAGAAGATACTGAAGACGTATTGTCTTGGATTTATAGAGACCCAATAAATCCACCTCCATTGCCAGTAGAGATATATGGTAAAGGCTATGACATAGTGAAAGAAAAATGTTACCATGGAATTAGTGGCCTTGAAAAAGACAAAACAAGAAGATGGGAACCTCTAATGCCTACTGGAAGACTGAAACATCTTGGGTTAGGGTTAGGACCACTTGAATCTACTGATCAAAGTACCACCGTACTTTTGGGTGAGAGAGTGAATGCTTTCAAATGTGTCGAGACAACTGAGGATTCCTTTTCAGAAATTGACTCCCATGAATGGGAATTTGGCGCTCAATGATCCCTAAGTGACTGTTGCCTTGATGAATTGTTCCTTGAACCTGGAGAACCTACATTTGAAGAGAGATTTCAGAAAATGTTTAAGCTTGACCTGACAACAACTCTAAAATCTTGAGGAACAATGGGGTATGTCCAGGATCATGATGGGTGAAAAAGTGGCGATATGATAGGTATGTGTATGGTATGTGGCTGATGACTTTTTTTTTACCCAAAATTCATGAAATGAAAAGGGTTTTTAAAGGATATTGTTAGCTTTCCACCAATATAAATTATGCTTTACATTAAATTTAATAAATAATTATTATTTATTTTCTATTTGAATTATGAATAAAGTCTTAATTGATAGGCTAATTGAAAAACATGTATAGCTTTCAAACGATATCACATTTTTTTAATCTAAAACATTTGTCACATTCTATGCTTCACATACTATATGATTAGGAAAAGAAAATTTGAGTTTCATGAAGTTTTGACCAAGTTAAGGTGGTCAAACGTATGAGTTTTTATATTTTTAAAAAAATTTAATAAAAAAATCATAATTATTTCATTTTTAAAAAATGCATCACATTGGGACATGAGTCCTCTACTTATATCTAAAATATTTTAAAAATATTATCATTTTATTGTGGTTAGGGTGGTCCAGACAGACACCTACTTTATTTTTTCCTTGAAATTTAAGTACTACTTCATTGAAATTTCAAATTTTCACCAAATAGATTATTTAAAAAAAAAAAGTAGTTTAGAAACTACATTCAATTTTCTACAAATTCTATTCTTACATATTTTTGAAATAATAAAGATAACTTATTCAAATTTTTATGTCAAGTTGGATAGCTCTGATTTTTCTAAATTTTTTGCCACTTAAGGGCCTATTTTTACCATGATGATCTTGCACATACCCAATGACAAGTCTGGATCATCCTCTACTCCCATTGGCGATAACTCTGACATACCTATCTAGCTGTCTAAACCTAGTGACCATCATTCAGATTCATCTTAATCACCACATGACACTACTAATCGTGACTCCATTCCCTTCGTCCCCTACTTTGCTAATGAGTATGAAAAAAGTGAAGGAGAATACTGGATATAATTCGATGTGGAGTTGGATGATGAAAATTTTATCTTTAATCTCTCTGAATCCCTCTGCATGCTTTATGAGTCCTCCCCTCCATTCACCAATACTGATGATGGTATCTCCTTAGTCTACCCATAGTTAATTGATTAGGATCAACAAGGCCGCTAGTTATGGACATATTTTAGAATGATGAGGCCATTACATAATTCATGGGACTGCGTGAGGGTATACCAAGTGGAGACCACAAGGCTGGATTTGTTATTGACCTAGATTGTGTAGCCTACTTTGGGGAGACTATGTCATCCTCTAGTTGCAAAATGAAAAATAAAAATAAAACAAAAAATGACACGTCTTTAGGTGAAAACTAAAAGGCACCTGTTGACAGTAAAAAAGTAAAAATAAAGGACGTATCCAAGGGTAAAAACCTTCCTAAGGCACCCAAGGATGGAGGACTATACTTTCTCCCCATCATGTAAGAAAATTCAACAATGCTTATTGAAGACACCATCAAACTCAACATAGCTATTGCAGAGGACCCCAAAATGGTTCTCTTTGTCGCGTCACTAATAGAAGAAAAACCAGAGTTTCAACAATTCTTCTCAGAATGAAAGATAAAATTTGCATTGTCTTATGCCGACATGTCGGGATTGGATCTAGAATTAGTGTTTTACCACTTTTCTTTGCTTCCAATTGTTAAGCTATTCAAACAAAAGTTAAGAAAAATTCACCCACAGATCGCCTTGTAAAAGTTGAACTCAAGAAACTGCTAGACATGGGCTTCATAAGGTCGATAGATTATGCAGACTAGATATCAAATCTTGTACCTGTCACAAATCCAAATGGCCAAATCTGCATTTGCACAGACTTTTGTGATCTTAACAAGGCTTTCCCGAAAGACAATTTTCCATTGCCAAATATAGACATCATTATTGACCTCACAGCAGGATACGAGATGTTGTCCCTTATGAATGGTTTCTTTGGTTATAACTAGATTCGAATTGTTCCTAAGGATCAACACAAAACTACATTCACATGTCCTTGGGGTACCTATTGTTGGAATGTCATGCCTTTCGGTCTCAAGAACGTGAGTGCCACATATCAAAGAGCCATGACAACAATATTCCATGACATGATGCACACACTGATGGAAGATTATGTGGATGAACTTTTGGCCAAATCATTGACATGAAAAGATCATCTTAAGGTGCTAGAGAAAATTTTCAAGAGATTGGAAGAATACAAGGTCCGTTTGAATCTGAAGAAATTTGTCTTTGGTGTGACTTCAGGAAAGCTATTGGGATACATAGTTTCTCGTAGAGGCATTGAATTAGACCCCTCCAAATTGAAAGCTATATTAGACATGCCTCTACCCAAAGGGATCAGTGACTTAAGGACTTTGCAAGGTAGACTTCAATCTATACGGTGCTTCAGTGCACAACTTGTGGAGAAATGTCAACCATTTCAGTATCTCCTACACAAGGGCATCCCCTTTGTCTGGACAGATAAATGTCAGACAACCTTTGAATAGATCAAACAATATTTATTGTCACCTACAGTCCTCATGTCTCCCATTCAAGGAAAGCCATTGATTTTATACATTTATGCAACTACTTCAACATTGTGGGCATTGCTGGCACAAAATGACTGAGGAAAAAGAATGGGCCATATATTACATCAGTCGCACATTGGTTGGATATGAACTCAATTATACACCTGAACGTACTTGTCTTGCAGTTGTCTTTGTTGTCCAAAAGTTAAGGAATTACATGTTAAATCATAAGACACATTTGGTGGCAAAGATTGATCCTTTGAAGTATCTCCTAAGTCGTGCAACATTGACAGGTCATCTAGCAAAATGGGTTATGATATTGAGTGAATGTGACATAAAATATGTGGAATGAAAGGCCATAAAAGGACAAGTAATAGCAGAAAAACTTGCACATGCACTTGTACCAGGAAATCATCCCCTCGTAGCAGATTTCCCTGATGAGTCCATATTTCATACAAAGCCTAAATTACCTTGGAAACTATACTTTGATGGATCTCACACCAGCCATGGCTCTGGAGCAGGTATATTGTTTATCACCCCACAAGGAGACTCCATTCCAAAGTCATTATGCATTTCATTTCCATTTACAAACAATATAGCAAAATGTGAGGCACTTGTCACGGGACTCTGAATGGCCACAAAATGGAAAATTAGGAACCTTCTCATCTTTGGAGACTCTCAATTGGTCATTAATCAAGTCACTGACAAATATGACACCAAGGATGAAAAATTAATGCCCTACAAACACATGGTTGACAGTTTCCTGACATATTTTCATAGGCTTTCTTTTGAACTAATTCTGAGGGCACAAAATAAGGCCGCAGATGCAATGGCGACAATTGGTACTCTCTTGGACACTCCTAGCAATGTGCCACAATTTGAATTCTTGGTGGAGAAGTTATTGGTTCCTGCATATGACATCCCAAAATCAGAAATCATTTGTGAGCTTGTTGGTCCCAGCTCCCCGTGGTATCAAGACATGTATGAGTACCTTCACTCCCACACCCTTCCACCAAACTTTTCCAATAACCAACGAAAGTCCTTTATCTACAAAGCAACCTGATACACCATCATCAATGACACCCTCTACTGCTGAAGCTTTGACAACACCCTTCTTTCTTGTCTCGACACTGATGAAGCAAGAACGACCTTACATTAGGTACATGAGGGTATATGTGGATCCCATTCGAGTGGCCTGACTTTAGAAAAAAAGATTATGAGACTTGGGTATTATTGGCCAACAATGGAAAAGGATGCACTTGAGTTTGTAAGAACCTGTCACCAATGTCAAATTCATAGTGACTTAATTCATGCACCAACACAGGAATTGAGACTGATTACTTCTCCTTGGCCCTTCACACAATGGGGACTCAACCTCATGGGAAAAATCCATCCTACATCCTCCAATGGCCATAAGTTCATCTTCACCACCACTGAGTATTTTACTAAGTGGATTGAAGACATTCCCCTCACTTACATAACCAACAAACAAATCTCCAGATTTATCCTCAACTATATCATTTGCTGATATGGTATTCCAAAATCCATCATCATGGATAACGGTCATCCCTTCAAAAATCAAGACATCTATGAGCTTTGCAAATGCTTCCATATCCAACAACATTTCTCCATGCCATACTATCCACAAGGAAATGGTCAAGCTGAGGCATCCAATAAAATGATTATCAAACTTCTTAAGAAGACCGTCAATGATGTTGGTTGTGACTGGCATATACAACTCAACCCTACTTTATGGGCCTACTACACTAGCATCTGCACACCCACTGGAGCCACTCCATTTTCCTTAGTCTTTGGATCTGACGCTATCCTTCCCATTGAGGTTGAAATCCCATCCTTACAAGTTTCCATGAAGGGCCTGATTGATGATGAAGAGTGTAAAAAATCACAGCTGCATGAATTGGCAATGCTAGATGAACATAGACATAATGCCTTGAACCACTTACAGGCATATCAAAAATTTCTTTGCAGAAGCTACAACAAGAGAGTCATGACTTGAAAATTTGACATTGGCGACTTAGTTCTAGTACAAAATCCTAAGAATCAGTCTGACAGAGAAAAGCCTGGAAAGTTTGAGCCTAATTGGCTAGGCCCATACATCATCACCACCGCATTTGGTTCTGGTGCATATTAGTTGGCTACTCCAGATGGTGAACAATTGATAGAGCCAATCAACAGTCTACATCTCTAAAAGTTCTATACATAAGCATTAGAAAAGTCTGACCGAAAACCATTAAAAATACAAAAAAAAAATGAAAAATATAAAAAACTGTCACCCTGATGAAAACCTTGCAAACAGGCATCTTGGTGACACCAAAAAAATGAAAAAATGACAAAAATAAAGAGAAATAATTTTTCCAATAGTGAAAACCTAGTAAACGGGTGCTTTGGATAAGTACCATGGCGAAAACTTGGAAAACATGCACCATGTGTAGTCAGTCATTGCTTTGCCATCTATTGTCACTCTATCTACATTGGACCATAATAAACATCCAATTTTCTGACATTATCATGACATTCACCTTGACATCTGGTCATTTCTTTCCATGGACGACAACAGTTGACATCAAGTCTTGCATACCATCCACTATCCATGTTGAGCATGTCCTTTCCATTCCCTTTTATTTGGCTCATTCTTGACCTGAATAGGGTAAATTTTTATCATGTGACTGTAGTGGGTATTGCACATGGTCCTAACAATCATAAAGAGTCCTGAAAAAATCATAAAAATCATAAAAAGTCTTGAAAAAAGACATACAAATCATAAAAATTCTTGAAAAAATAATAAAAAGTCCTAAAAAAAGACATAAAAATCATAAAAAGTCTTGAAAAAATCATAAAAAATAATAAAAAGTCCTAAAAAGAAATCCTAAAAATTGAAAAATGTCCTGAAGAAAACACAAAAACATCCAAATAACATCAAAAATACCAAAAACAGAGTCAATGTTCGTCAAGTAAGTCAAGTTAGTCGTACCAGTTAGTCTTTTGTCATCGTTGAACTACGTTGTCTTTATGCATTTGCTACATAGGAAAGGCTCATCTTTGAGCCCTCGAGACATTAGGTCAATCCTTTTAGGTTTGTCAAAATAAAATCATGACTCAATCTTTGGTCAACAAGACAAAGTCATTGGTCGTGTTGAACTACAAGGTCTCTGAGTGCATGACGTAGGCATGGCCATCAATCGATGAGCCCCTGAGGCCACACTAGGTTAGTCACTTAGTGTTCATTGCATAACACTATCATACATGTCAAACATTATTTAATTAAGAAAACTTTGTATCAATCATAAAACAAAAAATTTATTCAAACAAACATGAAAAATATGTTAGCATGTCAACATTGGCATGTGGTCAACTCGGTCAACTCAGTCAAAACTAGTCAAATCATCAAATCTTGGTTATTCTTTAGATGTTTCCTTCTGAAGAATGGCCCCTCTCATTTATTTATGTCCTAGGATGTGTCCTTCCTAGGCATTGACACAGTCATCTAGCATTTTGAGGGATTCTTGTGACATTTGAGAACTATTCCTCTTGAAATCGACATCATTCAGGATATGTCCTTCCTAAATTTGGCATTTTGACACTGAAATCATTTAGGATGTGTCCTTCTTGAATTTGGTATCTTGACATTGAAATCATTCAGGATGTGTCCTTCCTGAATCTGGCATTATCTAGCATTTCCACATCATCAACCCTGACATCTTGACATCAAAACACTTGGCATTCAGATACACTTGGAAAACACTTGGCTTTTAATTTTTCATCATACTTCTAGTTTCTTGAGGATGTCCAAAAAAAATGGATTTACAGGAGAAACGATGTATCATGATGATTGGCTTGTCTTTTCTTTTTGGAAATCATGTTGCTAGTTCTTCAAGGATGTCCTGACAACATGATTTAGAGGAGCAACGATGTTTCATGACTTGTCTTTCTTGTCTTTATTGCTTGTGGTTGGTTGTGACAAAAGGACTGGGGAAATTGCACTCTTTGTATGAGTCATGATCATCCTTGTCTATGACTGCTTGTTTCATGTGATGGTTCGACCTTGCACACCATTGATCTATGTCATATTGTGGTGTTTGTTGGCCATTACAATAATCTGCCCAATGATGATTAAGAACAATGACTATTAGTTATATGACAATATGTTGAAGTATTTCTCTCATCCCACTAACATCTGTCTTCTTCAATCTTGTCACTCCTCTTCTTTTATCTCCTGATGATATCCCATGACATACAAAAACATACATTCATACATGATCGTAGAGGCATTGAATTACATTCATCACATTTAGGTATACATTAATTAAAACATTTATTTCCATTTACATCAGTAACATATAGTTGCATCCATACATTCACATATCATATAAAGACAATTAAACATGTCGTTATCCATATCATCAATACATGCATAACATGAAACATCACATGTCACATTATCCATACATAATATTTTCATACATTAATGCGTCCTTAATAGTAACAATGGTATTCATTAGAATTAAAAAATTATGTATACATTTAGAACATCATCATCATCATGTAATCATCATCCATAGCATAGTAACATCATGACACATAATCATAAATAAACATCATCATGGCGGCTTGTCATAAATAACCATCATAAATACATACATGACATCGCATGTCAAAGACATCATAGGAATCATAAATGCATACATGACATAGCATATCAAAGACATCATCATAGGAATCAACATACATGCATTATCATATAGCATAAAGCATATAGGCCGCATCAAAACTACATCATATATAACCTCAAAAAGCATGTCACAGGATAAAGTCATGAGATATCCCAAAAATAGAGCTCACAGGCTCGATGGTCAAAATATAAATGTCATAACATAAGTGTCTGAAATGTGATGTCCCAAAGTAAATAACAATAACGATGTCTATGTTGAACTCTCCTCATCCCCTCGAGGAGAAGACCTAGGTGACTAATGCTCTGTAAGAGGAACAAAGGCCATCATCATCATTGTAGCCTGTGTTTGAGAAGCTGAAGGATCTGTAACTAGAGGTTGACTATGTACTGACCTATGACCTGACCCAAAGGAACCATGACTATGTCTAGATCGGTGCTCTAAGGAGTGCCTGTGGGAGTGGTGAGACCTGTGCCCTGATGTGTGCCTTGACGAGGTGGAACCACCCACACTACTCTGGCTATGACTACTATGAGTGAAACTACCACTCCTAGACCCTGTACCTGTCCTACTGTAGGACCTAGACAACCTGAGCTCTCTCTGATTGGCCGACATGGATCTCTCATATAGCATCTTGTACTATCCTCTACTAGCGCTGACTCTAGCCAACTCCCTTGCCACATCCCCAATTTGTTTAGAGCATAACTCTAAAAATCCAGAGCACCACCTCTTTGTTTCCTACCGCCTGATCTCTACATGATCCCTCTCGACTTGTGTGACCTCTAGCTCTACCCGTAGGGACCAGAGCTCTACAATGGCCTCGTCCAGTATCCTTTGTAGATCGACAACTCTCTGATCCATAGTTGCATCATGTGGTAATGGTGGTCTTTTCGGTATGTGATCCTCTCCCTCTATCATCCACCACCTCAACAACTGCTCTGCCTCATCTATGGCATCCTCATAATCACCAATATCCTCCTCATCCCCAATGTCCTCCCCTCCAATGGGCTCCTCCTCTTTTGAAATCTGCACCTCCATCTCTCCCTCATGCCTGATCTCTATCTCTGGCTATCTCTCCTCCTCTTATCCAACCCTGACATCTGGAGCAACCTTTGGTTGCTCAACATCTTGTTTCACCACCTCCTCCTCTCTCTCCTCCTCCTCTACTACCTCCAGGATTGATGCTAAGGGAACTCTCTCCACCCGCTATCAAACTCTCCTACCTTTCCTCCCACCGTATCCTCCTCTCCTCCTCCTCCCACCATCTCCTCCACCTCTCCCTCCATCCCTCCCTCTCCCTCTACCTCCATCCCTTCCTCCGTCTCTTCCTCCCTTGCCACCCCATCGTACCCATGGTATAACTGATCCCCTATCGACTGGTGTTGGTCCGTCAGGATCTGTCAATGGAACTGGTCTATGCATCTGCCACCAAAGGTTAAAATATGCTATCATCCCTAGATCAGCAAGCCCTCCACTCCATCCCCATGGCTGTGCCACCAAACTATCTACTTTTTGCCTCGCAAATGGAACTAAAATTGCAAGACCCCATGCAGGCTTTCATGATGACCTGGCATACTCTGTTGTACCCATAGGAACACCCTACTACTCACCGAACTTCCATAGTACCCGCAGGGGTAGGTACATGTCAATGATAAGCTGGCTCTATACCATACAACCAATTAGATACTTGAACTGTTTGCAAAATGTCAAATGCTCAGCCTCATCATCCCACTGACCACAATCTTTATATGACCTCTAGATAAATGACACCATCATATCAATCTCGTGACACCACCAACCTTTCTCTCTAACCTAGTCTATTGAAGAGCATCTACATAGTCATACACATATGGCATACCCTCTACCAACTGTGGCCTCTGAATGGGTGGATGGAAGATGGCAACATGCTCCCAAGCACAGATCATAAGAAGTGTGGTCTCGTAGTTGATGCTTTGAGCTCATCTATATGCAACCTCGTGGAGCTAATGATAAAGCATCCCCAAAAGACACAAACCCATGCAAAGATAGTCATGTCATGCCTCATCCTCACCAGCACATCTCCCCATCCAATTAGGAATCTATGTCCCCAACAATCTGGTATCAACACTCCCGAAATCAATGTGCACAACATCGCATCAAATCGAGGGTAGTCCTCCACCATGAACACCCAACGAATCTCATAGCCCTTGATCCATAGCCCTGCACTGATATTGTCCTCATAGTATGTGGTAAATGTCTGATATCCCTGGTGTGGATCATAAATGACCCATGCTCCTTGGATCGGCAGGCACAGAATTTAGTACATGTCCTCGAAAGTCACTGTGGCCTCTCATGTCAGCCAATGGAATGAACATGTCTCAGAATGCCATCTCTCATAGAGTGCGGTCAACAGTACCCTATTTTCCCAGACAATGGGCATATAGGTGATGTAGTACAAACCCAGTCGCATCAATCATTGTTGCTCCCTATCTTGAAGTTGGTCCATGAACCCAAAGTTGATGGCCTCCTCTCCCATGTATAAATTAGTGCTAACTATCTCTGCACATGCCAAAACATGCATTAACAAATTATTGAAAATCATTATTACCATTTGTCTACTTAAAAGCATTTAGAAATTTGAGCCTAAACAATGTCAGCCTTGGTCAAAGTCAAATGTGTCATGTTGACTTCATTTGCATTGCACTTAGGCAATTGTGTCGTTTCGTACTTCAATTGTGTCTGAATCAGGCATTTGCATCATTTCCTCCCACTATTGCATCACGATATGGCACTTGTGTCATGGTTTTTTTCAAATGCGAACCATTTCAATCAAATGCATTGCTCGAGTACGCGAATGAGTCGCATTCTTTTGAATGCAGCATTGCACTTATCATTTGTGGCACGAATTGGAAATTGCATCTCAACTTTCCACAAAAGGCGTCACACCTAATGGACCTAACCTACGGACTTGATGCATTTGTGTTGTGACACATTGAATGTGTTGAATGTGAACATGAATGCAACTTACACGCACACATATGCATTGTGACTCATTCGTTGATTGTCCTAAAACCCTACAAAAAACATGAAAAATGAGAAATTGACAAAACGGGTTAGGTGCACTGACCGTTGGCTTCGAGCCCTCTGGTCATCTGAATGTTTGAATGATCTCCTCACGGTGCTTGATCACTGGAATCACCATATTTGCTAATGTCCCCTAGCTCTGAGCTCTCAAGCTTACAAAGGTTAGAATGAAAATGAAATGACTTTTCACCCCTTTTGAACCTATTTATAGAGTCAAAATTAGGGTTTTACCGTCAAGGTTATTATTGGAGGCTCATTTGACCGACTTTGACCACCTTTTTGGCTGCCTTAAACTCCTCAAACTCTGAAACTGTCTACGCCATTTTTTTTCTAGTGATCCAATTAGTTTATCGGGACATTTTCCAAATTTTTCTTACACCAGGCCAAAATTTGAAATTTTTCTCGACGGGGCATAGATACTCTCTACCTTCGTTGGGGCATATTTTTGACTAAATTTTCTTTTTCACAATGCGACAGGCGGCATTATCGAAAAAGAGGGTAAAATATGAAGCTGTTGGTGGTTTCTAATGAGCAACCGAGGGTTGGTCTCCCTATTCTACCTATGGGGTGAAACCATCTCAATCAAAGGGGCAGCTGGGACACAGACCAAGCCCGACAAGATCTAGTCAAAGACTAAGATCCCTCGCACTTTAGGCTCTGCAGAACCAGGGTGGGTATACCCACATAATGCCTCAAATAAGAATAGACATTGCTTTTTATAGCAGATAACTCATGATGTCAAGCATTGAGGACCTCAAATGGGGCTAGATTCTCAGTACCTCAACCTTGAGCAACAAAGGAGTGGGACACAAACTAAACAAAGATATTCAATTATTTGCCATGAATTGTTTTGAGAGGGATAGGGTGCAAAGGAGCGGAGGAATCGATTACCTAATCAAGGTCATGGAGTCACACACAAAGATGGAATTCATCTACAAAGCAGGACTCAATGGAGTGGATTTTTGTTTTGCTAATGCCCGCCATTCTCGGTGCCTTACACTGACAATTCAGCTCTTGTATCAACTAGACTCTTCTTACCAAATCCAACCTACAAACAAGTAATCACTGCTATCTATTCAAAGGATTTAACTGCTTCCTTGAAGCAGACCTATCAACAAATAACACAGTCCCATGAAGTATGAGAAGATGAACAAAAACACCTTATGCATTTATTCAAATGATTAAAAGCTTACAAATGTGGAGATAATATGATGATATGCATGAAAGATAAGCATCTTCATGTATTCCTGCTTAACTGATTGCATTTACAGAGGAATTCAACATTACAGTTTATAGACTCAAAAATGACCTAAGACCAAACCCTAATCTATCCCAGGCTGATCCACAAACTCAGAAAATGGAACTGAACCAAAGGAACCGAACCCAAGGGACCGAACCCCTCATCTTGGCCATGAAATCTCCCTTTATAGGAATAGGGAGAGCAATAAGCAACCGGCCAGGGAAATTACATGTCAATAGTTAACAAAACAAACCCTAAACAGCACGTAGGCCACATCACCAGTCCAAGTCAGACCCCAACTGCATCATGAACAATCAAAACCCTCACCATGACTCTCAACAACTTCTCTAGTCACATAAATGCCACTGGTTGGGTTGCTGCAAGAAAGAAATTCCCGTACGAATTAAGCCAGGCCATCAATGTCAAATCCGCTGCCAAATCCGCACGTCCATACTCGAGCCATGACGTCCTTGTACCAGAGTCTCGTCGCCATGAATGCTAGCTCGACGGAGCCAATGACCAACTCTCTATTGCCATTAATGCTCCAGGCTTCGCGCGTGAACATAACAAAAACCCTAGAAACATGTGAAATTGAATCTCGGCCGACGATCAACAATGATCAGGCAGTTGTCTTTTAAATCTTGATTAGTAGTTGTCGTTGAGATGTCATATAGGTTCAAAATGCTTCATCGAAATGTATTTCCTTTATGTGCTTTCCATTCGCCGAGACAGGGGGACACCTCACACCGAAGCAATCCTTTTGTTTTGTTCACAGTTGCTATAGCTTATCACTCTCAGGTAAACCTCATGTAGATGTCATTTCCTTTCCCCGAAAGGCCCTTCGTGTTTGTCATGTCGCTATAGCTTAAGGTTTTTCTCACCGAAAATCACTTTTCATTTGACACTGTCACCGTAGGATCCGACCATCAGGGAGACATCATAGAGATTCTATCAGTTCAAAAGCCACGTACTGAACCCCGTTGGCAAGACACACTGAGTTCGCTAAGACACTATAGTGAAGCAACATTAGCCATATCGAAGAACCCTGAAATGTCGGTCAGCATAACAAGCTGACATCGCCAAGACCTTTCAACGAAAGGTATAACCCACGCCGAAAGCAAACCACAAGATACCGCCAGCAAGACACAACAGATTCGCTATGACATATATCGATGCCTCAAGCCTTGCCAAGCGGTTACCGATCACCAAGAAACAAAACCAGTCGCCGAATATATGTAAACAGAATTCGATCTTGTGATAATGATAGAATCTTACGATGATAAAGGCTTCGAGGACTTATGCACCACAAACAAAACCCCGCCTATAGTCCCGGTGAAGTAATAGGCTCTATGCGAAGAGCGGGGGCCCGGTGAAACTGATAACAAAGAGAGTACGGTGATGATGAAGGAAAATAGAACTCGAGAGGAACCACTTAAGTGAAGCGGCCCAGAAAGTGACGGTCACTAACAAAGACAAACATCTACTAGAAGGAGGCCGCATGCAAGTCCACCCTGCCTGTAAAGACCGCCGGACATCAGGCCCGGCTCCGCTCGAAATCCGCTTCGCCAGCAGTCAGGAGCAAAGGAAAACTCCTGAAATCCCAGCAATGATGAATGAAAGCAAGGAACCTCAAAACAAAGTTCGAACCAACCAGTTTAACCACCAAAAGCGGAAAATCGCTTAATTTCATTGTAAATAAACGTCATGCGGCGGTAAAATTAAAACTCAAACAACGGAATGGAACCCGGGACGGGATGCGTGAACAAAATTCGAACCGGTGGAAGTTCGTTTAGTTCTTTATCCGATTCATCTCGAGACAAGAAAAGAAGAAAGGAAGGAAAAAGACAATCAAAAGGCCAAAATGGGAAGAGAAAAACCGGAAAACCAACCTGATTAAGCTAATCGGAGGATGAAAACTATACTATTTGAATCAACCAGCAATGGGATTCCATTTAACCCACGTGCTAAAATAAAAAACAAGGGTACACAGCTAGACAATGAGAGAACCAAAAATGACACTAACACTCATCTCAAAAAAATAGCCTGATTGCACGCTTCCCAAGAAAATAACTGAAAAGGTAAAGGCTGAGATCAAACAGAAATATCAGATACCTGGTAAAAAAATTCTAAAAAAATAGGTCTGATATCTTTGTAGAGCAATGAACCAGCTTTCCATCGCCTATTCGTTTTCAAAAAACGGAGCCAGAACGCAAAAGTTACGCCTACCAGAGTGAAAACAACAACTTCTGGCTTTGATAGGCGAGAAAAGCATCAAAATTCAAAAATCAGGAAATCAAACTACCACCATCAGATCCGTCGTCAAATCAGCTTTCCGGTGACTATTCGTTTTCGAAAAAATACCTTCGTTTACCGGTTATGACAAACAGAAAAGGGCGAAAATAACCTCAACCTAAGCAGTGCAAAAGCTGGGCACTCAAGGCTAAATATTTTGTATGGTTGGCTACGCATGTAGGCGGCCAGCGCATATAAAGTCCTCTCGAGTCGCGTACCAGTCACGAATGTGACTCCACCGGCGAAGCGGTGAAGGGCACTTAATTCGAGGAGGGCTGAGTTGAAAGCTCTGTCCTGCTCACGACCACGCAGGTTGACCTCTCGAGAACTAAAACCGAGGCAACCAGCAGGGAATTACTAGCGGTGGAGGCGAGCTCGGCGATGCTGCAGAGTAGTAGTGGAGAAACTGCCGAGGTAAGTAGCGAAAAGATGAACCCGGTTTGCGAAGAGAGTGGGCTGCGAGGATTTCACTGCATGTTTTGTAACTTTTATTTTGCGTGAAAATGGCGCCGATGCAGTATTGCTTACTGAAGGGCACGTCACGGTATGAGGGCTAAAGAGATTTTCACCAACTCTCTTAAATCGACGAAATGAAAGGTGTTTCTAGGGTTTTTGGATGCTCTGATCACGATGGCGACGTCTGTTCGAGCCCAAAATGCTCTAAAATTTCTGCTACCTCTAGATCCATAGAAAGGTAAATCGACTTGAAACCCTTGCCGCGAAAAAGATGTTGTGAAAATATATTTATATCGCAGTGTCATTAGTATGAGTCTAGAGCTCTAATACCGTAGCAGAAATTGAAAAACCAACTTCAGTCTAGGCTACCTGTAAGAAATCACCTATCGCATCTTGAAGATATTTTAGAGACAAAAACTCAGCGAGAGGATTACGTAAACCTCCCGAACCGATATTGATGCCAAGAAAAATTAGAGGGTCTTGATTATTGAATGATTGTTTTACAAATAATACAAAACCGAGAAAAGGAAGAGCAATGATGCAATAAAGCAAGAAAAAAGCAACCTAATCTTATCTTGAGCAAAACAACTCAATAAGATAGATAAAATTAATGATAATTATCATAGGAAATGAATAGTACCTGATGAAAAGCTTATCCTAAAGAAGTGTAATTAAATAATTAATTACACCAACACATCCAACCTTCCAGACTTGAGTGCCTTGAAGAAGATTTCAACCTTAGATACATCCTTTATTTTTACATTTTCCTAGTCTAGAGGTTCCTTTCAATTTTCACCTGAAGACCTATTATTTTTTATTTTATCATTTTTGAAACTAGAAGGTGGAGTAGACTCCCTAAAGTAAGTAATAGTTTGAAAATCTATGGTGAATCCACCTTTATGATCCCCATGAGGTATACCCTCTCGAAGTCATCATCAGTACTGGTATAGCTCAGGGATAAGGTAGATATTGTATAGATTGATGAATTATTGGGCTCACAAAAGGTCTCAATCTAGGCTCAACCATCAATATGTTGATTTTGAAGAGTGTTGGTCTCAATACTATCCCTAGAAGTCTAAACATCATTAGAAGCATTGGTGTCTTTATCTAAAAGTAACTTAGTACAAGGAGCACTCAATTTTAATGGTTTATACCCAACAGTGATTTTTTAGTGGCTAATATTCGCAAATTGGCTAATAGTTGAAATTTGGGAATCCAAAATTTGCTAATATTTTGAGCTATAATGTAACTTGAATCGCCACATTTGTAAAAAAATATATTCTTTTTTAAATTTCCAAAGAAATTATTTCATTAAAAAATTTAAATAAAAAATTTGCCACAATATTCGATACATTGTTAGATCAGATTCACCTAAATTTTATAAATTATAGTAGAAATCTATATTAATTTTCCAATACTATATCACATTTATTAGTTGATTTAGGACCATATTTCTAATCTTTAGTTTCCACCATTGATTTATAATATAATTTAATAGCCCTTGTTATATTCCATGAGGTAAAATGTACCCATGATCTGTAATGCTCATGAGGCCCACAATTTTGGGTCTCATGAGCATTATAGATTGCAGACACATTTTACCTTGTAGAGTATAATGAGGGTCGTTAGATTGATGATCAAAAATAATTTTGAGCCCCATGAGAATTACAAATTGTGGCTACATTTTACCTTGTAGAATACAATGAGGGCCATTATATTATATTTTAAAATAATGGTGGCAAGTAAATATTATAGTCTACTCCTTAAACCCATCAATAATTTCCACCCTTGGGCCCTTACTTTTCCATGAGAATTATTTTTATATTGGATGGATTCACCATCATAACTAATGCATTTTCCTATTATTTTTCAAAATTCACCAAAATTTTCTACAAAATTTTAGTAATGTAAAAAGAATTACCATTGAAATTATTTTTTTTCAAGAAAAAGGAAATCTTCGTGAATAAAAATTAATATTTTTTCCTAAAAAAATAAAATATTTTCCACTATTGTATTTTTTTTTTTGTGGGGGGTTTCTTAAAGTTATCACGAATACCCAAGCCCTTTGTTCCTTGGTAATATGTTAAGTTTTATGGGCTTTGTACTTCCTTTCTTCTATGTGCCAAGTCCACTACACCATGACCACCATAACCTTTTCGTTTCATGATAGAAAAACCTTTCATGTATTGTTCAACTAGTAGCTGTGTAGGTTTCTTGTCCTCTTCAATTTTGTAAATCCAAGTAGAGATGTCATCATCTACTAATTCCTTTCTTAGCTCACCCCACTTAGCAAAAGTATTAGGGGTTGATATTGAATGATGACCTTAGGGTTGTTTTTAATGGGGCACAATTTAATATAAGAATTGGGTGAGGCTAGAAACTTACCAATGAAGCATGAGTTTGTAATGTTGTATTTGCCACATCTATTGTCTTAGACTTGGACCTTGTTATTAGTAAATGATATGGATAAATTAGGAGATATGGATAATGATGCAGGATCAATGTAGTGGGATGAGGTGGATGGCTAAACTTCACTATTAATAAGTACTTGATGTTTAGGGGTCCCTTTTAGATTATTGCAATATTAGAAGGGTTAGTGTCACCTAATATTATAATTTCATTTCCATTATATGATAATTTCAAGCATTGGTGGTAGGTGGATGAAATGACCTTCATGGTGTGAATCCACGAGTGACCCAAGACAAGGTTGTAAGATAGGTACATGTCCAAGACTTGGAACATTGTATTTTGAATAGCTAGGCCAAATTTGATGGGAAGGATAATAATGCCCTTAGATAAGTGCTCTAAATCATCATATGCTCTTATGATGATCCTCTTTGACATATCTATACATTCTTTAGAGAATCCCATTGTGGTAACTAGTTTTAAAGTACAAATGTTCAGACCCGCTCTACCATCTATCAGGACTCTTCTGATCTTATGTTTATTTATGAACACCTTAAGGTGTAGGTGATCATTATGGTGGGGTTTCTACATTGGAAGATCATGCTCATTAAATATAACATGATGCATGGTAGCTAGGTGTGAGACAAGGATTGTTGGTTTGAATCGATTACACTAATCCATGATGAATTAAAGCATAATCTATCCACTAAACCTTAATCTACCAGACAAGATCATTCAAATTAAAACAATTAAACTAAGCATTTGACTTGAAACTGAAAGTTAAAAACAACAAGAATAGTTAAATTCCTACTCTAACCCATTTGAAACTTATCTTCTTTTGGAATTGGTGTCGTGTTGATGTGAAATGACAACCCTTTCCCAATCTTGTGATTAGTGAGCCTGTTTCAGTCGATTCTATGGAAGAGAATCAATGAAACCATTATGATTGATGTATGAAAACCTAGTTTATGCTAAAAATGA
The DNA here is from genome assembly GCA_007258455.2 of Sequoia sempervirens. Classification (NCBI taxonomy): domain Eukaryota; kingdom Viridiplantae; phylum Streptophyta; class Pinopsida; order Cupressales; family Cupressaceae; genus Sequoia; species Sequoia sempervirens. The sequence goes on from VDFB02047230.1 coordinate 162,919,302, forward strand.
ACATGATGCAAGCTAAGTTATCATGATTTTATGCTAAAAATGAACATGATGCAAGCTAAGTTACCATGGTTTTATGCTAAAAATGAACTAATTATGCTATTGCTAAGCTAATTTAAGCTAATTCTAAGCTAAAATATGGAAACCCTAATTTATACAAACTAACATGGATGCATGGAAGTCATGAATGGATGATCTAAGCTATTATGCAATTAGATATTAACTAAAACAAGCTAAAAGTTAGTGAAATATGAGTGTAAATGTAAGTGATTTCAACAGCATAAGTTTGCAATTGAAAGATGGATCTATTTGTCTCCAAATAGTGACCTATTTATAGGAAAGCAAATGAGAAATGAAGGGTTGAGATAATAAAAGATTAATCAACAGTCAAAGATGAAGGAGATGAGAGGCATGGATCATGGATTCTCATCAATAGATGAGAATGCATGATGAGACTTAATCAAGGGTCCACTCGTGCCTCAAACAAACACACTTTTGGCCTGCTCACATAGGTCAAAGGTAACTTGTTCAAAAGGTTGAAGGTTAAAACTTGCATTAGAAGCCAAGTGAAAATATCCCTTTTTAAAATGATGGAGGAATAAAAATATTCTTTTGAAATATTCATTTGGGTGAGGAAAAAAGGAATTTTGCAAATTAACATAAAGTTTTAATTGTGCAAAAGGGGGATAAGAAATATTCCATGAGAATATTCCTCTTTTAGAAGAAAATTAATTTAATTGCTAATTAAACAATATTTAATCAAGCAATTTAGGGGATTTGGAGGAATTAAAGTGATATTCATTAAATTAAATAATATAATGAATGGGGGAGAGATGGAATGATATTTAATTAAATAACTTAGGGTTATTTAATTAAATAAAATGACTTAGGGAATTAAATTAAATATTTTGATGTATTTAATTTAATGAGATGAAATGTTAGTGTGAAGGGGGATAAATTAACCTGATTCAATTAATTAGGCTAATAGATGAAAATGATGCAATAATTTAAATAGCTAGGGTAATTTCATCAATTAAGTGAAAAGAAGATGGGTTTAAAGAGGAAATGATGTTATATTTTTTGGTGTCTACATTTTTCCCCTCTTTGAAGCAATGCACTCATTGCATTGGTTCAAAGAATGATGTTGATGAAGATGTAGAAATAGATATCAATGATCTCTTTGAGATGTTGATAGCCAAGATAAAGTTGATTGATCTGATTGATTGATTGATAACATTGTTGAGGGTTCACAACAATGCAACGATTGTGTTAAATAACACTAGGATTCGTAGGGAAAGATATATCCCCATGATGGTTGATTTGATAGTTTGATCAAGATTTTCTAGCAAGGCTAGGAACCAAATTCGTTAGATGATTTGGCATGGATATGATCAAAATATGGTTGGTTGCCCCCTCAAAAGGATTGATCAGAGAATAAAGTGTTCTGATCAAGCTCACGATAGGTGAAAATCAAACTTATGCTTGAGCTTCTTGAGATTTTAGGTTGCTTTTGAATCAAAGAGTTGAAATGTTTCAGATTGTTGAGCTAAAGATGATATAGATGCCCCACTGTGCCCCAACAGAAGAGGGATTGTTGGTGTGCTAGCTCATATATCAATGTAGATAAATTTCACAATGTATAGATAGTTATTGGCTATGGATAGCCTCATGTATATTTCAATGTAGATCACATAGATTCGATGTTGGATAGAAATGTTAGTAAGGATATAAGAAGAAGAATAAGATGGATGGATTGACCATTTCTTTTGAGATTGATTCAAAAAGTCCAACAAGTCCATGATCCACCGAGACTTTATTGGAGATGGTGACTAGACATGCAAAATGAGGATGAAATGTAGAATGACGAGATGCTCACACTTCATGATTGTAATTTCCCATCATTCCTTATTGTTTTATATAACACATAGACATGATGCATCAAGGTATTGATAACTAGGACGATGTTGTATCTAGTGTAATGGACTTTGACTCGCCAAACAAAGAGGATAGTTCTTGTTCACATATTGACATACGAAAAACTTGTTGGAATGCAAGTTAGAAGCTTAGAATATATTGGACCAAAGCATACACAATAGTCAACAACATACCCTAAATGACCTTCCTACACACAACCAAGCAAGTATGCACCAAGCAAGTATGCACCAAGATTATTTTACAAGAGTATCCACAAGCACAACAAATGAAAGATAATGATCGATGCCCCATTCCTTTCTCTCTAAATCATTTTTTTGATAGACATCATTGAGAGACCCTAAAAATGGGCCATTAAGATAAATCATAAGAAAAGATCAAAGACAAATAGTCAGTGTTATCCATATCTCTTGCATGGTTTAATTTAGCTAAGGTGATATCTGATACTAATGTCCATCGCAAGAAGGATACATCGTAGGACATGTTGATCAAAGATTGTTTGATGTCAGGATTATGACGCTAAGATGAGCCATTGATATAAACTTCACTGACATATTTACCTATGATTTAGACTTTAGATTTTGAATTTTGGGTGAAGGTTTCTTTTGGGTGAAAGCGAGATGGGATGGGTGCTTTTGGATTTTCTAGGATATTTCAATATTTTTGGTATTTTGAAATATTTTGAGGCTATTTTTGGTATTTTTGAAAGTTCATATGAATATTTAGGATTTTCAATTTTTTTGAGGCTACTTAGGGTTTTCTGAGATATTTTGAAGCTTTTTAGGTCTTTTGAATGTTTTCTATTTTTTTTGTGTTTTTCATTTTTCAAATGTTTTTGTGTTTTCAAAATATTTGGATGTTTAGGGATTCTTAAGATTTTACCAATGTTTAGGGGTTTTCAAGATTTTACCAAGTTTCAACCAAGAACCTAACCTAAATACCTATCCTAGGGGCCTTGGGGGCTAATAAAAGATAAGCCTTTCCTATGTTATACATGTAGAGACCACGTAGTTCGACTGACTTGACCTATTTACAAGATGAAGATATGAATAGATGAAAGATGTTAGTTTATTATGATGGACTCCTAAAGGACTAACCTAGGGTGTCTCGAGGGCACATCAATGATGACCTTTCCTACGTTCAAGCTCAAATTAGATGTAGTTCGATAAGGGGACCGCTATTTTGGATTTTTGATGTTTTTCGGATGTTTCATATTTTTCCTTCATAATTTTTTGAATGTGTTTGGATTTTAACTGTACAGGATTTTACAAATGTTTTTGGGATTTTCTGATGGATGTTTTACAGATTCTTTTGGGATTTTTGATGATATTTTATGAATGTTTTTGGTTTTTTTTTATGATATTTTAAGGAAAATGATACCTAGATCATGATTTCGATGTCACATTGTGAGATATAGGACATGGATCAAGAGTTATTTGAAAAAAAGAGTGCAATAACTTGCTCCTAGTTTTTAGCAATTTTTCATAATGCAATAGACAACCAATATAGGCAATGTATATGTGAAGAGTTTGATAGAGTTTTATCATGCTAGATATGGCCTATGGGACTTCAAAAGATAAAATGGTAAAGATCCTGTCAAAAATTTTCCATGAATAGATTCGAAGTATACACCAGATCTTTATCAAGGTCAAGATAAAGTGGAATATCTGAATAAAGATGGATTGGATGGATGGAGGGAGCATTGGATTTATCATGACAAGGATGAGATGATTTTTTCTAAGAAGGATAATATAGACGCTCTATTCTACTCATGATGCCTTTTTTCCTGGTTTTCATCATAGTACTTGCCCAAAGTGCCACCATACTGGTTTTCATTAGAGGATGATTTTTATTTTTACTATTTTCTTGATTTTTTTATTTTTTTTATTTTTATCATTTATTTGATTTATTTGAATTTTTGAAGACTTTACCCTCATGTTGAACCACCTAGTGGAACTTGTTGGCTTTCAATTCTTTACGATTTGTGGTTTGTCCTTGATGACAAAACTAGTTCTCTAATTTGGAATTCTCAGCTTGTTTGATGTATGATATGGATATGGATATTCACATATGGTTGGTGATATGATATGCAGTTACATCGGTTTATTCACATATGGTTGGTGATATGATATGCAGTTACACCGGTTTATTCACATATGGTTGGTGATATGATATGCAGTAACACTAGTTGGTGTTATGATATGTAGGTACAATATTTTGATTCAAGATTTTGATATATGATGATGCTGAAAGTGTTTATCATTTTTACAAGATGATTTTTAGTCTGATCCTTCAAGGTTACAAGTCACAGGTATATTCAGTTGACTATTATCAGTTTTTCTTTGAATGATATATCAGTGCATTATTAATCTCATATTATTGCACTACTCTATTGTTTTAAGGAATTCATGATATTTATACTTGATTTGTATAATGGTGTTTACATCTGGCCTCTTGAGATGACTTTTGGCTTAGTTTGGTTGCATTGGCATCATTGAAATCACTTTGGTCTTTGCACTTGAAGTATTTTAGATTGATCAAATAAGGTGATTCAACTATATTCTTTTTTTTTTGCTAAGGATTCTTAAGCTTCCTCATTACATTCAAATGTAATAATATTGTTTTAATGAAATTGACACTCACATTTCTTTGTGGCATTGTCAATACATACTTCCATGGTTTTTCTAAGGTAATCAACATCTTATATGGTTATGAGATCTTTAATTTACTATATGGTTTATAGTTTATAAGTTATGGCACTGCTAGCAATCACCTTGTAAAGTGATAAAGGTATCAGGTAGCATTTTTATTGACTTATGTGATTGGAATTTTATTTCGATGCTAATTTTAATCACATTAAACATGTGATATTGGGCTCTTTATCATTATAGTGGTTGATATGTTTAAGATGTCGGTAGCTATCTTTGAATTTGGTGTTGTTATGATTCTTGGTATTATAGTTGTCAAAATTTTTGGCATAATTATTATTGGTTATTTTGGCAGTATTGGTTGAAAAGCATTCAAATCTCAAATGATTTTTATTGTTTGTAAATTCTTTGAAAATACTAGAAGTATGTTTAGGGAAAAA
>VDFB02047230.1:162924418-162993024 GCA_007258455.2 Sequoia sempervirens
AAATAATTTTTAATTATTTAATTAATTCATGTCTTTTATTCCTCTTGATTATTTAAATAAATAAATTTTATTTATTTATTTAAATACGTCACTAATACTTTAATGTCTTTCCATAGTTAAATAAATTCTTTAATTATTTAATTATAGTCCACCTTGGCATTTTCCCCATTTTAAATAAATAACATTATTTAAGATGGTCCCACTTTCTAATTTTCCCTCTTTTAGTAAATAATTCACATTAATTATTTACTGTCACATGACTCCAACTTTTTTGAATTAAATTAATTTTTAATTCAAATTAGTAATTTTCCTCCATAAATTAAGTAATTGCTAATATTATTTGATTTTCCAGCTCTCTCTTTTCCTGTGCCAATCTTATCTCTTGTCACATGCAACCCTCTCCCTAGATTTGATTTTCTAAAAATCAATCTTGACCATTCATTTTGAATTTACTCTAATGTTTCCCTAACCCTAATTGTGGGTTTTCATATTGAATCTTGTCCATTGATGCTAGGGCAATTGTCAATCTTCAATTTTGGCCATTCATCTAAAATTGCATTTTCTATAAAAAGACAATTTTAGCCCCATTTTGTCACCTTTTATCACTTTATGCTTTCATGCTTTCGACATCTTAACATCTTTAGGCTATTTTCTGCATACTTTAGGCTTACTTCATAGTTGCTAGTTGCATTGTGAGGTCATTTAGGTCAAATCCTTCAACATTTTCTTAGGGCATTGGCATTGGCATAGTTGCTCATCATAAATTTGAGGGAAAATATCATATTTCAACAAATAGAGGTGTAATGGAGGTCAACCATGGAGATTGAAGACATTTGGTGAGCTTGTTCCTTTTTGTTTTAATGTTATTTTCTTTTGTGCTCCATTATTACTTTGGGTTATTATGTTTATGCACTAATCTACTAACCTAAAATATTTCCCATAGTTACATTGGTGAACTCGACGCCAAAATCGTGCATTTTTGTTTTTTCCGTATGACATTTTTTTTCTGTAGGTATAGGTATGGCCGCAATGCATTTGTTTTGCGAAATGACACATTCAATATTTCGTGACACAGTTTCTTTTATGAACGATGCATATGCCTTGCAGAACGACACATTTGCTTTGTAGACCTTCGACACATTTTCCTGTTAGATTCTAGCTTTCAGACTAAGACACATTTGCTTTGCAGACCTTCGACGCATTTTCCTGCCAAATTCTAGCTGTCAGACTGAGACACATTTGCTTTGCAGAGTGACGCAATTTCCTGGTAAAAATTTACTCTCAGATTTTTATAGAATTTTTAGATTTTTCATTTCAAGTTAATAGTCTAGTGGTTTTGTTGGTTACTAATATGTTGTTGTAGCATGTGGCTTTGAATTTTCGTTGGTTTTTAGACTACTAACAAGTGGTTTTGTAGGTTCGAGGGTCCAAAGCCTTTTTTTTCAAACTACTTTTGCTTGTCATAGATTAGAAAACACTTTCATTGGTGCTTTAAAAAGAACATCTGCTTGTCTCACTTAGATTTAATTAGGAGGTTAAAGAACATTACTTGATTGTGCTTGAAGGTGGTAGGTGATTATGCTCTCACCTTGTGCAAACTAAGTGATCAGAAAGCCAAACCCATGTATTTTATGTTTTGAACCTTAGAGGGGCCTGCCTCAAAAGAGGGAACAACTCCAACCAGTTTTTCACTCAGGTCTGTATATAAAAGGATGAGTCTAAATTTTCAAGTCCTCACGGTATGTAGACCTTGGCCGTGTAGTGCCATTTGAAAATGGGTACCTACCTTTTATTTTAAAGGTATAAGAGCCCCTAGTAGATTGGTTAAAGCCTTAAGTGGCTTGCTATATGCTTGTGAGGTGCCGTGTCCTCGAGTACTCACTAGAATCCTTTTGTTTAGTGGCCAAAATCCCAGCTATTTGCTAGTGCATCAATGGTCATTGCAAAGGAATCCACATTATTGTAGTTCTTAGTAGAGGTGATCAACCTGCCATGGGAGATTTATGGGGGCTGGAAGCTTGGTTGGCTTGAGAAGTGAGTGCACTATAAGGGAGAGCCCGTGCGGCCAAGCTTTTGGATTCACATGCTAAGAATAAGTGCGATTGGGGAAACCCACATGGAATCTAGCAAATACAATCCTTGTCTAGCCTAGGATCATGCTTGTCTTCATTGTGCATGTTTACACCTTCAAAATATTGTGTTTTCCAAGTGTTTTCTAGACATTGAACAAAAAAACACCAACAAACACCATTCATAGATCTGGAAACAATCGTTCAACTTGAAATAATTCAGATTTTTGGCCAAAACTGTAAACAAACTAGACTTTTTACATCTTGCACTGCATCTACGGCGACGCATTCGCTCTACTGCATCACATTTGAGACTTTTTGTGCCACATTTTCTTTGACAAGCCACATTTTCTTTGTAGAACACTGCATTCACCTGGCCTGAACCGCATTTGCTTTGTAGAAAACCACAATTGCTTTACTGAACCGCATTGCTACCTGTAACACCTTATTTGCTACCTATAACACTACATTTGCTAAAACTCAAATGCATCTGCCAAACTGAGATGTATTTGTGACCTGAAACGATGCATTCACCTGACAAAAAAAAAAAACTTGTCACAGACCAAAACCAGAGTCCAAACATCTTCAATCTACTATCAAACATCTTTTTCCACAATCTTCTGTCAAAAACCAGATCAGGAATTGCTCAAATCCTCCATCATTTGCATCCATTTTCTTTCATTTTTACCATAGGTTCATCCTTGCTAATTTTAGTTGCATCCATAGGTTTCACCATTATAATTTGCAGCATAAACTAGTCTTAGGCCTTCACTTTTGCAAACTTTGGATTAGGAACACTTACCATACCTTGCAAAATATTTTCCTTCAAAAGTAGGTTATCATTGGACTTAGTTATCATTACTTCTTTTAGTCATAGTCCTTTTGTGAGACCTTTCCAACTCAAAAGTCTAGTTAGGAAACCTCACTTGTCATTTTGTCCTTCAAACAAGTCTTTGATGACCCAAATTAAGACATTGATCAAGCTTTGAGTGGTTGAGAGAACTTTTTCCATAAGTCCATCAAAATCACTTTGACCTTTTGCATTTGCATACCCTAGGCCATTAGTCATTTTAGTCCTCATTTTGCATATCTTATTCCTAAAAATCAAAAAAAAAAAATTCATAGCTTTCATCCTAGTCCTCATTTTGCACCTAGACAACATTGTCACTTTGCATTAGTCATTTCCTTTAGTCAACATTTTCAACTTTGCATTATCATTCTAGACAACATTGTCACCTTGGCATTCTACAACCTTGTCACCTTGCATTAGTCATTTCCTCTAGGCAACATCATTATCTTTTCATTTTTCATCCTTTATTCCAAAAATACAAAAACATAGAGTAGTGTCATCCTTGCACTTATTTGTCATTTTCATCCTCCTCATTTGAGCAAACTCCCTTTTATGGCTGAGACTAGGCTTCAAAGAAAAAGAAGACAAATGGCTAATTTTGGACAAAGCCCCAACACTTATGACATGAATCAAGACACTGTTGGCAACACAAGGGAAAACAAGTGAGAGGGGGGGTGAATTAGTTGTACTAGAAATTAAACTTATTAAACTTATTCTCAGATCTGATAAATGAACATGAAAGCATAAACCATCACAGCATCAGAAACACACATAACACCAAGATTTTTATGTGGAAACCCTGTCAGGGGAAAAACCATAGTGGAGGTTAGTCCACAAGATTATACCCTATTAAAAGTATAAAGAAGAATAAATGGGGAATGCACATGCATTCAGGCACGCTTCCTAGATCTCATTCCCTCGAAGATCCAAAACAATATTCTCGAGCACACAACATCTTCAAAAATTATTCCTCAAAGATCCACAACATGCTACAACAGCCTGTCAGCCAAGAACATGAAAAACATGAACACACAAGAGAAAATCACCAATTGCAAGCACAACGATGAATGTAGACATGTAACATAGATAGAGCATGATCTAGAAACATCCACAAGCATCATGAATCACCACAGAAGCATCTGTAACAACTGAACTTACTAGAATCACTTCATCTTTTTTCAGGAACACCAACTGAAGCAATAGAAAAACTGTCAGAACACAACTGACATAACTTGATCAAATCTTCATGTCGATCTCTAAAACTTCTGGTGGATAAACTAGATATACTCGAAAGAAAACCCTTTAGTCCAAAACCTCTGATCATCAACATACTAAGCTAGCCAATAGCATGAAATTCACTGCATCACTGACAACCTACAACTTCTCTTATTATAATTTTCTCAATATCCTCGACATATACAACCTAAAAGACATTAATGCCAATAGTGTTGACATCAGTGAAAACCACATATTAGCAACATCCAACAGACACATCTTTTATCAATCCTTTCAGTGACATAAATATGTCATCTTCCATGAGCATGCCATCCTCCTCTCAAAATCCTTTCGAACCATTCATACAGAGAAACCAAAATGGACAAGTAGTTCTAGAGGATGTAGTAGCTGAAGCCCAAAATCCTAAGGTGGCATTCTTTGTAGAGGAATTGGTCTTGAATGATCCTGAAAAATACCTAGCTATGCTTTTAGACCATGGGGCCAAGTTACCAAGAAGCTTTGACATTAACACCATAAGACATGCTTCTCCCAACAACATGACACAAAACGATCAGTCACACTCGACACCACAACAAAACACAAAAAATACCTCCAAAAATAACATTGTTTCCACCTCACAAATTGCTACAAGCACCATCAATGGTACCCCTAGTGGTAACTCAAATCAAAATACCTCCAACTCAATGAACGCAAGATCCATTGGAGGCATACCAACCTTGTCACAAGCCATGTCACAATCAATTCCTACAATGTCAACAACATTCTCAAAGTCAATTGGAGCTACCTTTAGATCCTCATCAATGGGGGAAAGCTCTTCAAACCCTCTATTTGGAGCTTCATCTAGTGCCATGGGAGCATCATCCTCAAATCCTTTCATTGGGACCTCCTTCAATCCCTTGGGAGGAAATAAACGACGTATTTTTATTAGAGGACCAAAACCAAGTGTCAACACGTCATCACAACTCAATACCATGGACAGCTCTACCAATCAGGATAAGGCAACCAAATGACACAACATATGACTTCCTTTGGGCACCAAAATATTCAAGGTCAACACATCCTGCAAATATCAACTAATATGGCTAGATCACACATCCCCACATATGCATCACACATTCACACGCATCAACACATCCCTAATCAAAACTTGCAATACCAGCAACCTTCAAATAAAAAAATGTCATACATCTCACAACAACACATTTCACAACCAAATCCGAACACCTCATTCCCACAAATGGGGACCCATGGGATGCCCATCACTCCCATGTGTGATGCAACAAACAATCCCATAATCGACACCTTGATAGCTCAACTATAAAACTTGCAAAAACAAATAGAGAGCATGCAAACATCCAATAAAAAGCCACACACATCATATGACTTATGCCCATACCCTTTCGACACAAGTCTATACATGCCACCATTCCCTCCTAGGTATGTGGAAAAAAACTTTGCTAAGTACAAGGGCAAGGAAAACTAACTTGAAAACATTCAAGAATTCACAACCAATTGTGTGGACATTGCTATGAACATACATACTTGATAAGACTCTTCCCTAACAGTCTTGTAGGCCCCACACTTGAGTGGTTTTACACTTTACAAAAGGGAATAAAATCATGGGACAAACTTGCAGACAAATTTATATGAAATTATACCTACAACATCGACACAAACACCTCCATCACCAGTTTATGCACACTTACACGAAAGGAAGCTAGTGATACTTTTATTCCATTTTTCCAAAGATGGAGAGGTCTAGAGTGTTGTTGCCATATTGACATACTTGAGAAAGAAAAAGTTGACATGTTTTTCCAAACACTCCTAGGCCCATTGAAATATGGCTTACAAGTTCACTGTTGTACCACCTTCATAGACTTAGTCGAAAGGGGTGTCCAACTTGAGAGGGCCCTTATTGCTAAAGGAGAACTAAAATATGGCCCTAAGAATATGAACAAAAACCCACCCATAGACAAGAATAAATGTTGGGTCAAGAATAAACACATTACCAATGATGGAATTGTTGACACCAAAGCTATCAACACAATGGGTCCCCTGCTGCTAATGCCATTCAAAAAAATAAAAAATAGAGGCAACCTCGTCAACCTAGACAATTTCCCAAGATGACAATGCATTTTGTGATTACCAATGTGCAAAAGGAAATAAAACCTCCTCTTATTGACAACTGAAAAATCTTGTATAGGACCTCATTGAGAATGGCACTATTCAGGTAGGTGGATTGTAGTTGACATCAAATTCAAATCATATTATCCACAAAAACCCACTACAGGACCATGGTTCAAATAATCCCTCTATGTCAAAGGCTGATAAAAATAATCGAGCTAATTATGCTTGCATTTGGTTTGATTATTTTGGTAGACCCATTATTAGTCATATTAGAACGAATGATGAACATGTCAACACAATTACCATCAAGAGAGCCCCTAAATGTAATGTCACTACCCGTGGGGGAAAAGTCACCATAGCTGGTCCTCCTCCCCCTATACAACCGAAGATAACGATACCTCGTCCATCCACCCAACAATCACAACCTCGTCCATCGACCAAACAACCTTTGTCCAAAGCACAATTCAATCTCATTGACCAGCTAGGGAAAACATCTGCACAAATATCTATACTTGAGCTATTACACATTTCCCTAGCACACAAGGCCATACTTGACAAAACCTTACAAGAGTCTTCCATCCCTCGGGACATTGATGTTAACCAATTTGAGGCCATGGTGGGATACCTAACCACTCCCCATCACATAACATTTTCAGACCAAGATTACTCATCACCCAAACCCTCTCATAACAATTCCCTTCACATTGAAGTCTTTATCCATAAGCATAAGGTTAGACGAGTTTTAGTAGATGGCGGAGCAGGTCTAGACATATGCTCCCTAAAACTAGCTAAGGCTCTAGGATTTTTTGATGCTTGTGTAGACACTATAAAGAGCATAGTTATCAAGGAATATGATGATGAAGAATGCTCCTCTCAGGGCATAATCACACTCCCTATTCGGATAGGAGCAGTCATTGTGGATACAACCTGTCAAGTCCTAGATCTGGAACTTCCTTACAACATTTTTCTTGGTCAACCTTGGATTCATGCCCTAAAATCTATCCCTTCCACCTATCACTAGTGCTTGAAGTTTCCTTTTGAAGGCACTGAAATCACTATATATGGAGATCTCGACCCATTTTAGTATTGTACGAATTTGAGAGGCATCTCTAAACGTCAAGTACCCATTAACTGTGAAACTTCAACATCTTCTTCCTCTAAATACATTGACCCATCCACACTTGCTAATCCCTCCATGCCCACATCCACTACTTCAACATCCACTTCTACTTCTTCAGCAACCATATCCACTTCCATGACATCCACCACATCATCTACTACTCCAAGTGTCGATCCAAGCAACAAGATCCAGGACCAAGGGTGTGGAGAGTATAATTTAAACACGACCTATTGCATAACAAAAATTCCCAAGTCTCCTAAGGTCTATGGCAAGCCTTGTTTCATGATAGAGTCAAAGGAAATTTTCAAAGTTCCTCCCAAAAGAATATTCATCAAATGGGGAGACATGAGCAAAGAAGATACTGAAGACGTATTGTCTTGGATTTATAGAGACCCAATAAATCCACCTCCATTGCCAGTAGAGATATATGGTAAAGGCTATGACATAGTGAAAGAAAAATGTTACCATGGAATTAGTGGCCTTGAAAAAGACAAAACAAGAAGATGGGAACCTCTAATGCCTACTGGAAGACTGAAACATCTTGGGTTAGGGTTAGGACCACTTGAATCTACTGATCAAAGTACCACCGTACTTTTGGGTGAGAGAGTGAATGCTTTCAAATGTGTCGAGACAACTGAGGATTCCTTTTCAGAAATTGACTCCCATGAATGGGAATTTGGCGCTCAATGATCCCTAAGTGACTGTTGCCTTGATGAATTGTTCCTTGAACCTGGAGAACCTACATTTGAAGAGAGATTTCAGAAAATGTTTAAGCTTGACCTGACAACAACTCTAAAATCTTGAGGAACAATGGGGTATGTCCAGGATCATGATGGGTGAAAAAGTGGCGATATGATAGGTATGTGTATGGTATGTGGCTGATGACTTTTTTTTTACCCAAAATTCATGAAATGAAAAGGGTTTTTAAAGGATATTGTTAGCTTTCCACCAATATAAATTATGCTTTACATTAAATTTAATAAATAATTATTATTTATTTTCTATTTGAATTATGAATAAAGTCTTAATTGATAGGCTAATTGAAAAACATGTATAGCTTTCAAACGATATCACATTTTTTTAATCTAAAACATTTGTCACATTCTATGCTTCACATACTATATGATTAGGAAAAGAAAATTTGAGTTTCATGAAGTTTTGACCAAGTTAAGGTGGTCAAACGTATGAGTTTTTATATTTTTAAAAAAATTTAATAAAAAAATCATAATTAATTATTTCATTTTTAAAAAAATTATAAAAAAATATGCATCACATCGGGACATGATTCCTCTACTTATATCTAAAATATTTTAAAAAATATTATCATTTTATTGTGGTTAGGGTGGTCAGGCAGATCTACTTCTTATTTTCCTTGAATTTAAGTACTACTCCATTGAAATTTCAAATTTTCACAAATAGATTATTTAAAAAAAATAAACCCGAGTAGTTTAGAAACTACATTCAATTTTCTACAAATTCTATTCTTACATATTTTTGAAATAATAAAGATAACTTATTCAAATTTTTATGTCAAGTTGGATAGCTCTGATTTTTCTAAATTTTTTGCCACTTAAGGGCCTATTTTTACCATGATGATCTTGCACATACCCAATGACAAGTCTGGATCATCCTCTACTCCCATTGGCGATAACTCTGACATACCTATCTAGCTGTCTAAACCTAGTGACCATCATTCAGATTCATCTTAATCACCACATGACACTACTAATCGTGACTCCATTCCCTTCGTCCCCTACTTTGCTAATGAGTATGAAAAAAGTGAAGGAGAATACTGGATATAATTCGATGTGGAGTTGGATGATGAAAATTTTATCTTTAATCTCTCTGAATCCCTCTGCATGCTTTATGAGTCCTCCCCTCCATTCACCAATACTGATGATGGTATCTCCTTAGTCTACCCATAGTTAATTGATTAGGATCAACAAGGCCGCTAGTTATGGACATATTTTAGAATGATGAGGCCATTACATAATTCATGGGACTGCGTGAGGGTATACCAAGTGGAGACCACAAGGCTGGATTTGTTATTGACCTAGATTGTGTAGCCTACTTTGGGGAGACTATGTCATCCTCTAGTTGCAAAATGAAAAATAAAAATAAAACAAAAAATGACACGTCTTTAGGTGAAAACTAAAAGGCACCTGTTGACAGTAAAAAAGTAAAAATAAAGGACGTATCCAAGGGTAAAAACCTTCCTAAGGCACCCAAGGATGGAGGACTATACTTTCTCCCCATCATGTAAGAAAATTCAACAATGCTTATTGAAGACACCATCAAACTCAACATAGCTATTGCAGAGGACCCCAAAATGGTTCTCTTTGTCGCGTCACTAATAGAAGAAAAACCAGAGTTTCAACAATTCTTCTCAGAATGAAAGATAAAATTTGCATTGTCTTATGCCGACATGTCGGGATTGGATCTAGAATTAGTGTTTTACCACTTTTCTTTGCTTCCAATTGTTAAGCTATTCAAACAAAAGTTAAGAAAAATTCACCCACAGATCGCCTTGTAAAAGTTGAACTCAAGAAACTGCTAGACATGGGCTTCATAAGGTCGATAGATTATGCAGACTAGATATCAAATCTTGTACCTGTCACAAATCCAAATGGCCAAATCTGCATTTGCACAGACTTTTGTGATCTTAACAAGGCTTTCCCGAAAGACAATTTTCCATTGCCAAATATAGACATCATTATTGACCTCACAGCAGGATACGAGATGTTGTCCCTTATGAATGGTTTCTTTGGTTATAACTAGATTCGAATTGTTCCTAAGGATCAACACAAAACTACATTCACATGTCCTTGGGGTACCTATTGTTGGAATGTCATGCCTTTCGGTCTCAAGAACGTGAGTGCCACATATCAAAGAGCCATGACAACAATATTCCATGACATGATGCACACACTGATGGAAGATTATGTGGATGAACTTTTGGCCAAATCATTGACATGAAAAGATCATCTTAAGGTGCTAGAGAAAATTTTCAAGAGATTGGAAGAATACAAGGTCCGTTTGAATCTGAAGAAATTTGTCTTTGGTGTGACTTCAGGAAAGCTATTGGGATACATAGTTTCTCGTAGAGGCATTGAATTAGACCCCTCCAAATTGAAAGCTATATTAGACATGCCTCTACCCAAAGGGATCAGTGACTTAAGGACTTTGCAAGGTAGACTTCAATCTATACGGTGCTTCAGTGCACAACTTGTGGAGAAATGTCAACCATTTCAGTATCTCCTACACAAGGGCATCCCCTTTGTCTGGACAGATAAATGTCAGACAACCTTTGAATAGATCAAACAATATTTATTGTCACCTACAGTCCTCATGTCTCCCATTCAAGGAAAGCCATTGATTTTATACATTTATGCAACTACTTCAACATTGTGGGCATTGCTGGCACAAAATGACTGAGGAAAAAGAATGGGCCATATATTACATCAGTCGCACATTGGTTGGATATGAACTCAATTATACACCTGAACGTACTTGTCTTGCAGTTGTCTTTGTTGTCCAAAAGTTAAGGAATTACATGTTAAATCATAAGACACATTTGGTGGCAAAGATTGATCCTTTGAAGTATCTCCTAAGTCGTGCAACATTGACAGGTCATCTAGCAAAATGGGTTATGATATTGAGTGAATGTGACATAAAATATGTGGAATGAAAGGCCATAAAAGGACAAGTAATAGCAGAAAAACTTGCACATGCACTTGTACCAGGAAATCATCCCCTCGTAGCAGATTTCCCTGATGAGTCCATATTTCATACAAAGCCTAAATTACCTTGGAAACTATACTTTGATGGATCTCACACCAGCCATGGCTCTGGAGCAGGTATATTGTTTATCACCCCACAAGGAGACTCCATTCCAAAGTCATTATGCATTTCATTTCCATTTACAAACAATATAGCAAAATGTGAGGCACTTGTCACGGGACTCTGAATGGCCACAAAATGGAAAATTAGGAACCTTCTCATCTTTGGAGACTCTCAATTGGTCATTAATCAAGTCACTGACAAATATGACACCAAGGATGAAAAATTAATGCCCTACAAACACATGGTTGACAGTTTCCTGACATATTTTCATAGGCTTTCTTTTGAACTAATTCTGAGGGCACAAAATAAGGCCGCAGATGCAATGGCGACAATTGGTACTCTCTTGGACACTCCTAGCAATGTGCCACAATTTGAATTCTTGGTGGAGAAGTTATTGGTTCCTGCATATGACATCCCAAAATCAGAAATCATTTGTGAGCTTGTTGGTCCCAGCTCCCCGTGGTATCAAGACATGTATGAGTACCTTCACTCCCACACCCTTCCACCAAACTTTTCCAATAACCAACGAAAGTCCTTTATCTACAAAGCAACCTGATACACCATCATCAATGACACCCTCTACTGCTGAAGCTTTGACAACACCCTTCTTTCTTGTCTCGACACTGATGAAGCAAGAACGACCTTACATTAGGTACATGAGGGTATATGTGGATCCCATTCGAGTGGCCTGACTTTAGAAAAAAAGATTATGAGACTTGGGTATTATTGGCCAACAATGGAAAAGGATGCACTTGAGTTTGTAAGAACCTGTCACCAATGTCAAATTCATAGTGACTTAATTCATGCACCAACACAGGAATTGAGACTGATTACTTCTCCTTGGCCCTTCACACAATGGGGACTCAACCTCATGGGAAAAATCCATCCTACATCCTCCAATGGCCATAAGTTCATCTTCACCACCACTGAGTATTTTACTAAGTGGATTGAAGACATTCCCCTCACTTACATAACCAACAAACAAATCTCCAGATTTATCCTCAACTATATCATTTGCTGATATGGTATTCCAAAATCCATCATCATGGATAACGGTCATCCCTTCAAAAATCAAGACATCTATGAGCTTTGCAAATGCTTCCATATCCAACAACATTTCTCCATGCCATACTATCCACAAGGAAATGGTCAAGCTGAGGCATCCAATAAAATGATTATCAAACTTCTTAAGAAGACCGTCAATGATGTTGGTTGTGACTGGCATATACAACTCAACCCTACTTTATGGGCCTACTACACTAGCATCTGCACACCCACTGGAGCCACTCCATTTTCCTTAGTCTTTGGATCTGACGCTATCCTTCCCATTGAGGTTGAAATCCCATCCTTACAAGTTTCCATGAAGGGCCTGATTGATGATGAAGAGTGTAAAAAATCACAGCTGCATGAATTGGCAATGCTAGATGAACATAGACATAATGCCTTGAACCACTTACAGGCATATCAAAAATTTCTTTGCAGAAGCTACAACAAGAGAGTCATGACTTGAAAATTTGACATTGGCGACTTAGTTCTAGTACAAAATCCTAAGAATCAGTCTGACAGAGAAAAGCCTGGAAAGTTTGAGCCTAATTGGCTAGGCCCATACATCATCACCACCGCATTTGGTTCTGGTGCATATTAGTTGGCTACTCCAGATGGTGAACAATTGATAGAGCCAATCAACAGTCTACATCTCTAAAAGTTCTATACATAAGCATTAGAAAAGTCTGACCGAAAACCATTAAAAATACAAAAAAAAAATGAAAAATATAAAAAACTGTCACCCTGATGAAAACCTTGCAAACAGGCATCTTGGTGACACCAAAAAAATGAAAAAATGACAAAAATAAAGAGAAATAATTTTTCCAATAGTGAAAACCTAGTAAACGGGTGCTTTGGATAAGTACCATGGCGAAAACTTGGAAAACATGCACCATGTGTAGTCAGTCATTGCTTTGCCATCTATTGTCACTCTATCTACATTGGACCATAATAAACATCCAATTTTCTGACATTATCATGACATTCACCTTGACATCTGGTCATTTCTTTCCATGGACGACAACAGTTGACATCAAGTCTTGCATACCATCCACTATCCATGTTGAGCATGTCCTTTCCATTCCCTTTTATTTGGCTCATTCTTGACCTGAATAGGGTAAATTTTTATCATGTGACTGTAGTGGGTATTGCACATGGTCCTAACAATCATAAAGAGTCCTGAAAAAATCATAAAAATCATAAAAAGTCTTGAAAAAAGACATACAAATCATAAAAATTCTTGAAAAAATAATAAAAAGTCCTAAAAAAAGACATAAAAATCATAAAAAGTCTTGAAAAAATCATAAAAAATAATAAAAAGTCCTAAAAAGAAATCCTAAAAATTGAAAAATGTCCTGAAGAAAACACAAAAACATCCAAATAACATCAAAAATACCAAAAAAGAGTCAATGTTCGTCAAGTAAGTCAAGTTAGTCGTACCAGTTAGTCTTTTGTCATCGTTGAACTACGTTGTCTTTATGCATTTGCTACATAGGAAAGGCTCATCTTTGAGCCCCGAGACATTAGGTCAATCCTTTTAGGTTTTGTCAAAATAAAATCATGACTCAATCTTTGGTCAACAAGACAAAGTCATTGGTCGTGTTGAACTACTAGGTCTCTGAGTGCATGATGTAGGCATGGCCATCATCGATGAGCCCCCCAGGCCACACTAGGTTAGTCACTTAGTGTTCATTGCATAACACTACTATACATGTCAAACATTATTTAATTAAAGAAAACTTTGTATCAATCATAAAACAAAAAATTTATTCAAACAAACATGAAAAATATGTTAGCATGTCAACATTGGCATGTGGTCAACTCGGTCAACTCAGTCAAAACTAGTCAAATCATCAAATCTTGGTTATTCTTTAGATGTTTCCTTCTGAAGAATGGCCCCTCTCATTTATTTATGTCTAGGATGTGTCCTTCCTAGGCATTGACACAGTCATCTAGCATTTTGAGGGATTCTTGTGACATTTGAGAACTATTCCTCTTGAAATCGACATCATTCAGGATATGTCCTTCCTAAATTTGGCATTTGACACTGAAATCATTTAGGATGTGTCCTTCTTGAATTTGGTATCTTGACATTGAAATCATTCAGGATGTGTCCTTCCTGAATCTGGCATTATCTAGCATTTCCACATCATCAACCCTGACATCTTGACATCAAAACACTTGGCATTCAGATACACTTGGAAAACACTTGGCTTTTAATTTTTCATCATACTTCTAGTTTCTTGAGGATGTCCAAAAAAAATGGATTTACAGGAGAAACGATGTATCATGATGATTGGCTTGTCTTTTCTTTTTGGAAATCATGTTGCTAGTTCTTCAAGGATGTCCTGACAACATGATTTAGAGGAGCAACGATGTTTCATGACTTGTCTTTCTTGTCTTTATTGCTTGTGGTTGGTTGTGACAAAAGGACTGGGGAAATTGCACTCTTTGTATGAGTCATGATCATCCTTGTCTATGACTGCTTGTTTCATGTGATGGTTCGACCTTGCACACCATTGATCTATGTCATATTGTGGTGTTTGTTGGCCATTACAATAATCTGCCCAATGATGATTAAGAACAATGACTATTAGTTATATGACAATATGTTGAAGTATTTCTCTCATCCCACTAACATCTGTCTTCTTCAATCTTGTCACTCCTCTTCTTTTATCTCCTGATGATATCCCATGACATACAAAAACATACATTCATACATGATCGTAGAGGCATTGAATTACATTCATCACATTTAGGTATACATTAATTAAAACATTTATTTCCATTTACATCAGTAACATATAGTTGCATCCATACATTCACATATCATATAAAGACAATTAAACATGTCGTTATCCATATCATCAATACATGCATAACATGAAACATCACATGTCACATTATCCATACATAATATTTTCATACATTAATGCGTCCTTAATAGTAACAATGGTATTCATTAGAATTAAAAAATTATGTATACATTTAGAACATCATCATCATCATGTAATCATCATCCATAGCATAGTAACATCATGACACATAATCATAAATAAACATCATCATGGCGGCTTGTCATAAATAACCATCATAAATACATACATGACATCGCATGTCAAAGACATCATAGGAATCATAAATGCATACATGACATAGCATATCAAAGACATCATCATAGGAATCAACATACATGCATTATCATATAGCATAAAGCATATAGGCCGCATCAAAACTACATCATATATAACCTCAAAAAGCATGTCACAGGATAAAGTCATGAGATATCCCAAAAATAGAGCTCACAGGCTCGATGGTCAAAATATAAATGTCATAACATAAGTGTCTGAAATGTGATGTCCCAAAGTAAATAACAATAACGATGTCTATGTTGAACTCTCCTCATCCCCTCGAGGAGAAGACCTAGGTGACTAATGCTCTGTAAGAGGAACAAAGGCCATCATCATCATTGTAGCCTGTGTTTGAGAAGCTGAAGGATCTGTAACTAGAGGTTGACTATGTACTGACCTATGACCTGACCCAAAGGAACCATGACTATGTCTAGATCGGTGCTCTAAGGAGTGCCTGTGGGAGTGGTGAGACCTGTGCCCTGATGTGTGCCTTGACGAGGTGGAACCACCCACACTACTCTGGCTATGACTACTATGAGTGAAACTACCACTCCTAGACCCTGTACCTGTCCTACTGTAGGACCTAGACAACCTGAGCTCTCTCTGATTGGCCGACATGGATCTCTCATATAGCATCTTGTACTATCCTCTACTAGCGCTGACTCTAGCCAACTCCCTTGCCACATCCCCAATTTGTTTAGAGCATAACTCTAAAAATCCAGAGCACCACCTCTTTGTTTCCTACCGCCTGATCTCTACATGATCCCTCTCGACTTGTGTGACCTCTAGCTCTACCCGTAGGGACCAGAGCTCTACAATGGCCTCGTCCAGTATCCTTTGTAGATCGACAACTCTCTGATCCATAGTTGCATCATGTGGTAATGGTGGTCTTTTCGGTATGTGATCCTCTCCCTCTATCATCCACCACCTCAACAACTGCTCTGCCTCATCTATGGCATCCTCATAATCACCAATATCCTCCTCATCCCCAATGTCCTCCCCTCCAATGGGCTCCTCCTCTTTTGAAATCTGCACCTCCATCTCTCCCTCATGCCTGATCTCTATCTCTGGCTATCTCTCCTCCTCTTATCCAACCCTGACATCTGGAGCAACCTTTGGTTGCTCAACATCTTGTTTCACCACCTCCTCCTCTCTCTCCTCCTCCTCTACTACCTCCAGGATTGATGCTAAGGGAACTCTCTCCACCCGCTATCAAACTCTCCTACCTTTCCTCCCACCGTATCCTCCTCTCCTCCTCCTCCCACCATCTCCTCCACCTCTCCCTCCATCCCTCCCTCTCCCTCTACCTCCATCCCTTCCTCCGTCTCTTCCTCCCTTGCCACCCCATCGTACCCATGGTATAACTGATCCCCTATCGACTGGTGTTGGTCCGTCAGGATCTGTCAATGGAACTGGTCTATGCATCTGCCACCAAAGGTTAAAATATGCTATCATCCCTAGATCAGCAAGCCCTCCACTCCATCCCCATGGCTGTGCCACCAAACTATCTACTTTTTGCCTCGCAAATGGAACTAAAATTGCAAGACCCCATGCAGGCTTTCATGATGACCTGGCATACTCTGTTGTACCCATAGGAACACCCTACTACTCACCGAACTTCCATAGTACCCGCAGGGGTAGGTACATGTCAATGATAAGCTGGCTCTATACCATACAACCAATTAGATACTTGAACTGTTTGCAAAATGTCAAATGCTCAGCCTCATCATCCCACTGACCACAATCTTTATATGACCTCTAGATAAATGACACCATCATATCAATCTCGTGACACCACCAACCTTTCTCTCTAACCTAGTCTATTGAAGAGCATCTACATAGTCATACACATATGGCATACCCTCTACCAACTGTGGCCTCTGAATGGGTGGATGGAAGATGGCAACATGCTCCCAAGCACAGATCATAAGAAGTGTGGTCTCGTAGTTGATGCTTTGAGCTCATCTATATGCAACCTCGTGGAGCTAATGATAAAGCATCCCCAAAAGACACAAACCCATGCAAAGATAGTCATGTCATGCCTCATCCTCACCAGCACATCTCCCCATCCAATTAGGAATCTATGTCCCCAACAATCTGGTATCAACACTCCCGAAATCAATGTGCACAACATCGCATCAAATCGAGGGTAGTCCTCCACCATGAACACCCAACGAATCTCATAGCCCTTGATCCATAGCCCTGCACTGATATTGTCCTCATAGTATGTGGTAAATGTCTGATATCCCTGGTGTGGATCATAAATGACCCATGCTCCTTGGATCGGCAGGCACAGAATTTAGTACATGTCCTCGAAAGTCACTGTGGCCTCTCATGTCAGCCAATGGAATGAACATGTCTCAGAATGCCATCTCTCATAGAGTGCGGTCAACAGTACCCTATTTTCCCAGACAATGGGCATATAGGTGATGTAGTACAAACCCAGTCGCATCAATCATTGTTGCTCCCTATCTTGAAGTTGGTCCATGAACCCAAAGTTGATGGCCTCCTCTCCCATGTATAAATTAGTGCTAACTATCTCTGCACATGCCAAAACATGCATTAACAAATTATTGAAAATCATTATTACCATTTGTCTACTTAAAAGCATTTAGAAATTTGAGCCTAAACAATGTCAGCCTTGGTCAAAGTCAAATGTGTCATGTTGACTTCATTTGCATTGCACTTAGGCAATTGTGTCGTTTCGTACTTCAATTGTGTCTGAATCAGGCATTTGCATCATTTCCTCCCACTATTGCATCACGATATGGCACTTGTGTCATGGTTTTTTTCAAATGCGAACCATTTCAATCAAATGCATTGCTCGAGTACGCGAATGAGTCGCATTCTTTTGAATGCAGCATTGCACTTATCATTTGTGGCACGAATTGGAAATTGCATCTCAACTTTCCACAAAAGGCGTCACACCTAATGGACCTAACCTACGGACTTGATGCATTTGTGTTGTGACACATTGAATGTGTTGAATGTGAACATGAATGCAACTTACACGCACACATATGCATTGTGACTCATTCGTTGATTGTCCTAAAACCCTACAAAAAACATGAAAAATGAGAAATTGACAAAACGGGTTAGGTGCACTGACCGTTGGCTTCGAGCCCTCTGGTCATCTGAATGTTTGAATGATCTCCTCACGGTGCTTGATCACTGGAATCACCATATTTGCTAATGTCCCCTAGCTCTGAGCTCTCAAGCTTACAAAGGTTAGAATGAAAATGAAATGACTTTTCACCCCTTTTGAACCTATTTATAGAGTCAAAATTAGGGTTTTACCGTCAAGGTTATTATTGGAGGCTCATTTGACCGACTTTGACCACCTTTTTGGCTGCCTTAAACTCCTCAAACTCTGAAACTGTCTACGCCATTTTTTTTCTAGTGATCCAATTAGTTTATCGGGACATTTTCCAAATTTTTCTTACACCAGGCCAAAATTTGAAATTTTTCTCGACGGGGCATAGATACTCTCTACCTTCGTTGGGGCATATTTTTGACTAAATTTTCTTTTTCACAATGCGACAGGCGGCATTATGAAAAAGAGAGGCAAAATGTAGACACATTAAAATGACCTAGGCCTGCAAGTTCTATTTTCTCCATAATTTCTTCATAACATAGTTAATTTATTTAATTATGTAATATTGGTCCACTTTCTTCTATTAATTAAATAATTTTTAATTATTTAATTAATTCATGTCTTTTATTCCTCTTGATTATTTAAATAAATAAATTTTGTTTATTTATTTAAATACGTCACTAATACTTTAATGTCTTTCCATAATTAAACAAATTCTTTAATTTATTTAATTATAGTCCACCTTGGCATTTTCCCCATTTTAAATAAATAACATTATTTAAGATGGTTCCACTTTCTAATTTTCCCTTTTTTAGTAAATAATTCACATTAATTATTTACTCTCACATGACTCCACCTTTTTGAATTAAATTAATTTTTAATTCAAATTAGTAATTTTCCTCCATAAATCAAATAATTGCTAATATTATTTGATTTTCCAGCTCTCTCTTTTTTTGTGCTAATCTTATCTCTTGTCACATGCAACCCTATCCCTAGATTTTATTTTCTAAAAATCAAACTTGACCATTCATTTTGAATTTACCCTAATATTGCCCTAACCCTAATTGTGGGTTGTCATATTGAATCTTGTCCATTGATGCTAGGGCATTTGTCAATCTTCAATTTTGGCCATTCATCTAAAATTGCATTTTCTATAAAAAAAAAAATTTAGCCCCATTTTGTCACCTTTTGTCACCTTATGCTTTCATTCTTTTGACATATTAACATCTTTAGGCTATTTTCTACATACTTTAGGCTTACTTCATAGTTGCTAGTTGCATTGTGAGGTCATTTAGGTCAAATCCTACAACATTTGCTTAGGGCATTGGCATATTCATAGTTGCTCATCACAAATATGAGGGCAAATATCATATTTCAACAAATAGAGAAGGTGTAATGGAGGTCAACCATGGAGATTGAAGACATTTGGTGAGCTTGCTCCTTTTTTTTTTCATGTTATTTTCCTTTGTGCTCCATTATTACTTTGGGTTATTATTATTATGCACTAATCTGCTAACCTAAAATATTTCTCATAGTTACAATATCATCTCTAAAGTCTTGGTGAACCACCTTAAACCCCTCTTGGATAAAATAATTAGCCCGACCCAGAAAGGGTTTGTCCCTGGTCGTCATATTTTGGATGCTACCATAACTACACATGAAATTATCCATTCCATGGACAAATGCAATAATGCCAGTATGGCCCTCAACTTGGATATTTCAAAATCTTATGATAAGGTGATTTGGGACTTTATCCCCAAAGTCCTAGCTAAGTTTGGTTTTGACCGTGGGGTGGTCAACCTCTTGATAGCGTTAATTACCACAGTAAGGTACTCAGTTTTGGTTAATGGGACCACCTTTGGCTTCTTTGAAGATGGGAGAAGTATCAGATGGGGTGACCCCCTCTCACCCTATTTATTTATCATGGTTGCAGATGTCTTGAGCAAAAACATATCTAAACTACTATCAGAGGGGTTTATAATGGGGGTCAAAGCTACCTCTTCCTTGGAACCTATTGTTAGACAACAATTTTTTGATGATATGATTCTCTTTGGGAAGGATTCTATGGTTGAAGCCTAGAAATGGAAAAGGTTCTTAATAATTATGTTGCTTTCTCTAGCCAATGTATAAATTATAACAAAAGCATGATTTACTTTTTCAACAACACTCCTGCTCTACAAGATCAAGTCACTAATGTCCTTCGATGTGAGAGTGGCTCCCTCCCATCGGTGTATCTAGGATTACCCCTTATTGTTAAGGAAGTCACCTCTTCCTTTTGGAACACTGTTCTTGAAAGGATACAAAGGAAACTGGTCAGGTGGAAAGGCTCCATCCTTAGTCATGCTGGAAAACTACAACTTTTGTCTGTAGCCCTTCAAGGGATCCCTGTTTACTTCCTCTTTATCTTTAAGATTACCAAACATATTGCTGAGAATTTTGAAAAAAATCAAAGGAACTTTTTATGGTCTGGGTTGAGGAAAAGAATTTTTTTTCTCTAGTTAGCTGGGACAAAGTCTGTAAGCCTAAATCTTGTGGTGCGCTTGGAATAAGGAATATCCTATGCACCGAAAATTCCTTAATTGCTAAGGTTGGTTGGGACCATCTAAGGAATACTAAGGACTAGTGCAAGATTATGAATGCTAAGTATCTCCATAATAGACCTATGATCAAGTGCCTCTTTGATGATCACCCCTTGATATCTTTAGCATGAAAGAACATTTGTAGATTGTAGTGGCTGCTCTTGATTGGGTTAAAATGGAAGCTTGGGAAGGGTAATAACATCATATTTTGGGAAGACCCTTGGTTGTTAGATGCCCCCTTTCATGCTTGGACTTCAGGAATCTTGTGAGATCGACATAACTCTTTTTTAGTTTGTACATTAGTGACTACCTCCTTGGTCAGCTAGGTGCTAGGAGGTGGAAATACTTGCTTCTTTGTTGTCCTTTGTCCCCTAAGTTGTTAACTCTACTAAGTCTATGCAAGAGTTACTCTCCCTTACCAAATTACTTTTATCCAACATGGAAGATGTATTCTATTGTACTAATGATATGCAAGGAAATATTTTGGTCAGAATGACTTACAATCTACTATCGGTTTAGGGTATTGAGCATGGTCTTTGGAAATGGGTTTGGAACAAGCACATGATTCCAACAAATAAACTTCTTCTAGTGGACTACCTACCATAACAGGATCCTCACTTAGGATAAATCGAGGAAAAGGGGATTTTAGATCCCTAACAAGTGTTTGATGTGCAAATGCAATGAAGAATATGTGGATCACTTATAGCTACACTGCCCATTTGATGTTAGTGTCTAGGAGCTGGCTTTGGAGAGATTAGGTAGTCAATGGACTATGTGTAAGGACATTATATCCTTTATCTTGAGTTGGTTTGGTCCTTTCCATCACCCCTTACCTAGAGAGATTTAGAACTAGGTCCCCCCATTATCTATTGGTTCCTATGGAAAGAGAGGAACAACTGGATATTTAGGAATATTGAGATGAGTCATAAGGAGGTTTTTGGTATAAGGAAAAGGTTAATGTGAAAATATTTCTATTTTCATTGGGAAAACCCCAGATAAAGCTCCTACTAATTAGGACATTAAAATGGCTAAATCTTGGAACCAAAGTCTTGAGGTGAATTCCTTCGATAGCTCTCGGTCCTAGGCTAGATGAGACACTATTTAAAAACCCCCAAATTGTGGTTGGCATAAAATCAATTTTGATGGTGCGGCCAAAGGTAACCCGGGTAGGGCAAGCATAGGGGGTATTATTGAGGACTACATGGGAAACTTTGTGGCGGGATACTCGAGGGCTATAGGGATTCATACCTCCATGATTGCGGAAGCGGGGGCATTGTTGAAGGGTGTCCAGTTAGTTGTCACTATGGGGATAAAGAAACTACACATAGAAGAGGATTCTAAGTCAGTGGTGGACTCTATTAATTTGGGAAGATTATTAGGATGGAGTACCAGGGATATCTAGTTAGACAAAATCTTTTGGTTTCAAGGCTAGATATGAATATTGTTACTCACATTTATAGGGAGGGTAATCAAGTTGTTGATGCCCTGGCTGATCTCAAATCCCATTGGAGAGATTCTAAGTGTTGGAGGAATATGGGGAACCTACCATCGGAAATACAAGGTATCATAGTCAAGGAGCAGGGCACTTTTGTTTATCATGATGACATTTAATCTTGCTTTTTTCATGGATTTCTGGGTGGTCCACATATTTTCTTTTTTGGTGACATGGACGAAGATGGATGTTCAGGTGTTTGACCCATGGCATAATTTAAATCTTAGGGTGGAGATCAAAATTATGGAGCTAATTATGAGGACTAATGGGAAGTACAATGGGGTAACAACCAAGTTGGGTTACTAGGCCTTACGCAATCTTTATTTGCGGTCTTGTCTCAACCTTTGCATATCCTTACGGATTTTCAAATTCAAATTGTATATGACTAATAATTATGACATGAAGATCCTGCCTTGTCTTATCATCTTTGCTAAAAGGCTTCTATTGATTTTTAACAAAAAATTTAGGGAAGTCTAAATTTGGCCTTGTAGCCAACCATCATTAGAAATTGTGCTATGGCAACGTGGAAGGAATACCTCCCAATATCATCATTTTTTGTAAACCTAGCCATAGGTGTTTAAATATTTTCATTTATCGGCTCACGAAGACTTCCTTTTTGGATTTAACTCTTGAAGCATGTGTCCTGCATACCGTCTTGATTTGCTAAGATTTCTTGGTTGGCATAAAAGAAGGAGTGTTTGGATGACCTCTCACTTTAATGAAAATTTTATTCTTTTTCTCTCATAGGTTTCCTAGTTTTGCAGAGTGAAGAGTGGTGAAATGAGTGGTGACAGGGTGAGGACAGAGCCAAACAATTATGGGGAATTTCACAAGGACCCATTGGTTTGGCACATCTGTTTCGAAGGAGGGCTGGTGCCTTTAATGGAATGCTTGGTTGGTCATGATCTGAGGATGTTAGTGCAATTTGCGAGCTCCTAGAAATATAGAAGGGTTACAATGGGTAGAATTTCCTTCAAAGTTAATGAGGAGGTGATTGCCCAGGTGATGAGGCTCTCTTGTTCTGGGAAGAAGTATCCTAAGCACACCAAGGCATAGGACAATGAAAGCCTTAATGCCTTCTTTACTGGAAACAAAAAACCATTCCACTCCCAATCTAGCTTTGAAAGAGAAGCTCTCTCATGGTCGTGGGACTAGATCTATCTCTCTCATGAAGTACATAACTTTAGAGGGTAGATATAAAAATTTCTATTATTATCATTTTCTT
Organism: Sequoia sempervirens; assembly: GCA_007258455.2. NCBI lineage: Eukaryota > Viridiplantae > Streptophyta > Pinopsida > Cupressales > Cupressaceae > Sequoia > Sequoia sempervirens. The sequence goes on from VDFB02047230.1 coordinate 162,948,229, forward strand.
CTCTTAAATCACCTCTACAATAAAATGCTATTGAGCTTCCCATTTTTCTTACTCACTGATTTGAAAAGATCCATTGAGAAATGTTTAAACTCTGCTACCCAAAACCTTGAGGATTCTCCTCCCCTACTTGAAAAGCTCCATTGAGAAATTCTTAGACTCTGCTACCCAAAACCTTGAGGATTCTCCTCCCCTACCACTCCACCAAGGCCTCCTCTTGAGGTTTTATCCTTTTCCCCTCACTCTTTGCCCAACCAAACCCATTTCCACTATTTGTATTGAGGAAGTCAAACCCCCTACTTAGACCAATATCTCTTTGGTTGAGTCTAAGGGACCCAAAAGGAAAACCCCTCCATGAAATTCTAAAGCCTACAAGGCTAAATCACCTACCAAAAAGAAAAAGGGGAGTGTGGGGCTTGCTCAGTCAAATGTTGTAGCTAGGATATGTGAGCTCAAATCCACCCATGACAAGTTTGACAGCAAATCTACATCCAAGAAAAAAGTGAAAGAAGAAGGGAAAGGTCTAGTGAAGCCGCCAACCACTAGTTGCAATTGGAAGAATGTGGTAGGTAGAGACTCCAAGGGAGATACTGTGGTTGCTACTACAATGGAGATAGGGGTTGAAAATACTAGCATTAGGAGATCTAGTAGGTTGGAAAAAAATAGCAAGAAGGTGTAGATTAATGAAATTTCTATTGATGAGAAGTGGTCTGCTAGCAAGGGAAATCAGGATGAGGAAGACATAGAGGAAGAGGAGGAGGAATTTGTTGAAGGGACTAGCCACTTTTTTGACCTCAACAAAATTCTAAAGGAGATTTTGACTTCCCATTCCTTTGAACCTTAGGAAATGGAGAAAGAATACATAGCAAAGACTACAGATGAAGGGGAGGATCATTGCATGTTGCTGGAGCAGGTGGAGAAGCTCGAGAAAAGCTCACTAGTCTGGCTTGGTTCACTGTCAAGATGGTCCACCATGTTGTTGGCACCCTTTTTGCCATTCTTAAGGATGAAATGGATAAAAATTCTATGGAGGAAGGCCCCAACTGGGTTAGGGAGGATGATATTTTCCTCCTCTAGCTCATAATTGGGAGAACACTAGGTAGTCTACTATTGTTGTGTCTCATCTGTTGGGTTGCTTTTTGTCAGTTGCTTGTCTGTTATTTATGTGTTCTATTTTGGTGGTTTTTGTTATGTTCTATGGACCTGATTCTTTTGGCCCCTAAGGCTCGATGTGTAAAGGGTACATCAACATATAAATGTTGCTTATCTTATAAAAAACAAAAGCAGTTTTGAAGGGTAAAATGCTTAAGTAAAATCATTTTTAAACTCCTAGTGAGTTTGATAGATATTTGGAGGTGAAAATTTTCACTTATAAGTGAAAATGGAGTTGGTAAATGAGTTTTTATAGGCAAGTAAAACTTGTGCACAATATTGAATTTTTTTGGGAAAAACACACTTTAGTAACAAATAAAGGAGTAGATGAGATGAAGAGTGAGGATTATGGTAAAATGGCATATTCCAAATTCCAAATCAGAGGGTTGAACTTATGACAAATGTCAAGTAGAGATTAAATATGAGTTTCTTCATTCTCTTTATAATGTAATATCCCTTTCATTTGTAAGAGTTTTGAAGTTTTGGGAGGCTCTGAGCTTTTAATTTTTGGCCATGGAAGAAGGCTATGCATTATAACTGTTGAATGCTAAGTGTGAATATCCTTATGATATAAGTACATCTATTGTAATAGTCCTGCAACTTAAATTTAGAGATAAATACATAATTTTATAAAATTGTCTCATATTTTGAGTTGTGATACATTTTCAATCAAAATAATAAGGTTATTGAGGTTCTTCAAACTCATTTTTTGTTTTAGTTATCTGTTCATTTTCTATCCATTCAAGGAGTGGTTTAAATAATTGCATGTAGGTAATGAGGGTATTATATTTTTAGGTGGATTGTAAAGTAGAATTTCATGACAGGCTTAAGCAAACCTTTCTTCATAATATGATAGATGTTTATAGGTCATCAAGATTATTCTATAGTATTAGAGTATGATGTGCATGATATGTGACTCTATATCCCAAGGAAGGAACTAGTATTGCATAATTTTTCTTCCACATCCTCAAAAACAATCTTTAAATTCAAAAATATTTTCCCTACTTTAATTAGTTTTATGTATTTTTCTTGTTCCAACTTCATACTTTGTTTTAAATGAAAACAAGAGGTGTACCATCCATGAATGTAGCCATACAAACCCTTGTCATTTGTATGAAGCTTATTTGCTAGACAGTATGATAAAATCACATTTGCATGTGTGCATCCAGTGTCATATAGGATACCCACCTAGGTCTTGTAGAGCTTGAAGTGTAGGGGAGAAAAGTGTGATACAAGTCTCCCATTCATTGGCCACTAATATTGAATTCCTTGAGCATAAGAGCTAGCTATCCTTTAGAGGGTTGCAAGGTTCAACTAGAAAAACACAAAAAAAATCCAACTCTATTATGGAAGAACTGACAAGAGTCTCTGGTTAAAAATTGTGAAATTTTATTTACCCCACCTGAGTCAACCAAAAAAATGGTGATTCTTCTAGGAGATACTCATATGCATCTATATGGAAGAATTAGACAATTCGAGGACCTTCATACCTAGAGAAGGAACCTTTTGAAACATTTCTAGAGATTTCTTGAGATTTGGTGCTTTGTTGGTGGAGAGAAATTAGAAATAAATTTGATCTTTGAAGGAGCTTCTTGCTTCTTGAAGATCTTATCCTCTTTTAAGAGTTGCTAACTCTATAAAGTTTTTAAATCATTAGAAGAGTTTGGAGATTGCAAATTTTTTAGTTATTTATCCATTGTTGTATTTTGTATGAAGGTTAGTTGAAAAAAGTCCTAGAAAATATTATCCCTTATTTAGTGTTTTAAGGCACTAGTAGAAAGGGAATTGAGAAAGTTGAATATTCTAAAAAGGATAGTTGTAGAGGGATTGGTCTTCTTTTATAGAAAGGTGTAAGCATTTTGATTCCCCCTCTACAAGCTATAATACCACGACTGAACCATAGTCATATAATCAAAGAGAACATTTCTCTACAAAAAGATATAACCCTATGGATTTTAGTAAAATCCAAGTTTATCCACATTCTATCCCAAGAAAAATAAATGAATAACTACCTAAGTGTAGAGGAGGTTATGAAGAATCAACATCAAAATATCTATAGGTTTTCACTAGTTTGATGGTGGATTGTTAGTTAATAGAGGAGGATGTTGTGAAATTTTTTATAAGAACTTTAGAAAATGGTGTTAAAGACTGGTTTTCTAATATTCCTATACATTGTATTCATTCATGGAAAGAGCTTGAGATACTATTCATGGATCATTTTTGTAAAGTGAATAATGAATGCCTATCTAACAATAGACTTCTACTAAGAATCATGGTTAGGATGGTGGTTTACACCATTAAGTTTTTTTATTTTCTTGGGCTCATATTTGGCTATTGAGTAGATGGTTTGTTGTAGCTTGGCTGCTTTATTGCCTGACTGTTTCAAGTGGTTACTGCCATCAAAAATTAGTTATTTGGGTTAAAGGTCCTTTTGGTTCTTGTTGTTTGCAGCCTAAGTTGTATTACTGATCTTTGATGGTAGCTTTTGTTGGGTTACCGATGATTTACGGATTATTTTCTATTAGCAGCTTTCTTATTTTGGATTGGGTTGTAGATCCCATCAAAACCTATTTTTCCCATAATAAAAAAAGTAGACTTCTACACATTCAAGAAATTTTTAAAGAATAATGCAAACATATGGTTGAATAAATGTCACTTGTTGGTCCATTATATGATATAAAAAGATATGAGGGTGAATCCTCTTATGATTTTCATGATAATTTCATGAAATATATGTTTACCATACCAAAATTAAACATTCCCAATGAATAATTGTGTATTTATTTTTTCTATGAAATATTTGATTCAAGCTTGAGTATTATGCAAGATGATTTAAAGCCTCCTAGTATTTTCTTTATATATCAATGGATTTCAATGATTGAAGAGATGATAGGGAAATATGGAAATAGTTTCCTATCTCAATTGTGTTATGGTACTTTTTCTAAGATTGATCAATAGATTCAAGGTGGTATGACAAAAAGTAATGATGCATCTTGCTATGGCGAGAATTATAGTTTTGAGCAACCCATAGAAGAAATATGTGTAGATGAAGTTTGCAATCATAATATCTAGGATGTAAAACATGATGAAATAAGTGAAATGTTTAAATTCATGCCTTATATTGACTTTGAAAATATAGAAATAGAGAGCCAACTCTCTATATCAGATGGGAATGACAGAGTGTGTAGTAACTTTAAGCTAGAGCAATCATCCGTGGGGAGTTATAATGGAGAAATCAATGATGATTTCCAATATAAGGAGGAGTATGACCTTCTTGTTTGTTGCAGAAGTCTGGATAGAGAAGTGAATTTCCATGCAAGAGATTAATCAAATGAATCAATTTAAGTAGCTGATTATGCAGAGCATGCATATGTTGGTGATACAAGTGGCGAAAAGGAAACTCTTTTCTTGTTTGATCTCTTACCTTCTTCTGTCCCTTTTTCTAGTTGTGAAGTTGTCACTGAATGTTTGTGCAAGGATAGCATAGATGCATTTATACATGAATATGAAAATGTAAAGAAAAATTTTGGTACATTTGATGACAACTTTTATAATGAGTTTGCACTTGAAGAGTGTGATTGTTTTAATCATCTAGATGCATATGATGACCTTTTTTCTGGGTGTGCAACTCATATAGATGCATTTATACATGAATATAAAAATGTAAAGAAAAATTTTGGTACATTTGATGACAACTTTTATAATGAGTTTGCACTTGAAGAGTGTGATTGTTTTAATCATCTAGATGCATATGATGACCTTTTTTATGGGTGTGCAACTCATAGTCTTCATCATGAGTAGAGAAATTCAAGTGAGTCATGGGAGGTTAATGTTGTTGAGATGAGCATGATAGATATGTGTTATAGGTCTAATTTTTGTGGCACAAATGTCTCAATAGATTTCCAAGAAATTGAAATAGAGAGATAATCTAAAGAGTGCAACTCTTCACAAAAAGTGTCTCATAATATGAATGAATATGATGATGAAGATTTATTTAGCATAGATGATCCCAAGATATGTTGGTCATCCATGGTGCTTTTTTTGAGTGAAGTTGAGTGTAACACATTCCTTTGTGATGAAGATATGGCGTCTCATAGCATGGATGCAAATTCCCTTGAGTTTGAGCACTTCAATTGGACCCAACATGCATCTTGTAGTGATAATGAGCAAGAATAAGTTCTCTAGATTTGTGGTTTTTTGGCTGCTCATGTTTCTTATATGCCCAAGCTTTAAAGTTTTCAACGACCTGTTAGAGGATGAGTTTCCCTCTACAAGTTAACATATTGAGATGGCATATATTTTTGTTTGTAATGTGAATTGGAGGTATTCTCTTTTTTCCTTGATTCATTTGAGGAGGTCAAGAGGTATGAAAGTACCATGGTTTCATGTGGTGTTGACTTGGTATTTCAAGTACTACCACCACCAACTAAAAAATTATAAAATATAATATGTGGTAGTGAGGTGGTCTACATTATGTGGTTATCATGCAACAATAAGGTCAAACATAGATAAATTCTTCACTTGTTGAGGGGTAACCATATGTTTGTGCTTGTAAGAATGAGGTTTCTCTTGTTGCTATGGTGTGAGAAATTTTTTTCTGTTGAGGGAGATCAACTCCTTTAACAGGTTGTTGTTTGATAGAGGCAAGCATTAGTTATTCCTTTTTGGAGGCTTGGGGTCACCAAGTGAGTTTAGAATGTTGGGCAGTTTGAGAGCCCAATGGGTAAGACATGGTATTTATTCCCAAATATCTGAAATCTCACTATGTTTCACTAAAGTATACGTCACCGAATAAGAGACACTATTTGTACCTAGAAATTTCCTTCATTTCTAGTGCTTAGTTTTTCTCATATTGACTATAGAACCTTATTTCAAAGCCTTGTGGTAACCAACATTCCCTAAACTTCTGGTATTAAAACATCTTGATCTGTTAGTCCTCATGAAATTTCCTTTGGAAAAAAGTTTTTATAATTTATCAAGAGTGTGCAAACTCATTTTCATTACTCTCGAATGAGTTTTGATGCAAATTTTAATGTGTCACTATTTTGGAGTGGGTCTGAAGGGTCTCGTAAAAAGTTTTAAGTGGCTCATTTTGTTGAACACCCAAAATACTGAGAGGGGGGGTGAATTAGTATTCTTCTAAACCACATAATAATTTAAATATACAAAACTCATATATTTAATTGCAATAATGAAAGAATGTATGAAAACATCACATAACACATGAATACCAAGATTTTTATGTGGAAAACCCAAAATGGGAAAAAACACAGTGAGGATTAGCTCACAATATATAATAACCAATTATAGTATATTATAGAAGTGCTCACTATAGGTGGACTCACTATCCAAGTGGAATCATTTCCCATTGAGTAAAGAAAGAGATAGAAGAGATTGTGGCACACAACCAAATTTGAACTATTACAATTGAATCTAACACATGCATGAGGTACAGTTCCAATGAAGCTCAAAATGCAGACTCAAAAATCTTCATATTGATCTAAGTCAATACTCTGCTCTACTCTGCATTTACAAAATTCACATCCACTAACTAACAAACACTTCATCATAAAAAAAATATCTAACTTATATATTTGCTTCACCTATAACATCAATTAGGCTAGCCTAATTAGATATACCATTCAAATGTACAAAATATGACTTGTCTGCTCAAATTTAAAATCTTTCATTTTCACGCCATAAACCAAGGCTTGGAATATATCAAGTAGGTCTTTATGGACCTATAATATCTCCCACATAACTCCACAATACTTAATTAATCTTCACATACCTTCAAGCCTATTAGGTTGACACTATAGAAGACCTAATTTAAAAAAATTCCAACTATACATCCAAATTAGTACATGTGAACCTCCAAATACCATGCCAACTAGAATATGCACTCATCTAACATCTGTTAAAACCTCCACAACTTTGAAAATCCAAACACCAATCTATGGAGAAGTGTGGACTCATCAACACATATGTACATTGAACTAAAAAATCTTGAAACTGCCAAGCCAAACTTCTATTTTTCATAACTCCAAAACCAGAAACCAAAACAAAAAATTATAGAATTAGGTTCTTCTACTAGCCAAAAAAATTATACTAGAAACAAAGAAAAATATTCAACAATGAACCAATATGGACCCAATTACCAAATCCCTTGTACACAAAATCATCGAAATTGACACTTAGTCATTTTTTTCAATAATTGTCCTCACCAAATCAAACCTTCTTTCAAAATTGTCTGTCAAAACCATCTTCAACAATGCTCATGACACCTTAATTGATCTACACCATAGGCTTTGTACTAGGATACAATGTTGACATCAATGACAACACTACATTGCATAAATGAATGTACCTTGTGCTCATTCCACATGCTCATGTTGCCAACAAATGCATCAATGAAATATCCTCATTCTTCCAACAATATCCCCTTTTTCATTGATGGAAACATGCCAAAATCATCTCCAAAACTACTCCCCCCCTTTGTCATCAAGGGAAAAGGGAATATGTACCAATTCTTCATTTACACTATATCTCCCCCTAACAAGTATATTGATTTATAGATTGAAATTTTAGTAACTCCCCCTAAGAATGTTATGCACCAAAACCATATCAAAAACTTGTACCAAAACACTTTGTACATTGTCTACATATATACATTGAAGTCTGAAACAATAAAATGAAAATTCATGAACAAATAAAAATATTTTCAACCGGAGGAGGTTGAATCTTTGAGCTTCTCAACATGGGCTTGCCAATCCTATTTTACCTCTTCCCAAATCTTCTTGGCTATGCCAATCATTCTACATTGGGTCTCCAACTCCATTAGGAATTTTTTGTTGAAAGAATGAGGAAGGTTGTCATTAATGAGTTGTCATTGATGTCAACACTACATGATGGATGCCAAAATAGTATGAAGGATGTTTTATTCCGCAAAAGGTTTTTTTGCCAAGTATCTACACTAAAAGCCTCAACACATAGTGCCCTCCAATATTCTGGTTCAAATTTATTTTCTCTATCAAATCTACTCATGTGGCTCTAGTATGTTGTTCATGGGTCTTATTAGCACCTTATTTCAAAATTTTAGTTGTTCTGGATAATTGGTTCAAAAGTTGCAAGTAACAAAAGTTCAGAAAATATGGCTTACATAGTTTTTTTGTGTACTGGATATTACCTAATGAGTCCACATTTCTCTATGGATTCGAGTTAGTCATTACGGTTTTGGAAGAATGTTTACAAGTGTCAACACATTGTATTTTCTAGTTGGCATGAGATTTTGTAGTCCACATATCCTATGATGATGATGAGTTGGAGTATTTTACTTTTGGTTCTATGTTTGGAAAAATTAAGGTATGCAAAGAGTTATGAAGGTTAAACATATGTTACAGATTGAAAAGGGAGTTGTTATAGGTCCATGCCGACCTATATTACTTGTGTTTTTTGGCATGAAGGAAATTTTGGTTTGAATTGGGTTCTGATAAGGCACATTTTGTATAATTTAAGGCTACGTCTAATTAGGACAACCTAATTGATGTTTGTGATGGAGTTTAGTATATATACAAGGTTGATTCAAATTGATGAGGAAGATATTTTAATGAATACATGATCTGAATATAAGCAGTGATGCGAAGAATTGCAAAATTGTACAAATAAGTTGTGAGTGTTGAAAAAAGGTATGCAAATATAGAGTGGGGTAGAGACTTGTAATCTGAATTAATTTGAGTGTGTTATGAGCTTCAAAGGAATTGAATCCAACATATGATTATATGCACTTTCCTTAGTTCAAATTCTTGCTGTGAAGCTACTTTTTTGTATATTTCTTTTCTCTATGAACAGTGAGTTCACTTGGATAGTGAATCCTCTTAGTAGTGAGTCTTCCTATGATATCATAACCAGTTATAACATATTGTGAGTTAATCCTCACCATCGTTTTTCCCATCTTGGGTTTTCCATGTAAAATTCCAAGTGTTCATGTGTTGTGTGTGTTATGGATTTTTCATGATTTTATTCCTTATAATTGTTAAGTAAACTTTGAGAATTGGATGGTTTAATAGAATATTGATTCACCCCCCTCTTAGTATTCTAGGTGTTCAACAATTGGTATTAGAGCTTGGTTCCTTGGAAGAAGCTTGATCGGTTTGGGAAGATATTGGAATTTGAACACATAGCTCTAAAAGTGATTTATGCTTTTGGATACATAGGAGAAGATTGCATGTTTGACAAAGATGGAGAAATCAAAGTTTCTCTTGAAGACCTAGACAAAATAAAAGTTGAAAAAAAAGATCTAAAGGAAAATATTAAAGAAGCAAATGACTACATCAAAAAATTGAGAGAAAATCAAGAAATTCAGAGAAATACATAAGGAGGTCAATGAACAATTGAAACAAGAAGATGAGAGCATCACCGGACTAAAAGTGTAGGTGGAAGAAAAAAGGAGAATTGAGGAATGTCTAAATGCAATGGTAAAAATTAATATTGATGAGTACACAAGGCTTGAACAAGAAGTCGTAAATCTGAGATCCAATCTAGAGAAAGGAAGAATTCATCAGGAAAAAATCAAGATAAGTTCTACAATTCTTGATGATTTAATTGCACCTCAAAAGCATCAAAAGAAAAAGGTGGTTTAGGACTTGAAAAAGGAGAAAGCTAAAAATCTAATCAAATACTTAATGTAGAGAAGATTGAAGACAAGAACAACAATGGAAATTTATGGAATCAAAGAAACAATGCTAGAAGACCCCCCATTAGACAACCAAATACTCAAAGGTACCCATATTTTAATGACATCTATCATTTTTGAAATAAATTTGGACATAGAGTAGTGGAGTATAGAAGAAAAATGAATAAAAATGTTCCATCCTTTACTGGTCCATGCTTTACATGCAATAGATTTTGGCATAGAGAAAATGAATGTAGAATTCAAATGATGAATGCATACAACAATGGTAGAATGATCCAATCTTTCAATGGTTACAACTATACATGTTATGGATTTGGACACAAAGCTAATCAATACAGATTTAGAATGAATGGAAAGAATAATGGTTAGAGAAATATCATATGCAACAATTAGAATAGACTTGGACATGTTGCTAGATTTTGCAGAAATAAAAATTCAAGGAAGGACAATTTGGTAAAGAGAAATGAACCAGTTAAAAAGATTGATATGATTGAAGTAAAGAAGGAAATGGAAAATATTTGGAGAAAGAAAGAAGAACTTAATAACAAGGAATAATTAGAGACTACAAATGAATTTGTACCAACCTCAGGCGTAGATAATTCCTTCAAGAATTGAACCTAGGAACTGGCTTAGGGGGAGAAATAATAGAAAAACATATAACCCCCTACTGATATGAGGTGTCATGCCTTGGAATGAAGATATGAGATGGAGATGGACATAATAGATCTTTTGGAGAATACTTTGGAAGAAAATATGCAAATGCGGAAATTTACAGAGTGACTTAAGGTTTGTTGTTACATAGAGAAGGTTTTACCAACTTTACTGTTGATGAATTAAATATGAATTTAGGGAAGATTTGAAGGGATTTTATACCTCTCCCTTATTGATTTCATTCACCTTTTGGAGCAAGTAGTGTGAATTAAAGAAAGTTCAAGATTTTGAAGGAAATCTGAGAAGCAAAGTATATGGACCCTGATTTTGGTTGAGCAAGAAAAAGGTATTTACCATTGTCCAAAGCTGTATTAGAATTTTTTTTTGAAGCATTTGACTTTAGTAGAGATGGTAACACCAACCGTAGTGAATGTGTGAGAAACCCTAACCAAAATTCAAGAAATATCCCATGAAAGTATTTTAGGATGACCCACTTGATGCATTTTAGAGTATTCCATATAGGGTTTTTCCTACTGAGGATGTTAGGGCATACATCCATAGGAAGATGGAAGAATACAACTGTACAAAATTCATAGACTTGTGGATAGGATAACTGACTGGAGAAAATTTTGACATCATAACTAAATATGAAAACCTAGTGAAGAAGAAACTAGATGTCTGGCAGATGTTTCCATGCTTTGTCTATGATGATGATATTAAGTATGTGAGAATAGCATTAAGTAGAGTGCATGAAAAATTCTTATGGACTGATATGCCTGGATTGATAACTAAAGAGGTCATAAAGGAGATTATTAGACTTTGTGAGACTGAACCAGTACATGTGTTGCAATCTGTAAAGAACAAGGATGCAATGGATAACATACAAAATCCTATGGTAAGATATGCAACTATTGTCATTTGATATAATTTTTACTAGACAAACAGAGAGAATTCCATGTCCGCGACAACAATTCATGTAGCTCATGAAATGGTAGAGAAAGGAAAATATTATAATTTGTGTGAGTTGCTTTGGAAACAAATTTTTGAAAATCTAAAGAAAACTATAGATAAGAAATATCCTTTCAAATTTGGTTCTTTAGTAGTTTTTTTACTATTCTATTTTCTAAAGGAGCTTCCAAGAAGAAGCAATATTACATGGAGTAGAAGAAAACCTATATCCCATCAAATATTTGAACATCTACTTGATATTGGAGATATGAAAGCTCAAGATGAGGCTCTTACTACTTTTTTTGTAGTATTTCAAAAGATAATGCATGAACAAGAATGGATCCCTAAGTCTATAGTGGAAAAATATCAAGATGATATCACATTTTTGGTCAAAACTAATGAATGCATCATTGAAGCTGTAGAACACATAATTGTTTAGATTCAACTACTTGGATATGAGATCACTAAAAGTGAAGCACATGGTTATTTTGGTATATTATTGAATAGTCCTAAGGAACCTACATAATCTAAATGCATGGAACATATGAGGATAAATCTATGAAAGTACACATGAAGCTGAAAAAGCTTGAAATAGAGAAGAAGGTGACAAAAGTGGTACATGATTATTTCAAGGAAAAAGGACTCACAAATGAAGAAATACAAAAATTGAAATCAATTGCAAAGGGAGAAGAAATCATAGAAAGTGGGACCAGTGGACCTAGAAGATTAGGAAAAACTACTTGGACACTATTCCCCCTAGTATTTAATAGCCCTCTGGATTAGTTTCTACCTCCACGAGAACAAAGAGAATGGAGACTGGTGCTTTGGTAATAGAATAATCTGAGGTTGAAGAGGCCAAAAGGCCTAGAAAGAGAAAGAAAACTACTTTGATAGCCTCTATTTTCGTTACATCAAAAAGAATAAAAGAAAAGGCTAGAAGAGAAAAGAACTTGAGTGTATAGTTTGAGGAAGAAGAGAAAGAGGAAGAAGATTCTCCAATGACCCTCAAAAGAAGTGACACTGTTTCAAAGAAAAAAAGAATAGATATTTTTGATACTTTTGATGAAGAATAAGTTGATAAGGAAAAGGAAGCCTTTCAGATGCATGTACATAAGTAGGTAAAGGAAAGGAAGAAAAAGAAATTAGACACAATAGAACCATAGAAGAAAAAGAAGAAGAAACAAAATAAATATATGGAAAGAATGCTCAATCCAATGAAGTTGGACTCATTATTCAAAGGTATGGTGCATCATGGGATGTTTGAAGAAACAACTTCTTTGTACAAAAAGGAAAATGGGGAGAATAGAGCCACAATAATAGAAGCAATTATCAAATTCATTGTAACAATGGAGGCATATATGGAGAACATTAGGAAGAAAGTTCTTGATATTGTGTGGAAACTCTTGTTGGAAAGAAGAAAAGAAGCCAAAAAAAGGGAAGAGAAGCTCAAGTAAAATGTTGTGGAGAAAATTGGATTTTCTCTATCTGATATAGATAAGGCCACACTAGCCCAAGTACTTAGTGAAGAATTCAAATCAAAATGAAGAATCACGCTTCTAATGGGAAAAGATCAAGATCAAATTGAGAAAACGAAGAAGGAAGAAGAAGAAAAGGTTACTGATATTGCATAGAAGTATGACATGATTCCCATGACCTTTACCAACAAGGGACAAAATTTGACATATAGAAATATAGGTGCTACTGATACAAAAGAAAATCTAGATAATATTCCTCTAGATATATATGAGCCAATGCAAGAAAATGTTGTAGATGAGAATATTGTCGAGTTTGAGGAGGAAACTACAAAGGATGACACTTACATCCCTACAATACCTTAGGAGACTATAAATCAAGTCCACTCAAAGACATGCATTTCTTTAGTAGATATGTAATAGAACATCAATGAAGGTGAGAAGCATGATAAAATCATTGAGAAAAGGAATAAGGATGAAGAGAATCAGGAAGGATAGAATGATGGTGAAAAGGAAGGAGGAGATCAAAATGAAGATAATGAGCAAGGAAAGAAGGAAAAGGATGAAGGAGATAAAGAAAAAGATAAAGATAAGATATCTAATGAAGAAGAAGAAAAGGAAGAAGAAGAAGAATTTTTTGATATTGGAAATAATGAAGAAGTAGAGAAGTCTGAGGATTTACCCAAGCCCTACGATGAATCCTCTGGTAATCCTTTAGAAGGTTTGTTGTCTAAACACTTAAAGTTTCAATTGATTGTTTCCTCCCAATTTTTGCAGTTTCCCATACAACAAGGTAGTGTTGATCAAGACAAGATATCCCTTATACAAAAATTGTAGCTAAGTGACGTGTTTAATGTTTCAATAAGAAAATAAATCATTGAAACATATCAAAATAGTAGTGATTTGATAGATGAAGTTGTAAAAGAATTTCAGATCATTCCAGGAACTAATGTTGATACATCTCTACCTGTGGTAGAAAATTTCAAATTGTTGTTTGATTCCTTTAAGGAATATGCCTTTAGATTGAAAAGACAAGAAAGAACAAAGGTTGAGTCAAGGATAAAAGAGAATAAGTTGATGGATATCATAGAAAAATGTGCATCTGTGCATACAAAAGTTGAAGAATTCTTGAAGGAAATACTAGTCTGTGAGGGTAATGCAAAAACATTTTTTTTGTATTGCATGAAGTGGTTGATGCCACACAAGAGATAAAAGATAAAATGGACTCGATTGAGTCTCAAATAACTAATGCATCAAAATCTTATGATTTGAAATTGGATAGAGATGATAAGACTTGGACTGCTATAGTGGACTTGCATGATAGATTCTTCACTTTATAGAACCAAAAGGAAGAGATTATTAGGAAGCTTGTAAAGCTAAGGGACTTGGTAAAAAAAAAGTATATACCTATCTCAAGTACCCTTGCCAAAACTAAAAAAATATCAAAGATAAACCTTACTCCCAATATTATAGAAGAAGGAGAAGAAACATTGATAAATCTTGAGTCTCTACACAGAATGCTTGTAGCAGTGAAGAAGAGTTGGGAAGAAGGAAAATCAGCTTGGCAAGTTATTCTTCAGAAGATTCAAGGGTCAACAACTTCGGTTTGACCATTTTTATTTTCATGTTTCTAGATTCTTTGTACATATGTAGATATGTTAGGATATTTTGGTTAGCTTCCTGAGGGGGAGCTAGTTTAGTTTGTACATATGTCTTGAGGGGGGTACACTTTTCCATCGATTTCAAAGGGAGAGAGATGCTTGTAGAGAGATACTTGTGGATAAATGTTTTGTTTTGGTGCATGTTGCCATCAATGAAAAAGGGGGAGATTGTTGAAAGAATGAAGAAGCTTGTCATTAATGAGTTTTCATTGATGTCAACACTACATGATGAATGTAAAAATAGTTGAAGGATGTTTTATTCTACAATTTTTTTTTTTTGGCTAAGAGTCTACACCGACAACCTCAACACACAGTGACCTCCGGTATTTTGGTTCACATTTGTTTGCCTTGTCAGATATACTCATGCAATTCTAGTATGTTTCTCATGTATGTCACTAGCATCTTATTTCAGAATTTCAATTGTTTTGGATAATTGGTTCAAAAGTTGCAAGTAATAGAAGTTCGACATATATGGTTTACATAGGTTTTTTGTGTGTTGGCTATTACCTAACTAGTTTGCATTCCTTTACAGATTTAAGTTTTTCATTTTGGTTTTGGTAGAATGTTTATAGGTGTCAACACATTGTATTTTCTAATTGGTGTGACATTTTGTGGTCCACATATCCTATGGTGATGATCAGTCAGAGTATTTTACTTTTTGGTTCTAGGTTTGGCTGACTTAAGGTATGCAAAGATGTTAGGAAGGTTAAATGTGTGTTGTGAATTGAAAAGGGAGTTGTTGTAGGTCCATCCAAACCTATATTACTTGTTTTTTTGGGTGTGAAGGAAATTTTGGTTGAATTGGATGTTGACAAGGCATATTTTATATAATTTAAGGCTACATCTAATTAGGCCAACCTAATTGATGTTTGTGATGGAGTTTAGTATATATACAAGGTTGATTTGAGTTGATGAGGAAGAGATTTTAATGAATACATGATCTCAATACAAGAAGTGATGCGAAGTGTTGCAGAATTGTGTAAATAAGTTGAGTGTTGAGAAAAGGTTTACAAATACAAAGTAGATCAGATATTTGTAATCTAAGTTAATTAGAGTGTGTTATGAGCTTTGAAGGAACTAAATACAACATATGATTAGATGCACTTTCCTTAGATAAAATTCTAGCTCTGAAGCCACTTCTTTGTATCTTTCTTTTCTTTGTGAATAGTGAGTTCACTTGGACAATGAGTCATCCTAGTAGTGAGCCTTTCTATAATATCTTATTACCAGTTATAACATATTGTGAATTAATCCTCACTGTGGTTTTTCTCGTTTTGGTTTTTCCACATAAATTCTTGGTATTCATGTGTTGTGTTTGTTATGGATTGTTCATGCTTTTATTCCTTATAATTGTTAAGTACGCTTCAAAAATTGGATGGTTAATAATTGAATGGTTTAATAGAATATTGATTCACCCCCCTCTCAGTATTTAGGGTGTTCAACAATTTTCTCCTTCTTCTGAAGTTCTATTAAATGTATTTTTTGTAAACACATTGGAAGTATGTAACATATATTTCAGGACTATTGTGTGATGAAAAGGAAATGGAAGGCTATTTTTGTTTATCTCCCTATGATTTTGTATCATAATTTGAACTTGAAAGAATTTATTTTAGGTTTGGGCCTCTGAAACAATATTTTTGTTGATTCTATAAGGTAGATTGTCTTGTTTAATATATGAAAAAGTAGATGTATGGTTGTTTTTGCTAATCATAATGTTCATTTGGAATAAGAAATGCTAAGTTTTTACTTTGACATCATTTTGCAAATTGTTTTTTTATGTTCACATTTGCAAGGAATCCCCAAATTTAAATAGAAAATCAACATTCATTTGGACAAGATTAAATGGAAAATATTGCAGCTGCACAAAAATGATGTAATATGTTCTAGAAAGCTTCAAAACATGTTAAAATTTAGAGTTTGAAGTATTTTTCTTTCAGCTATACACTACTGTTGTAAAATGTGATTTTTTATTATGTTGGTGCATCCCTTTATGGCATGGTTTCCTAGTTTTTTTACTATGGTTGGACTATTGTTATGTAATTTCACTTTCTGGGCAGCCTATGGTTGCCATTCTTTTTTGTAATTTTTTGCATTGATTCAATACAAAAAATTAGTCTTAAAGCTTTAGGTTGTTCAATTCTAAGTTTTTTAAGTTATAAATTAAGCGACATGAATTTGAAAAAGTGTGGATATGACATATGACCCATAGGAATGATTTGACAAAAAATAAGATTTATAGATCTATTCAATGATTTCGTACTCCTTATATACCTTATCTATATGTTTTGTCTTAAGAGGTAATTTAAAATTAGGGGGAGGAAACTCTTGTTGTTTGATCACTTATTTTTTCCTCTTCCTATATGTTAATACTTATGATGTACCAAATGATAATTGTTTGTACTATTAGCTACATGGAGCACCAAAATACTTCTTAGAATAAAATTAGGAACTCCTTAAAAAATAAGATGTTAATGTTTAGGATTTGTCATGCCCAAATTTTTTCACTTCTCGATAAAAACACAACCAATTTTTATTATAAATTACCATAAAAAATTCTACCATGCATGACATGGTAGTGCAATGTGCAAGCCAGATGACATTGCATGTGCAATGTCATTGTTAACTCACCACCTATGAGAGAGGAAGGGAAAAAAATGAGCAAGTGTGTGGAATAATTCTCACACCCTTAGACAATACTAGGTAATTCTTAGGTGAGTTTCAATATTCCCCCAAGAAACATCTCCATGGAAGAACCACACATGGGTCAAATCTCATAGGTTCACTAGGTGAAAGTGATATAATTATGCCATGATGACATGAATAAAGACCCTAATTAAAACATGAAAATACTTTAACTTTTTTTTAAAGGAACTAGCATTTAAACTTCCATTAAAGGTGATAACCTAACCTTCAAAAAATGCTATGCCACAAGATTTCCACATTTAACTATTAAAATAATTGTTTAAAAGCATCTTGACTTAATAATAAAGAAGTTAGTTTATGACTTGAGATATTAATTGCAATAATTTAATCCACCTCCTAGGGAGAACCTTTGATGTTAAAAGATAGTCTATGATAGTTGTGGTGAAATAATTGTTATAATTACCATATTATATTAAAACATCACCACTAAAACAATAATGAACCCATAATATTAATCTATTAAACCTACCAAAAAAATTAATTACTTACTCTAGTTTTAAAGTGACCCAACTTTGTTGGTGAACCCCAATGTCTAGTTAAGTTTAACTATGATATTACTTATTCATTTACTCAAGGTAAACTAATATGATTGTTTTATCAAAGTTGATCTAATCATTTAGAATTTTCTATCTTTTAAACCAAAAATTAAAATAACTTGTAATTGATTATAGTCTCTTATTTTTTTTAAACAATAATTATTAAAATTCTCTCTCTATATAGATTTCATATTTATTTATCATATTATATAATAAATATAAATTTTTTCATGTTCTATATACATATTTTATCTTTGAAAACTCATAATAACATAATTTATCTATTATATATAATACAAATTATGTTTCTCTTTAAAGCACCCATCTAATTGACATCTAGAAGCTTGAAAAAAGTTGTTTTTGATTCTATAGAGGAAAAATTATATTTTATTTGTTGTTAACATTAGGATGCAAAGTTGATATACCTCTCTTAACAATGCTTTCACTAGGCTTGTGACTTGTTCATTGTGTATGTTGTTTTGCCATCATTCGTACATATAATTAAATCAATTAAAGTTAAATCATTGATAAAATAGTCTTGATGGGAAAATGTAATTTGAAAATACAAATTTATAAATCATTACAACTACCTTTTAACTAGTGAATAATTTCATACTAGTGATTAATCTTTATCATTGCAATATATTTTTAAATGTAATTGATAATAATCAATTAAAAATAGTAGTAAATACTAATTAAAATAATTAATATATTTTCTACTAAATAATTCTAAAAACATATAATAGTGGAGGAAAACAATATACATAAATATATAAAATATAATGATGAACTAGGCCTAAAAGCTCCCACTTCTCCATAGATCTAATTCCTTGTTTGAATCGTATCATACCATGACAGGGGCTAATAACACTGTTGTTCATCCCACATTTATAAAAGCTAATGAAAATAGTGTACTCGACCTCATGATTTCTTCCATAGTTGATTACAAAGAGTCGTCAGAATTACATTTATTAGTTCATTGAATCAAAATGAGTACATCCATAGGACCGCATACAACTATGGAAAATTAATTAATGTGATGATATCTATTGGGATGGATAGAGCGACTAACTTACAGTGGGTAGTGGCTATCCAGCCCCAAGAATGCACCAGGGCATGGATGTGCCTCACTGACAAATATTAATATAAATTTGTAGTAAACACACAAATACGAATAATTTAAAGAAAATATTAATATTTTTTAAAATAATATTATTAGTTATAAATACAAACACAATTAAAATCAAAATTATAAAAATAATTATTAAATATAAAATAATTAAAAAATTAAATATAAGCACAATTCAAATAATAAATCTCTTTAAAATATTATTCAATATAAAAAAATATTTAAAGAAAAATATAAATTTGTAATAAACATACAAATAATTTAAAGATAATATTAATATTTTTAAAATATTATTATAAACTGTAAATACAAATACACATTCAAATCAAAATTATAAAAATAATATTAAATATTAAAAATAATTAAAAAATTAAGTCTAAATACAATTCAAATAATTTAAACTATCAAATAATTTAAATCATTAATAAAATTACTAAATATAAAAATATTATTTTATTTTATATATAAATAAAACAATTAAAAAAAAGATATACTATAAATATCAAATTTAAATAACTTCTAAATAATAATTAGTCTCCAAAACATAATACTATTCCTAAGTTCAAAAACCTTTACAAAATATTTGGACAGACTAATAGTTATTCGCTGGGTCTATGAATCTGCTCGAGAATAAAAAATACGGAGGTAGAGGCTGTTAGTACGTTTAAATGGTATGCTATGCCATGCAGCATGGAGTGGAACATCCATGCCCTGGTGCATTCCTGGGGCTGGATAGCCACTGCCCTTACAGTGTGGGCATGCTCGACAACAAAAGGGCCCTTAATGGTACATTAAGATAGTATATAGCTATTAGGGCCCTACAAAGTACGTTAAGACAATACACAGTTGTATAGGGGTGCGCTAAGAAAGTATATGGCTATTAGGACCCTGGCCCTATAGGGTACGTTAAGACAATATATGGCTATGACCTTTTTTTTTTGTTAAGTAGGTCCACCTAAAATCATTTTAACACCCCAAGTCAGTTGCTTTTTCCATTCCAATTATTTTTACATCGAAGACATATCCTTATTTGAAGTTCAAAGAACTTTTGTCCATCAACTACAGAATTTGGTAGATAGCCGATACAAGATGATGAACATAATCTTCACCATTTATTATTGTTTGTCATTTTTCCTTGTTTCTCGTCATTCCGTTGGTTTCCATCATTCTCATGGTTTTCATTGCCACCAAAATCATTGTTCCACTTGTTGTCGCTGATATTTAAGAATTAATTGAGTCATGCATGGGAAGTCTAATGCAGCTCGATAAACAAATCTCTAGTTTGATTTCATTCCATTAGTGTGCAAGGGTACTTTTTTTACTTCCATTGACTCATTTTTATGATTTCCTTGCCATGTGGAAAATACTCATTAATTCAAATTTTGTACATGATTTCTTTGGAGTTACCAAATAAAATAGTCATTAGAAATCACAAAGAAGAGTAGTCATTGTGGATAGGGAAAGTTTTAGCAGTGAATACTAATATATATTCATAAATTACATATTATATTATATTTAATAGTTTATATAATATAAAATAATAAATATAATTATAATATATTATTTTTATATAAAATAAATATATAATTGGATAATAAATACATATAAGTATTTAAATATAGTATTTTTCAAAAAATAAATTTATATTATATAAAATATAATTTTTTATTTATTTTATATAAAAATATATATTATAATTATAATTATTATTTATATTATATAAAATATAATATAATATGTAATGAAAATATACAGTATATAATTTTAATATAAATATTTTGATAAAGGTGAAGGGAGTAAAGGGTAGATGAGATGAAGAGAAAGTAGAAAAAGGAGAGAGAATAAGAGAGGGAGACAAAGAGGGAGGGAGAAAGAGCTAGAGAGGGATAAAGAAGTGGAGATAGAAAAGGGGAAGTAGAGGGAAAGAGAGGGAAGGGTAAGTGCAAAAAGATGGAAGGCCAAAATGAGGTCTTAAGTGGCCACTTTTTTCTAAAATTAGGAAATACTGACCTTGGATGTGAAATTGAGGATAGTTACACTCAAAAAATTTAGATGCAACAAAAACAAGGATCATAGTGCTTTGGGTCTACTTTCTAAATTACTATTTTTTTTTAAATGGTAGATATAAAAAGGTTTGAAAAAGGGAGCCACAAAAATTCGTGTTGTTTTTGTCAAAAAACATAACATAGTGTTTGTTGTGGCTCCCTCAAAAGGTTGACTTTTTTTTGGTATTTTTAAAATCACTTCCGTTTGAAATTAGCTAACATCATGTAGTTTATGCCTGATTTTTCTGATAATTTTAATGAATATATGAATTTTTACTAATTTTAGAAATGGACATGTCTTGAAAAACAATTTTTGGTTGTGGCACTCCTATAATTTTTTTAAACTACTCAAAAATCATTTTTTTGAATATGTGTAGAATGGAGTCTAGTTTATAAAAATGTAATTTATTTGAAATTTCATTGAATGGTTAAAAAATAAATTTAAAAATACCAAACATTGGTTTTTGACAAAAAAAACACACAAACAAAAGAAATTAAAGATGAAAGCCTTAACATATTCAAAATGTGAAAAAATTTACATTGTTAATAGCTAGGAGAGAGCCTAACATTACCCAAGTGTTCAATTTACTCGACCTTGAAACACATGCAAACCCGACGGTTGCCACAAACGAGATTATGTCAATTTTCGTAGAATATGCAAAAACACATCTTTGGAGGTTGGGAAGGAACTCCAAGCCTCTAGGTTGGAAATCCAAAACAATCTAAGCCTAAGGCTTGGGCATTCCCAAAGTAATAAATAACACAAGCATGTTATAATGTGCTCGCACTATGTAACAGTTTTGAAATGTTTTTCTTTTTTTGTCCTTCCCAAAGTGAGACATAATGCGAGCATGTTATAACGTGCCCATGTAATGTCTCACTTGAAATAATTTTTGTGCAAGTTTGTTAAATTTATGTTTGATGTATGTATGTATGTAAATATATTTAATGTGTGTATGTATGTTTGTGTGCTTAAATATATATGTATGTATGTATGCATGCCTATATGTATGTATGTATGTATGCATGCCTATATGTATGTATGTATGTATGTATGCATGCTTGTATGTATGTATGTATGTATGTATGTATGTATGTTTGTTTGTTTGTATGTATATGTATGTATGTTTGTATGCTTGTATGTATGTATGTATGTATGTATGTATGTATGTATGCATGTATGTATGTATGTATGCCCGGATGCATGTACATATGTGTGCATGAATTTATGCTTGTATATATGCATGCATGCATGAATGTATATATGTATGTATGTATGTATGTATGTAAGGGTTTTGAGTTTAGGGTATATAAGGGTGAGGGTATAAGGTATAGGGATGAGGGTTAAGGTTGTAGGGTTTAGGGTTGAGGGTTAAAGGATTAGGGTTTAAGAGTTGAGAGTTTAAGGGTTTAGATTTTAAGGTTAAGGGTTTAGGTTTTAAGGGTTGAGGGTATAAGATAGAGAGGGGGAATTATCTAGTTAGGGTGGGAGGGAGATACCTAAGAGAGAGAGAGGGAGTTATCTAGTTAGGTTGGGAGGGAGAGACCTAGGAGAGAGGGCGAGAGAATTGAGAGAGAGAATGGGGTTGGATGGATAGAGGGAGGGAGCATCCTAAGAGAGAAAGGGAGGGAAGGAGGGATAGAGAGAGAGGGGGGATAGATGGAGGGAAGGATAGAAAAACAAAGAGAAAGAGGGAGGGACAAAAGGAGGGAGGGAAGGAAAGAGTGAGGGAGGGAGAGAACTAAGAGAGAGGGGGTGTGGGAGGGATAGAGGTAGGGAGTTATGGAGGGACATACAAAGGTGGGAGAGAGAGGGAGTGAGAGAGAGAAGGGGTGGGAGGGATAGAGGGAGGGAGAGACCTAATAGAGAGAGCGGGGGTTGGAGGGAGAGACTTGAGAGAGAGGGAGTTATCTAGTTAGAGTGGAAGGGAGAGACCTGAGAGAGAGGGGGGTTAGAGGGATAGAGGGAGGGAGATACATAAGAGAGAGAGGGAGGGAAGGAGGGATAGAGAGAGAGAGACATAGGGATAGGGGGAGGGATGGACAGACAAAAATAGAGAGGTAGGGATGGATGGGGGAGGGAGGACCTAAAAGAGGGGTGGGTATAGAAGGGGTAGATGCGAGGAGAGGATGGAGATGGGGATAGAGGGGGAAAGAGGGGATTGGGAGGATAAAGGGGTATCCTAAGAGAGAAAGAGATGGAAGGAGGGATAGAGAGAGGGAAAAAGGGAGGGATGAACAAAGAGAGAGGGATGGAGGGATGGAGGGAGAGACCTAAGAGAGAGAGGGGGTAGGAGGGAGGGAGAGAGAGGGGAGGGAAGGAGGATAGAGAGAGAGGGAGGGATGGATGGCTATAGAGAGGGAGGTAGGGAGAGACCTAAGAGAGAGGGGGTGAGAGGGATAGAGAGAGGGAGAGATTTGAGAGAGAGATAGGGAGGGAGGGAGTGATAGAGAGGGATGAAGGGACTAAGAGAGGGAGGGAGAGAGAGAGATGGGGTGAGAGAGTATGGTGGGAGGGATAGAGGGAGGGAGAGACCTAAGAGAAAGGATTTATGTTTGATGTATGAATGTTTGTATATATATATTAATGTACAATTATAGAGAAGGGGGATTCACTGCTCACAAGTCTCTTTATTCTCAAAAGAGTCCTAGGGAATGAACTTCCCTAAACTACCTCAGATTGAAAAGGCAAGAGTTCCAAAATCAGAATGAGCAGATCATAGAGGTTTTATGGAAAAAATGATAAATTCACAAACAAAGAATGATAGTGGCTCACATGGTGTGCTAGCATCCCAGAAGCATGTTGGCTTCTCATACAGATTGAAAACTAAGAATATCACAAAAATACCAAGGTGATTACAACTATTCTAACTAATAGGAATTCTTAGAATGAAGGAAGATGACAAAGAATAACAAAATTGGAATAAAGTGAAATATAAATGATAAAGTAAGAGAGTAAGGGATATAAAATGCTCATAACAACCCAAGCAATGGAGCATCCAACAAGGAAATATATTCAATACCTGCACACACAAGACTGAGGCAAAATGTTGGGTCTTGTGACCAATGACTTAGTATGAGCCAACTACACTTGATCCATGAGGATTCAAAGTATAATTAGGCCACTAAACATCAATCCCAATAGAGATCAATCAATTTAAACAAATACAAGAAGCCATTGAAACTAACAATAAAAATATGAAAGCTTGATAAACCTATAATATAATCCATCGAAACTTATCCTATTGGGGGAGTGGTGTTGCATTGATGTGGAGTGGCGACCCTTTCCCAATCCCATGGATAAATGAGCCAGTTCTGATTGATTCTATTGAAGAGAATTAACAAAACCACTTATAGATGTGTGATGAAACATGATTTAAATACTAAATTAACATGATGCAAACTATTTTACCATGATTTATGATAAAATGATCAATATGGGTGTATGAAAAGCTAATCTAAATGGATTTTAAGCTAAAAGATTCAAACCCTAATTAAAAAATATGCTAAATGGATGCACCTATGTTACCATGGAAGCCATTAATGGAAGCTAAGCTAATATGATGCAATAAATTAACCTAAAATTCCTTTTAAAACATGAAATATGAGTGAAAGATGAGAGTTATTTTAACAACATGAATTTATTAATTACTATTAAAAGATGGATCCATTTGACTCCAAATAGTGACCTATTTATAGGAGGACAAATGAAAAATGAAGGGTTGAGATCAAAAAGGTTAATCAATAGTGAAAAAGGAAGGAAGGATGAAACATGGATCATGGATTCTCATCAATGATCACATGGATCAAGGAAAGAGTCAAGGGTTCATATTCTTCCAAACAAACACACATTCAAAACTTGCATAAGAAGTCTTGTCAGTTAACTTGCACAAGAAGTCTTGTAAGTTTGTTATGAGGGAGAATATTCCCTTTTTTCAAATGAGTGAAGAAAGAGAATATTCTCATGGGTGAGGAGAATTAGATATTTAGTTAATTAAAACAAAATTAAATTGTGCGAAGGGGAAGGAATATTCCATGAGAATATTCTCTTTTGGAGGAATGTGCAAAGTAGGAATATTCTCAAGGAATTTTCCCTTGCAAATGGGAGGAATAATATCAAGGGCTTAGATCGATTTGATCTATCAGTGATCAATAATAAAAGGAGGATGAAACATGGATCAAGGATTCTCATAAATGGATGAGAATCAATGTTCACATGGATCAAGAAAATATCAAGGGCTCATAATCATGCAAACAAACACACTTTGCAAAAAATTTGAAAGGTTGTTTCAAAGTTTGTTTGGAATAATCATTGCCTTTTTTGGAGGAAAATAGGAGAATTTTCCTTTGGAATATTTCCTATACAAGTGGATGGGAGGGAAATTAGAAAATTTAATAATTAAAACTAAATTTTAATGTGCAAGATGAGGAATGTGAGGATATTCATTAAATTATTGATTTATTTAATGAAAAGGGGATTTGAAGATTTAATTAAATGATTGGGATTATTTAATCAAAGAGTGAATAAAGGATGAATCTAGATGAATTTTTTTAAATAATTTGGATATTATTTAATTAAATAGGAGGATTAATGTTAACATGATGAATTAATCAAATAGTGTGAGTTATTCAATTAATAGGAGATTTAGGTGAATTTAATCAAATAATTGACATTATTTAATTAAATAGAGGAATTAGGATGAAATCAAAAGAGATGATGTTAGTTAGCCAATGTGATCCATCAAGACATTTTTAAGTGTCTACAGGGCTGTTTAGGGATTTTCCTCAGTCAAACCCCCATTTTGGTGTTCCCACCTCCACAAACAACTAGATAGATGGAGAAAGTGAAAAAAATAAGCAAATATGAAGTGATAAAAGAAATCCATACTCAAGGAGGAGAACCCATATCATGAGATAGATAGATATATAATATAGTGAAATTCTTAGAAAGGGGATGTTAGAAATCCCAAGATGCTCAAAGTTGTAAGATGAGAGAGGTATCACCTACAAGGCTTAAGGAATCCAAAGAAAGAGAGAGAGAGAGAGATAGAGAGAGAGAGAGAGTTGTAAGAGCCAAGAGAGTTGCAAGGAGTGTTGCAAGAGCTTGAGAGTGTTGTTGAAAGCTATAGAGAGCTGTGAAGCCAAGATAGACAGAGCAAGACAAAAAAATTTCCGAGAGAGAAGCAAAGAAGCTAGAAGGCCGAATGGATTAAAAACATAACTATTAAAGAGAGAATAGGAGGGGAAAGAAGCTTCTTGAGATGTTACAAGGCATCCCAAGCTATTACCACCGATAAAACTAGCTAACAAGTGGCAAGACACTTGAAAACAACCATTTGAACATCAAAATGTTGTAGGATGCTAGCGCGGTGCATGGACGTCCATGCGGCATGCTAGTGTCCAAAAAAATCACACTACAAAATGATGGGAATGAGAAACAAACAAGTTTCAATGCAAAGATGAAACACAAGCGTAGTTGCTGAAAAGGGGTGTTGAGCATCTTAAGAGGGGAAAAGACGGATGCAAGATGTAAAAGGAGCCTACAAAAATACTAAGGGAGTGAACACTAGAGTGTATACAAGAATGTATATGAAATTGCAAGGGGTGCAATTTTACAACATTACATTTTATCCCCACTTTAGTGGGCATATGAATCTACACTAATATGCACGCTTGGAAAGGAAATCTACTAAAAATTAATAACATCATGATAGCAAAAGGATACTCTAGAGGAAGTAGATAAATCTTTGATCCAAAGAAGCATGCCCCCAGGATGGAGACCTACAAAAAAAATGCATTAGACAAGAAATATTTGCAAAAGACAATCAAGGTTAGAACATGAAAAGCTACTACATCATGGGGTTAGAACATATACATGAATAACAAACACACAAAGGTAAAAAACTAAAGGATTTGAGTCAACAAAGTGAAAGAGCCCTCAATGTAAAGGGTTGTCTCAGTACTATGCATCATCGCCAAATTAAGAAATAACATATAGAAGAATTCTTAAATGAAGAGAAGAAGGTAAGGATTGATGGCTTTTAGAGAAGATTGCATACAAAAGATGAGGAAGCAATCAATGTTGAAGAGAAAAAAAAGTATATACTTCGAATGAAGAAGATGTAGGTTTTCAATCCAATATATACCTAGATGTGAAGAGAAAAGTGAGATGGCTCCACAGGCACTCAACCCTGTGGAAGGTGAACAAATGTTGTACAGGTTCTCGGTCTTGCAAAAGTTGAACAAAGATCTTGCAGGTTATTGGTCCTGCAGGAAGAAAAAGCTTCATAGGTTCTCGGTCCTACAAAGGAAGCACCAGAGGTTCTTGATCCTATAGGGATTGATATGAAAGGACTCTATAGGTGCTCAGTGTTGAATATTTTGATGGAAAAGGCCCATATAGGTGCTTGGTCTTGTAAGGAAAGCTTGATGCAAAGGAGATCTACAGGTTCTTTGTCCTATAGAGAAAGACTAATTGGAAAATTCCATGGTTGCTGCAAGCTGCATTACAAGATAGCCATAGAAAAGATAGGTCTAGTTAGGCTACCCCTAATCTAGATTCCAAGATATAAGATAGGTCTAGTTGGGATTCCTCCAAGCTAGTCTCCAAGATCAAATATCAATTATTGCAAGATACCAATGAATTATTCTAAGAAGAAAGCTTTCAAAGGGGGTTCCTTCGGTAGGGAACCCTTCAAGACACCAAGGGGCCCATTCAAAGGAACACTCCAATTGAAAGACATAGAGAGAAGGGAGGGGGTCCTCTAGGAAACACACCTCCAGAGTGAGTTATCCCTTCCCCCAATGGATAGGGGAGGATAACCATGCTAGATACTATTATGTCACTACCATAGAGAGAGTATGGTTGAACATAATAGTGTATGACCATGAATGACAATAATCAAGAAAATCTATAACTACCACATAATGGGAAACAACACAATAAAAGGGATGTGAACAAACCTCATGATAAGATTCTTAGAATGAATAGGAGAGAGGTAGACCTCGATATCACTTACCATATGAAGAAGAGACATGTGCATCAAAAAATGGAAGAGTGGTGACACCAGAATCAAGAAGTTGTATTTTATCCTTCAAGGCCTTACATTCACTAGTGGAATGGCCAAGCACTTGATGGTATGTACAAAAATAATGTTTTTCTTTATCATGCTTATGAAATTTATTGTGTGGGAGGAGGAATAGTAATCAAGTGGGATTTGAGAAGCCTCAACAAGATATTCTCTTGCTTAGATAGAGGATGAGGAGCATGAAGAAACCCTTTCTATTGTGATGAAGGTTTGATTTCTCACAAGAAGAAGACACGAAGAAAATAGATAATTGAGGATGAAACACTTCAAGAGAACGAGGTTGACAGAAAATCATGTTGACATTCAACCATGGTTTCCATTTAGATTGTTCATTTAGGCAACCGAGCCCCAAATTATGTTAATGAGGTACACATTCTATAGGGACCTTAATTCCTTGTTCGTTACGCCCACAAACTTTACGCCCATAAACATATTTAGAGATAAGTTTAAAGCCTAGCCCATAATGTGTTTGAAAATCTTGAGAAGGAGGAGGATATTCATAGAGAGCATTATTTCAACAATAGGGATTATTCTCCTCTACGAGATCACCATCAGCTTTCTTGACAGGATTGCCAACATTAGCCTTCTTAACAAAAGCATGATCATCTTCCTTAAAAGGGGAAGATCAACATTAAGAACATTAGAATTTGTGTTCACATTATCCCATGATGTAGGAGAATAACCATCTTTGATACTAGGTTTGGATGATGTTATCAAAAGGTCTAAGTGGATTGGGTTGAATTTATATTCCCAAATGAAGGATTTTTTAAAGTCTAGAGAACCCTAATCATCACCAAGACATGTATTCTTTTGAGAGGTAGAAGGAGAAGATTTAAGATTTTTTTCTTTAGAAGGATTTTCTTTAGGGGCATTTGTCTCAAGAGTATCATTTTTAGGTATTGGTAGAGTAGAAGTCAATGCATAGGAAGATAATGAAGGAATGAAATTTGAAAGAGTAGGTTCAACCAAAGCCCGACCAGTAGCTTCCATCTCACATAAGAGTACAACATTAGGGTTAGTCCTAATTGTGACTACTTGATTGTTATGAATTAACTTAATATATTTATGCAAGGTAGATGGGACTACACCAATAGCATGAATCCATGGTCTATAGAGAAGAAGATTATATGGTAACTTTCTTGGCATAACATAACCAAAGTGGGTATAGTAATGGGTCCAACCCACAAAGGTAATACTATTGTACCTAAGGAAAGATTTTCACCTAACATTATCGAACCCACGAATGACAATAGAAGAAGCTACAAGAGAAGATAAATCAATATTAATTATAGGAAATAGATCAATACTACATACGTTGAGCATCGAATCGACATCAATGAGAGTATGCTTAATGCTGAATCTATTAACACTAACTAATGGTCATTAGAGGGTCTACTTGCTTCTGTACTTCTAGGGAGAGATTTCTTGTGGATAAAACATAATATTCAAGGAATTTGCATGAATATGGGCTATCAACGCATTAACATCTGTTGGCCCAGCATAAGAAGGAAAGATGATCTTTTGCAAGTGTAGACACTGAAAAATGTCTTGGATGATATCATGCACTTGAAATAGGTTTACTAACATCATTTCCTCACAAAATTCATCTTTTTTTTGGTTAATTAATTTAATTAGCCTATCTAATTAATTAATTGCATCATTTTCATCCATTAACCAAATTTATCAGAATCAGGTTAATTCATCCTCCTTCACACTAACATTTCATCTTATTAAATTAAATAAATCAAAAAATTTAATTTAATTCCCTAAGTCTTCTTATTTAATTTAATAACACTAAGTTATTTAATTAAATGTCATTTCATCTTTCTCTCATTCATTAAATCATTTAATTTGATGAATATCACTTTAATTCTTCAAATTCCCTAATTGCATGACTAAACTTTATTTAATTAGAAATTAAACTAATTTTCCTCTAAGAAAGGGAATATTCCCATGTAATATTCCTTGTCCCTTTTTTGCACAATTAAGAATTTATTTTAATTTGCAAAATAACTTTTATCCTCACCCATAGGAATATTCCAAAAGAACATTCTTATTCCTCCATTTGAAAAAGGGATATTTTAACTTAGCTTCTTATGCAAGTTTTAACCTTTAACCTTTTGAATAAGTCACCTTTGACCTATGTGTGTAGGTCAAAAGCGTGTTTGTTAGAGACAAGTGTGAGCCCTTGATTAAAATACCATCATGCATTCTCATCCGTTGATGAGAATCCATGATCCATGTATCCTTTTTTCCTCCACCTTTGACCGTTGTTTAATCTTTTCAATCTCAATCCTCCATCTCTCATTTGCTCTCCTATAAATAGGTCACTATTTGGAGACAAATGGATCCATCTTTCAATTTCAAACTCATGCTATTGAACTTACTTGCGTCCACACTCATATTTTACTCAATTTGAGCTTGTTTATTTTATTTTTAAATTGCATAATAGCTTAAAGCATCCATCTTTGCTTGTATATGAATTAGGGTTTACATATTTTAGCGTAGAATTAGCTTAGATTAGCTTAGCTTTTGTATTATTAGTTCATTTCTAGCATAAAATCATGGTAACTTAGCTTGCATCATGTTTAATTTAGCATAAACTAGGTTTTCATCCATTTATCATAATGGTTTCAATGGTTCTCTTCCATAGAATCGATTGAAATAGGCTCACTAATCATGGGATTGGAAAAGGGTCGTTGTTCCACATCAACATGACACCAATTCCAAAACAGGATAAGTTTCAAATGGGTTAGAGTAGGAATTTAACTATTTTTGTGTATTTTGTAACTTTCAATTTCAATTAAATGGTTAGTTTAATTTTCTATTTGAATGATCTTATTTGGTAGATGTAGGTTTAATTGGGAAAATTGTGCTTCGATTCATCATGGATCAAGTGTAATCAACCCACACTGACAATCCTTGTCTCACATTCTGGTGCTAGAAGGAGGGAAAACTATTAATTTAACCATTTTTAGCTTGAATTCCATTTTATGCTTATTTTGAAAGATATAGTGATACCCAAACCGCAAACAGTGATGCCCAACCAAGACTAACTAGTTTTGCAGATTTGGAGAAAAACTAGGAAAAAATTTACCCCAACTTGTTGGGTCATAACATTCTACTCGTTGCTCGGAATTAGAATCCTTTTGCACCATTGGAAAGCTCTCCAAGAGTAATAATTCAATCCCTAAAAATATAGTGCCTTTGATTTTTATGGACTGATGCAAGTTTTGACCCAAAATTCCACTCGAAGGCCTTTGAAAATGCGATTTACTACAACATAGAAAAAAATGAAAAAATTTAAAGAAATTTAATTTTCGGTTTTTCTTAGTTTTAGTTATTGTAACAATGTTTTGACACTTGTGGGGAAATTATAACCCATCATATGCTACTTTGTTTTATGTTTTAGGACCACTAAATTTCCATTGGGTTTTAAAACTTACAATCTTAGGACCAACTAGCTTTCAATTGGGCTTAAAATTCATTTTCAAAGTTAGTTAAAACTGAACCCTCACATCATCATTTTACTTTGGGCTTAAAATTGAACAAGACAACTTCATATTTTATTTGGTGCTTAAAATGATCTCAACATTGCTTTGAGAGATTAAAATTTACAAGTGGTCGTTATGTTTTGTGATTTACAACGTTGTTAGTGGATGCGTATGTAATTCTCTTGTGCCATTTGACGATCTTGAGAAACATCAACATTCCTTAACACTTTGAAAAATCACCTACATCTTTCAATTTGGATTAAAACTGAACCCTTTTACAAGTGTGAGAAAAATGAATAGCATGTGTTCTCTCTTTGTTTATGCAAGCAAAGATGTTCGAACTATGGATGTACTTCCTCGCTATTGTTTATCTTTACAGGGCCTACCTTGGTTGGAAAAGTAATCACCCTAGGGGAATGACCCAAGTGGTAACGAGCTAAAGCCAAGCTCTTCCAAACTGCTATATAAATTTGTTGTTGCAATGAAAATTGTGATCAATGGGATGTGGTACATGATAGCTCTCCCCCAATATCTTTATGATACATAAATCCCTTGTTCTAAGGGTTGGGAGGCGTCTTGAGGGAGTTTCTCATTGTACCCCCTAAACTAGAAGCCCTTATTATGAACCATTATTTAGAATCCAAAAATCCTTAATACTTGTTGGTGCAAGAATGATCATTCTGAAGCCACCCCACATTTTTACTATTCAATTATAGAAATAGAAAAATTCCTTTTAATCTCTGGATTTTAAGGATTTTAAGATTTGGTGGTCCTGAGAAGTGTGTGTCATGGAGGGGAGCTAGTGTTGTGAAATCTCTAATTGTTTGCATTGTTTAGTGTTTGGAGAAATCCAAGTGGGGACTCAAAAAAGTATAACCATTTCAAACCTAGGATTGTAAAGTGATTGTGAGTTAGTTTAATACATTGCTTGGTTCCAAAATGATAAAAAAACAAATATTCACTATCTTCCTCAAAAATTTCAAACACTTTGGTTTAAATATGGACCTCTTGAGTTATCCTTGATATTACTGCTTGTCCTAATGATTTATCCTTAGCAATTTCTAAATATCTTGACATTAATCTCAAATTCATATTTCCCAAAGACAACATAGGAAATTATGGCTTTAATCTCATGATTTTCATAAAATGGACATTGTGAAAGTTATGATGTTCTGTACATAAACATTTAGTTTGAAAACATAATCAAGATGAGTGTTTGTGGTAAAATCAACTCACTTAAGCAAGATAAACTTGACACAAATGAACCCCACATGACTATTTGGAAACCGATTGCTCCCATTGAACAACCTGATCTTCCAGGTTCTATCATTCAACCAAACTTTGAACTCATTAATGGAGGACAAACTGATCTTATTATTAGTTTGAGAAGCTTCACTTTTGAAACAAAAGAGACAAACACCCAGTGGAGAAATGCAGCAACCATTTTGGATGAAGAAGAGGAAAAAGCTGATATTGAGGCTGGAAGGCCCATATTACCACCACCTGCATGGAAATAAATATATTCCTTTTCTTCTATAAACTTGAACTATTTGTAAATGATCTCACAAAAAATTAGGATCCCTAAGATAAGGTCTATAGGTCATCATTTCAAAATTAGGCATCTTAGTCGAAAAGTTCTCACGAAGCATCTTTTAACACTTCACAAGAATAGAGACAAGTTGGTAGCAAACTTTTATAGACATGTTTCAAGAAATAGTCCAGAATTGTATGCCTTATTTTGGAGTCGAAACCTTGGTCTTTTCCAAGATACTGAACTCGTATAAATGTTTCATCGCACAATCAAAATCTGTAGGGGAAGATCTCCATCCCGTCATTGCAAACATAGGTATCATAGTTCGCAGTTTAGTAGAAAGTGGGCCTTAATACCTTATCACAATCATTACACCTTGATGATAAACTTTTATGCTCAAGCTAGGAGGGCCCGAACAAGTTTAAACATTCCCATCCATCCTCTCATCTAAGTTAACATTGGTTCTTTAGGATTTGAACATTTGAGAGGTCTAGCATCATTTTCACTAACTTGGTCTTGGAAAACAAAGGTTCATTCTAGGTCAACATAGGTTCAAACATCTCATCCACCCCTTCATCCAAATTTCATCCTTCACTTCACCAAACTTTGCAAAAAAATTGAATACACCAACACGTTGTGACTTAGACATCTATCAAAACAAATCCCTAACTTTCCTATTTTGTATGTGAAATGTATCCTTTTCCATGCATTTAGACAAGTTAGTTATCATCCTTGGACTAGTTCATCTTGAAGGTGATGAGTCTACCCTAAAGATTTAGAAGTTCATCAACATCCTTTATCCCAACATCAGAAATTCAAACTCAAGTCAAAAGTGTTGTTCCAAAATGTTTGCAAAGATCACTCTCCACATCACTGATCTTTTCATTCCCCATTATCATCATTGCTCCCAAAATACTTAGAGCATCCCTTTTACTTAGATTTGAGTCAACTAGAGAGTTCAAACATCACATTTCACAACACAACTCTCCTAACGCTGACACAAAATTTATGGTAAAGACAAGATCACAACACAAGAGAATCATGGAGAAATCCAAAGTTACATTTACCCCAAGTGATCCAAATCCTTTAGAATTTGATCCGAGAAGTCAAATTACTCCATCACAACGACCAAAATCACCATCAAGACCATATGAGATTGAATATATCACAAACAACCCATTTGAACTCACTAGGGAAGAAATCATGGAACATCAAGTCTTTGAAAATTTAGCTCCTATTTCCCCAACATTCGTTGCACAAAATTTGACACAAGGCTTCACAACTCCATCACTAGGGCTAGCTCAATCATCTTTTCCTAGTCTTACAACTAGTCTTGCTAAAGAATTGGTCACACTTCACCATTTGATAGCAAAACACTCGTAAGTACTCTTGAAACTAATCCCCCACCTCCAACAACCACTTGGACACCTACCTTTGGTGCTCTTCCCATTCCCAAAAAATCCTAAAAAAACATACACACCTCTTGAACTTCACTATTCCACAACCACTTCAACATATAGGGGCCATCCTTCTTCATCTATACCAACAAGTACCACGAGTATTCCCACCATCACAAAAAATAGTATAGACCAAAGAAAAACATAAGGGCATGTCAATACTACACCATAGAGCCAACCCTTAATGCAAATGGGGACATATCTATCAAATCCTCCAATGGGTTCATCCGTACCATTAGTTTCACAGAACATATCTACAAGTTCTATCAACCTAGGAAATACCTTGATCACGAATCCTTTATTTACATATTTGGCACAAAGAAATCCTCAAGACATGGGAAAAGGAAATATTTTTAATCAATGGACTCAAGGTCCTAGTATGCCATTTCCATCACATAATCCTATGACACCATCCTCATCTTTTTTCATAGTCCATTTCACTATGCAAAATTAAACAAGATCTCAAACACATTCCTCCACCACCATTCACTATCTTAGAGGAAATGTTGAACCAAGGGAATCCCCAGCCTCTCATCACCAATCCATTACCCACTCAAAACATCAATATCCATAATCCTACACCAATGTCCTAACAACCACCTGATCCCACATTTCAAGCGCATGCCGTAACCTTACAACAACACAACAAGTTGTCCAAAAACAACAACAACAAGTAGTGACACAAAAAGAAGCCTTAGCACAACAACAAAAACAATAGTAGAAAGCAACCCTAGCAGCACAATAGGTAGCCTTAGCACAACAACAACATCAACAACAAAAAGTAGCCTTAGTAGCACAACAAATAGCACAACAACAATATCATGCCCATCAAGCAACTTTAGTAGCACAACAATAGTAGAAAGCCCAACAGCAAGCCATAGTGGCACAACAACAAGCTCAATAGAAATACTTACTAGCTCAACAATATGCTCAACAACAACAACAGGGTTCCTATTATAATCCTAAATCAAAGATCACCAACCCAAACACATTAGGAACATATACATCAATACCCCAATCACCTTCACCAAATATTACACCACAATACACACCATACAACTCATTTGTCGTCCCATCATATGTTCCTCCAAAAAATCCACAAGATGATATATCATCACAATTGAAAGCATTATCACAAGAAATTTAGGACCTTCGCATGGGAAAAGAAAATAAGCCCCATACACAGAACATGTTTCCATATCCATTCGATCAAAACATCACAATGGTACCATTCCCATCTAGCTTTGAAATCCCCAATTTTGATAAAAACAAAGGGAGAGGAAGTCATGTGCATGGAGGTAGCCTACAATGACTCTTTTCTAATGCGTCTCTTCCCTCAAAGTTTAACATTTCCTTGTTATGCCTTGCATAACCACCCCATTTTATTTTTGGTTAAAATGGGCCCCCTTTGCTTTGTTTGTTCTTGGTGTTTTGGTTTTGGCCTTAGGAGTTGTTCTTTTTTCCTCTTAAGGCCTTCTTTTGTTGTTTTGGTAGGTTCGGAGCATGGGATGGAATTGAACTTGAAACCATTACAAAATTCCTCATTTGGTTCTTGTTCCGGTTCTGGTTCCACCCTTTGTTGTCTTTCTTTGTCGTTGTGTTTGTGTTCGATCTTTGGGTTGGTTTCTTCCCTTAGGTTTTTATATGTTTTTCTTTTCCTTTTGTTTTCTTGCTTGCTGTTGAAAGTAGAATCGAGATGGAAATTGAACTTGAAACTTGGTGAAAGTTACAGGTTCATTTTTGGTTCTGATCCCACTCCCGTTGTGTCTAGCCCGGTTTCATTTTTTGTTTCGACCCCGTTTCTGATTGCATTTTGTTGTTTTTGTGTTTGTTGTAGAAGCAGAACCAGAGTTGAAATGAAGTTCAGAACTTCATAAGGGTTCTGAGTTTCATTTTGGTTATGATTCTGCTCCCTGCTTTCCTTTGTTGTTTTGTCTTTTCGTTGCAGGACCGAAGCCGAAGTTGAAGTGGGATATGAAACTTGTTTAAAGTTTCATGTTCTAGTTTGGATCTGGGTCCGCGTCTGCCTTTCTTTGAGTTCACATATGAGTTGAATATCCATTAATGACTTCTATTTCACCCCGACCAACCACATTAATGGAATTTATTGCCACTTCTCTCACATGTGTGAAATGGGTTTTAAAACCTTAATCATGTTTATTATTACTCATAAATGTATTTGAAACATTTCTGTGACTTTGAGCTACAAATAATTTGAGAAGAACAGATTTGGATAATGGGCACGTGTTGAGGGGTGATTTATTATCAAATTTCAACCATTTCGAGGTAGGCCTTTAGTTTTCTTTTCTTGTTCGTTTGTGTTTGTTTCTTCTTTGTTGTTTGTTTGTTCTTTGCGTGTTCGTGAGATTTTCTTTTACAAATCCTTGTTGGTTTTTGTTTTTTTTTATTTGTTTGTTGTTTCTTTCTCTTTTCTTTTTTGTTTTTGTTTGGTTTGTTGTCTTTTCTATTTGTTTCTCTTTTTTGCTGCCATTTTTGAGTTCGGTGGTTCTATTTGTACTTTTGTGCCCTAATTTTTTTATTAGGGTTTGGTTTAGAAGTAATTTGGGTGTTTTACATTATTTTAATATGCTAAAACAATCCTTCTAATCTTGTTTGTGCATGGATTTAATGGTTTTGATACCTGGGTTTTGATGCCCTAAATTTTGTAAGTCGGTGTGTCATACAAACTAGGGTTTGTACACTTGATTGTTACAATGTCATTCTTTCAAATTTTGAATTTGGGCTTATTCTGTCATTGATGAGTTTGAGCCCCTTTAATGATTTTCCATGATGTCATGTGATCTGGATTTTAAGTTAATTTGATCACGTGTGTAAAATGTTGAGTTTTGATGCTTGACTGGAAGAACCAGATCCGAATCTGAACTTGTTCTTAAAATGTTTTCTTTCATAAAAGTTCAGATTCTGAAGTGATCCCGCCTTCATTGAATAATGAATTTTAGTCTACATCCTTCTTTGTTCCTTATCAAAATTGGATCTGGAGTGGGAAATGAATTTGGAACTATTGGTTAGTTTCAAGTTCAAGTTTCATTCTGATTCTGATTTTGGTGTTATTATGATTGTGTTGTTGGTAAAGTGCTAATTCGGGTTTATTCCTTTGTTCTCTGGCAATAGTGGAACTGGGGTAGGGGTCGAATTTGAAACTATGGATTAATTCTCCATTTTGTTCCTATCCCAATTCCAGTTTTGGTTCCATTCCATTTCTAGTCTCGATCCCACCAGTTTTAAAGTCTTCTTGCTTGATGTTCTTCCCTAGCTTCATCCTTGGTGGATATAAAATTTGGCTAAGTATAAGAAGGGATGGAGAAAGGTATGAAAGGTAAGGTATGGTGTAATAATTTCCATTTTTTTGAGGATCTAATCTTGGGTTGTATTGTAGGAGTAAAGGATGTCAGGAGCCTTAGATGAAGCATCTCAAAGGAGTCAACCTACAAAAAGCTCCAAACAAGGGGGAAAGCCCAAGAAGATAAAGGTTGAATAGTTACCCTACACTCTGAGGTATAAGCATAAGAGTCCAACCCTTACTCCAAGCAAGGTGGACTTGGATCTAGCAGACATTACTAATACAAATTTGGGGCCATTCACCTTTCAAGAGATGCTTGAAGAGATCTTTGTAGAAGTAACAGGAAGGACACTAAGGATTCAACAATCTGGTTTAGCACATGTGGTTGTCTTTCCTTTGTCAGTTCAATTCCTTGAATTGATATTAACTGCAGTAGGGGCGTATAATCAAGTAACAAGGGATTTTGTGGATTCACAAGGGAATATCATCATTGATCTAACTCCTCAAATGATACAATTTATGTTTAATGTACCCACACCTAAAAATCCAAAGCAGTTGAATGAGTAAAAGGAATTTGATTTTATACAATAACAAGAAGGAAGACAACAGGTCACACATGAACAAAAAATGGATGAGAGTGGAAAATAAATCCTTGCTTAAGCTCCCTGATCAGCCCAAAAGATCAAATTTCACTCAATAAATTGGAGATATAATTATGATGTTGTCAAGGGTGTTTGGAAAAAGGGATGCTTCATGTTTCAAAGAATGTATGTTTCCATTCATTCATACCATCTTGGATGGTGGGAAAAATTTTGACTAGCCCATGATTATTTCAGAATCCCTACACAATTAGATGATTAAAGTGAGGGAGACTAAGACATTTTTTATGACTTCTTATGTTGTGTATTTAGCAGCAAGGAGAGGTATTTTTCCTGGTCTAAATGCAGTTGGAGTCTTAGGAGAAGCCCCTCAAAAGAAGAAGGTTTGGGACCACTATGACCAGTTGAACTTGCAAACCTCTGAGTTGCATTTTAGAAGAGTGAATGAAGCATTATTATATGTAGTCATTAATCAATTGACATGGGATGTAAGATATAGATTAAGCAGGGATGCCATGGCATTCATTGCTAAATGGGGGCAATGGTATATCCAATACCCTAAACTCACATATTTCAGGTTGGCTGGATTTGATGGGAACCCTCATTTATTGCCTAGGTGCTCTAGTAATAGAATTGTGCTTATGGAATTTTTCTACCAAGCTATTAGAGTTAATCTCAAGTTTTCCAACAAGCATAAAGCAGGTTACCACAAGTGTGTGTTGAAGTTAGGGGAATACAACTATGCACGTAATGTGGAGCAAAGGTAATCAGTGATGAGCTAGTTAATCTAAAATTGGGTTTGTATACTGCCAGGAAACACTTTGACCCTAAGCATAAAATGCAAGCTTTACTCCCTATAGTTTTTGATAAAAATTTCAATATATTGGAGGATTTTTGGGAAGACTTGCAAGATGATTATGATTTGAGGAAAAAAAACTATGAAAGGTTACCTCTCCCATGGATGATTGAATTTGGGGTGAAGGAGGAAATTCCTGACAAATTTTTAGATGGAGTGGTCTTAGACCCTACTTATGATGTTGAGAATATAGGAACCAAAAATCTGGATCTGGTGAACTGGGATGAGAAGGAAACCATTGACATTAAGCACATTGCTAGACCAGTTTTGGATAGGAGTGTTCAATGGGTGTTGTTGAGGACCAAAGAGTCAGGGGCTCAAACTTCAAAAAAGAGGAAGATTGTTGGGACCACCCGAGGTTACCAGAGAAATAAAAGAGTAGTTCCAAAGGAGCAGTTAGAATTCCTCCCTCTTGATTCTGGGGAAGAGCTCAATCTAACATTGCCTGCCCAAGATGTACTTGAGGAACAAGAGGGTGAGGCTGCTATTGATGTTGGGGAAGAAACTAAATCTTAGCCCATTGCATCAACAACTATTGCAGGATAAGTCTCAACACAAGCTCCTTTGATTGAGCAAACAATTGGAGAGGTACCTACTAAAAGCCTTCCAAAGGAGCCTGAATTGTCAAAAGGGAAGGAAGTAGGGGTGGAAATTCATGACATTGAAACAAATTCAGAAGCCACCCACTCTGACAAAGAAACTCCAATGGCTGATAAGGATACTGAGGAGGTAGGCACTAAACATGTCCTCACACTTGAGGATCAGTACAAATTATTTTAGGATGCTAAGAAAGTTACAGATGCCAAGGCTCAAGCTGAGGCACTTTCAAAACAAAAAGAAGATGAAGTTGCTCAAGCCAAAGCTAAAGACTTGGTGAGGAAACAACAAGAGCAAGAAGATTTGTTGTTGCAACAGAAGGAGCAAGAATTAAAAATGAAGATGGAAAGTGAAAAAATTGCTTTAGTACAAAAGATACATGATCTTGAAGGAGAGAAATCCCAACAAAAAAGGGAAAGAGATGCCCTAGAAGCTAAATTTAATATGATTGAAGAGGTCCAAAGGAAGAAAGCTAAAGAACAATGCTTGTTGAAAGAAAAAGAGGCTGAAGAGTTAGCAAAACATGAGAAACTATCCAAAGAAGCATGGGACATGGTTAAAGAACTAGAGAAACAAAAGGAAGAAATGCTAAAACAAAGGGAATATTTTTTGGAAGAAAGGAGGCTTGAGCAAGAGTAATTGAAAAAGGTGTTGGAAGCCAAGAGATTGCAAGAAGAAAAGGGAAAAGCTAAAGTTGAGAGGATTGAAAAAGAAAAGGAAGAGAGGGAGAAGCAACAAGAGGTTGATTGTCAACCTAAAAAAATAGTCTGGTAACCCCTCTCCCCTGCCACTTCTTCGTCAACACAAGTGATTAATCCACCTACGGCTCCTACATGGCTGAAGTTAGACTTGGAAAAGAAGCAATCAGTACAACCCCAACCTCTAAATTGGAATGAAATGATGAAGGAAATTGATAAGGAGAATCCAAGGAAAAGAGTAAAGGTGCTTCATTATACTAGACTCACAAATTTAGGTGAGCTTATTGCTGAGTGTGCAATCCCCATGGTGGAAAAACATAGGCAAGATATGCAATTGGTTGATTATCAATTGGGGACTGATAAGTTGGGAAAGCCAAAAAGGAACCAACAAATGAATTTGATTGACATAGTGGCATCATCCACTAAATCAAGAATGATCAAGGATAAGAAGAGGAAGGATGAGGTTAAGGCCCAATTGGATTAGCTACATAAGTTTCTCAAAGATGTTTCCACTCCTGATAGCTAACAAGTTGTTGCTCCTGATACCCCGGTCCTACTAGGCAAAAAGGAAGCAAAAGATTTAGTTGAAATGAAAAATAAAGTAGGAATGCCTGATAGATGGGTGGAAAAATTGAACCAAGAAGTTGATGGATTTCTTGTTGAGGGTTTTGAGGTTCATGAAAAGGTATTGGAGCTAATAGAGGAAATAAATGCTCATGCTAAAGCCTTGGAAAAAGAGGAGGAATGTAGAGAATACACCATGAAGCTAAAATAAATTAGTAAGCTTTCAAAGAAAACTCTTCTAGAACAATCAATACTTGAAGAAGATAATGAAGGTTTCTTGAAGAAGACAAAGGGCATAATAAAATTCAGGTCTTCATTCATTTATCAACATAAATATGACATTCAACAAGTTGGTAAATATTTAAATGAGAAAGTTGATGAGTTGGAGGTAGTAATTGCTATTTTGGCTTGTATTGATATACCTATGAAGGATGGCTTACCCCTTGATAATTTAAAAGAGAAATGGAATGATAGATTTCAAGAAGTGATGTAAAAGGGGGATGATGATGAGGATTTTATACTAGACAGACTCATGGAGATTAAAAAGGAAGCAAAAGCTACTAGGATGGAGTTACTCAAGATGAAGGATATGTATGAGATTGTTGTTGCAGAGGTGAATAGGATTAAGTTTGAAGACAACTGGCTAGATGGTCCGATACAACCATACTCCAACAAATTTTCAATGCCTATGATGAATATCTCCAAGAGCAGAATGCGAGTGGGTGAGCTAGCATAAGAAAGTTGCTTCCAGTTGGGTGCCTGAAAACCTAGTCAGCATAGTAATCAACTTCCATGTTCTTCAATAGTTCAAAGAAAGTTTCAAACCAAAGATTCCCTGCAGCCTATCCCTCTTCTTTAGGAAAATTTTGGATCATGATATGGTCCTTTTCAACTGCATAAAATCATGGATCAGTGCTTATCTTTGCTTGGTCGCTTCCATGAGATTTTGGATCTCATATTTTGTTGCTTCTAGTTGCATCCAGTTGTTAGGTTTTTGAGGGCTATAAAGTAAATTTTGAAAGACATTGTAAAGGTCAGATGATTGAAGTTAGATTAGCCAACTTAGAGGAAGACATTAGTGATATATTTTA
Source organism: Sequoia sempervirens (assembly GCA_007258455.2). Lineage (NCBI taxonomy): Eukaryota > Viridiplantae > Streptophyta > Pinopsida > Cupressales > Cupressaceae > Sequoia > Sequoia sempervirens. The sequence continues at coordinate 162,990,491 of VDFB02047230.1, forward strand.
GTTTAAAATTTCAAGTTTCAAGCAAGATACTTTTATACTATTTTCTTACAGTTTATGCAATTTCAATTTATTTTCAGTAGTTTAATGATGATGTCAATGAACAGTGGTAATTCATGTGCCAATGGATTTTGCTGTGCACAAATGGTTCTTATTTGATGAAATATCAATAGAAGGATGTAGATTTCAAACTATTTCATTAAGTTGTCTATGGATGTGATTTATTTGTGTTTATTGATCTATTATTTTAATCAATGAGTTGATGTGTTTTGGGATCTTGAAAATATTTTTTTAAGAATGATTAAGGCAATGGTGTTTTGCACTATGGATGTATGTAGTGGTACAGTTAATAGTATGTATTGCATCATGTTATAGTTTTGGTGAATTGATAATATACTCATTATTTGAATGCATGTCTAGATTTGAATAGGTTTACACTTGTGATTTACTATTCCAAAGCTCTGATTTATCTTTTTTGTTAGTTTATTTAAAACCCCCAAATTTTAGATTTCTTTACAAAATTCAGTTTGTATCCTTCTTACTAGTAGGCCCCTTGCATATTACATCCATAATTGACCACTTTGCTAAGTAGTAACATTGTGAATCAGCATCAAGGACCTTGGAAGGTGATCATTTTAACTGTTGATTGTCTTTTTCAGGAGAGGTGAGGTGTTTATCTCTTACCTGCATGTTGTGTGTCAACTTGGCATATCAACATTGCTATGGATTGGTTTTCTCATCTACCTCTTGGTATCAAAACCTTTCAATAAATTACTGATAAATTCATCGATCACTTCTCCTTCAATATTGACATAGATGTCAGTCTAGAGGAATTGTATACTCTTAGACAAAACAAAGGGGAAAATTTTGCTAATTTCTTACAATAGTGGAGACAAAGAGCTAGCAAGAGAAAATGTCCTCTTATCAATGAACAGTAAGTGGGAATCATCATAGAAAATCTAGACCCAGAACTATCCTTCCACTTGAAAATGTAGTGCATCATATCATACAAAAAGCTTGTCCCTAGAGCCCTCAACATCAAGAGAGCTCTAATATCACAGGGAAATATTCAAGCTTACAAATACAACCATCCATCAACTAGTTCAAATGACAAGCCTCGTTTCTAGGCTAAAAACAAGAACATGGCAAATGATGGTGTGGTAGATGCTAAGGTAATCCTAATTGCTCCTAGACCAAATAACAATCAAGTTTCTAACATTGAACCAATTGTGCAACAAATGACACCTCCTCAAAACAATCAGATCAATAGCACTAACATGCAACAAAGGTGAACCCCTAACAAGAACAATTATTCTAAATGTAAGTACACACAACTATCTGAACCCATCGAGACTATCATGAAAAGGTTGGTAGAGTCAAACCTAATCACACTTCCCAACTTTGAAAATTACCAAGAACCACAAGAGAAACCATCCTGCTACAATGAGAAGGGCCTTTGTGACTTTCACAAAATCAATGGACAAAACATCAAACCGCATGAGGCTCAAAAACATCACCAAGACCTTATAGAAAATAACACCATATCTGTTTAGGTACCATCTGGGAATCAAGATCTTAAGATATACAAGAACCCTGTGCTAGATCATAACAAAGCAAATAATAATGGAAAAGCTAAGGATTATATGAATGTGCAGTATACCTATTCCAATGTAGTTTCTTCCTATGATAGTGTCATCACTGTTGTCACCATTAAAGGGAATAGTGTAGAGTGTGTAGTCACCACATGATGTGGTAGAGTCACCATCCAAGGAGTCCCACCCCAATCTAGGGCACACCCTACTCAAGCAACAACAAGTATCGATAAGTATAATCTCTTAGAACAACTCAAAAAGACCCCCACATAGATATCAATCTTAGAACTATTGGGGATATCACCTACACATAGGGAAATCTTAGAGAAATCCTTGTTAGAGTCATCCATTCTTGAGGATATTGATATTGATCAGTTTCAAGCTATGGTAGGCCATATCGCTAGTCATCTTCTTACCTTCTCTGAAAAAGATCTACCATCACAACCATCTCATAAATGTGCTTTACACCTTGAGGTTGTCATTCATAAGAACAAGGTTAAAATCATTTTAGTAGATGGAGGTGTGGGATTGAACATTTGTTCTCTTTATCTAATCAAAATCTTGGGATATTCAACGAATACTATTGAGAGGAAAAAGAGTACCATTATTAGAGCATATGATGACCAAGAACAGATATCACAAGGTATCATTGCACTTCCTATCCAAGTAGGCCCTCTCATTGCAAAAACCACATGCCAAGTGCTTGATCTTGATCTTCCCTATAATATCTTGCTTGGTTGAACCCTAGATCCATGCTCTAAAAGTTGTAGGCTCAACTTATCATCAATGTGTGAAGATTTATTTTGAGGGAAGAGAGATTACTATCTATGGAGATCCTGGACCTTTTAACTACTACAAAATCCTTGAAGCCAAGTTCTATAAAATTCCCCTACCTAAAATGACAAAGGGCCTACACCTTCCACCTTATTTGTTGACCCATCATCC
>VDFB02047230.1:162993124-163253211 GCA_007258455.2 Sequoia sempervirens
CCTCTAATCGGTAGCCTCAAAATCCTATACACATCCTCCAAAGTCACCGTGGCCTCTCCAGTCGGAAGGTGGAAGGAAGACGTCTCCGAGTGCCACCGCTCGCAAAGTGCTGTCAGTAAACCCCGATTTTCCCTAATCTGGGGCATATCGGTCACGTGCAACAAACCCAAATGCCATAGAGTCCGTCGCTCGGCCGACCGTAGGCTATCTCTGAATCGAAACGTCGTGGGTCTCGACTCATGTGTGTAGATAGGGTCAAGAACAACCTACAACAACATGCCTCATGTTAGCCTAAATCATCTACCCTAGTGAAAAATGAATGTTTTGACATAAAATGCAAATGTGTCGTTATTTTTGCAGATGCGTCACATTTTTAACACATGCGTCGCTTTTCTACAAATGCGGTCCACAAATTACAAGTGCGTCGTTATTAATCAAATGCAGTTAATTATTATCAAATGCATGCTAAAATTAACATTTTCTTTGCATAATCTCAAATGCGTTTCTAAATAAGCAAATGCGGATATAAATATGCATATGCGTTTCAAACAATCACATGCGTATCAAAATAAACAAATGCATATAATAAAATGCACATGCGTAGCAAAATTTCAAATGCGCATCACAAATATCAAATGCGTTACAAAATAAACACATGCGGTTATTTTCTAAACTAAGCCTAAACGGTCGGCGTTAAAATACACATGCGGCTTTTTGCAAGCAAATGCGTAGTTCGCGCATACAGATGCGGTGCAAATTAAAATGCGATGCACAACTGAAAATTCAATAAATACCTTAAAATGCGCGCAAATTAAAAAATTTCAAAAGACAAGTTTTAGGTACATACCGGGGGGTCCGCACCGGCTGGTCTCTGGAACGTCCTGATCCTGTAGGCACAATGATGGGTGGCTGGAACTGGAGACATCCTCGCTGAAAGTCAGAGCAAAATTTTGAAATCTCTAAGCTGGGTGGGTGCAAATGAATAGTTTTTCACCCCAATTCCAATATATACCTAGGGCTTAGGTGGCATTTTCTTCCTACTGGCCGTGTAAACTTCCGTTTTCTATCATCCCGTACCCGTCCCTCCCATGTCCGAACCTAATTCTGTCAACTGCATTGCATTTCTGCCTATCTACTGGACTAATCGGGTGTATTTCCAAATTTTTCTGCACATTTCAGAAATTTGTCACTTTTCCCGAGGGGGCATACCTTCACCTATTCTAATCTGGAGCACTACTGGGGCATATTTTCATCAACTTTCTTTGACACAAAGCTGAAATGACATTGTATCAAAGAGGGGCAAATGTAGACACCAAAATATGGTTTAAGCCTGTGACTTCCATATTCTTCATAATTCATGGTCTTGATTAAATAATCTTAATTATTTAATTAACCACATCTTCTATTAATTCTTCTATTAATTAAATAATCTTAAATATTTAATTAATTCACACTTTTCTTTATTCTATCTAATTAATTAAATAAACGCTTCTTATTTAATTATCTTACTAATTAACCTTATTCTTCCGGTTAAATTAAATAAATTCTTATTTAATTTATTTATATTCACTATAATTAAATAAATTCATTATTTATTTAATTATTCATTTAAATCCTCACACGCACTAAATCTTATTTATTTTAATTATTCTTCAATATTTGTTCTCAATTAAATGAATTATTTAATTCATTGTCTATTTTAACACATTCTTTTCTATATTTTAGATACAGTTATCTTGCTATTCACTTTTACTAACTCGACATCTATTTTAATCGCTCACGAACTATTGATTTAATGTGGAAAGTGGCATCTTCGCTAATCTCTTCTCGCCTAATCATGCAATCGCCCGCCTAACTCATTTATAAGTATGTATGGATTAATTAAATATACTTATTTAATTAATTAAGTGTTGTGCGTGCATTCGAACAGAGAGTTGCTTTAATCAATCTTTATCTTTGTCATGCAAAGATATTTCTTATGTTTTCGAATGCCGAACTGAAGATTAAATCATTTATTTAATCTTTAATTCTATTTCTAATTCGAATGACTCATGTCAATACTATCAGTTATCTAATTGCATGTCTAATCAGTCAATCTCAACCGTTTGTTGATCTTTCAATCTTGGCTTGTCATTCGAATAATCAATTTTCTATAAATTGATTTGTCATTCTTCATTCCAATCTCTCTCGCGAATTTGATAAATTTTGAGAGCACTTTTGTCTTGAATCTTCGATATTTTGCTAATCATTATCTTAGGCTATACTTGCACGAATTACTTGAAAATCTGAGGGCAATTATACTACACAAGCAAAATGGAGAAGGGCAATCAAGATGATTCATGGAAATACGTTTGGAATTGATGAGATTGTTCTAGTTTTAATTACGTTTTTACTTTCCCATGTTCTTTGTTGCTTAACGTATGAATTTGCATGTTAGATTTTAGTATTGTATGCATGTATGCTTCTAACGATCTAATGATTCTTGTTGTCTATTGTGCAAAGCTTGTTTCATTTTCAGTGTTACAGTGTACATGAGGTGGATGGATATTACATGACATGGATGGGGTACATAGTACCTTAGGATTGGGACAAGATCTCATAAAGGAGGTACTTGTCCCCATGTGAGTGAGAGGACATGTGAGGAATTAAAAATTCCTCAAATATTCTCATGGGGATAAGAGAAGGAATTTAAAATTCCTTTAAATGCATTGGAGGATTAAATGTGAATTAAAAGTTCACATGGGGAATGGAGTTCCTTGTTCAAAAAAGAGAAAGTTTTTAATGAAGTTGACTAAGGACACATTCCAGAAATGATATGGGGATTAGGGATGACCTAATTAAGTGATTAAGGTTGTGCAAGTACTTGATTAGACTAGTTAATGACATGTTAGGGGCAAGTGGGAAATGATGGAGGATGTGACCCTAATGATAATTAAGAGTGTGCACATCTTAATCATAAATTAATTATGACTAAAAAAGAGGGTTAGATTGCTAAGAGGGATTAGAGGCCAACTTGCAAAAGTTGGAGGATGTGATAATGAGAGAGAAAATAAGGAATTTTAAAAATAAATTTAAAACTCCGAAAGACAATATGACTAAATTAAATAAAGTGATGCATTTATTTAATTTAGAGAGGAAAGAGGGGAAAAGTATTTATTAAATTAAATACTTTGGGAAACCTTATGCAAGATACACAATGTTAATTAAATGAATTATTTAATTAATATCGGCAAAGAGGATGATTTAAGGGAGCAAAGGGATGATTAAGAAGATGATTTTGACCATATGGAAGTGGTCAAATTTGGATGTCTACACTTATAGCACTAGAGAAGTTTGGTTAGCCAGTGTTCTTTTTATATCCCAAAAGAGCAACAAGTAAATTTGTTTATTTAGAATTTGGTGCCAGAGATGATGTATGAACTAAAGATTAAAAGTCCTAACACGATTGAAAAGCTTATTAAGAAAGGTGTCAACATTGAGAGTGCTCTTATATCAAAATGAATCATTAAGATCAACAAGGATAATAACAATTTGAATACTTCAAGTGAGAAGAGAAAATTTTGGTCTAGAGACAAGAATGTCACTAATTATGGAGTTCTGGATGCCAGAACTGTCAACAATACCCAAGAAAAAATTAGTCTCAAGGGTCCTACTACTCAAAATGTTTGGAATGTTCTAGTACCCAACCTGTTGGTGATACAAAACTAGGCTACCAATACTATCCAATCCCAGAATCAGCCTCACCAACTTCCCCAATCTAGAGACACCTCCTAGAAAATTCATGCCATTGGGAGAGCCCATTGAGTTGGTTCTAAAACAATTAATTCAATGAAATTTAATCAAGTTTCCTAAAATAAAACAACCACCAATTAAACCAACATTGTGGAATGACAATGCTTACTATGAATATCATCACACTAAAGTGCACAAAACTACTTTGTGCTTTCAATTGAAACATCTTATCCAAGATTTGCTTGACAAAGGGGTCATCGAAGTTGATCCTCCTACTGGGTCTTCCAACACTGATCACACTATTTATAAAAATCCATTGCTTGATCATGACAAAGGAAAGGCTTCTAGTTCTAATTTGAACCTGAAAGCCAATGCGAACTAACCAATGTCTCACATAATTACACCATAAATTGCTTTCGAGAGTGAGGCAAGTATGTTTCCACCATTACTATCAAAGAGAAAAGTGCCTCGTGTGTAGTGGCCACCAACAGATCTAAATTGGTAATAAAAGGAACCCCTCCTAATCCTTAAAATCCATCAATAATAAGATAGTATAACCTTCTTGACCATCTTGGAAAAACACCTGCACAAATTTCAATCCTAGAGTTGTTGAAAATGTCTCCTATGCACATAGTTGTTCTGGATAAAGCTCTAAGAAAATCCACTATACCCACCAACATTGATGTTGACTAGTTTCAGGCCATGATAGGTCATCTTACTGTCTCCCAACATGTAGCCTTTACTGATAATGACATTCCCCTTAAAAGAACAAATCATAATGATCCCTTACACCTAGAAGTGTTTGTCCATTATTACAAAATCAAACGAGTTTTGCTAGATGGTAGAGCGGGCTTAAATATTTGCTCTAAGAGTCATAATTGCTCTTGGATATTCAGAAAATGACATAGATCCATCCAAGAGAATAGCAATCAAAGCTTAAGATGATGCAAAGTTCCCTTCTAAGGGTATATTTTTCTTTCCTATTAGAGTAGGTCCTATTATAGAAAGCACTCTATTGCAAGTATTGGACCTAGATCTCCCATATAACATAATTTTTGGCCGCCCTTGGATCCATGCAATGAATGTGGTCCCTTTGACATATCACCAGTGTTTGAAATATCATTATAATGGAATAGAAATTACCATCCCCGAAGACCCAAATTTGGTTGAGTTTTGTGAAAACCTAAGAGATATTCGTGAGAGACAAGTTCATGTAAATAGAGAAGTGCCTTCTACTATTTCTTCTCAATATGTGGATCCTAAGGCATTGTTAAGATTAACCAAAGGAAAAATGAAGATCCAATATCAAGGATGTGTTAAATATACTATGAACCAAACCTTTCACATTGGGAAATTTCCCATTTCCACAAAGTCTTATGAGAAACCACATCTCTTGCAAAAAGAGAAGAAAACCACTATCCAATATTATCCTCACACAACATCTTTAAGGTGGGGTGAATTGAACAAAAAAACCCTTGATGCAGATGTCTCATATTTCCTTTACAAAGATGAAGCAGACACACCACCTGTCCAATTACCTATTGAAAAGTATGGAAAATGTTTCATTATCATGCAAAAGAAAGGATATGATGGACATAGTGGTTTGGGCCCAAATAAACAAGGACCGAGCCAATCATACCTCAGATAAGATGTACAACTTTTGGTTTAGGCTTTGTACCATTGCAAATTAGAACCTTGTCTAAAAAAGTGACCCCATGTGGAAAAGGGTGTGATTCTGATGATGAAACGACACCTGAGGAAATCCCTTATGTGGTGACCACTGATTCTAATGAATGTGAGTGGGGTTTGTACTCCTCCAACTCATATTCCCTAGACAATTTCTTCATTGATCTTGATGATTTGCCTATGTAATAAAAACATGAGAATAATCCCTCTCATCCTAAAACTTGTCCTCAACCTCAAATAGAAATTTTTTGGAATCCTAACACTGAATCAGAAACAAGAACTTTAGATAGTGATTCTACTAATGTTCATATTCTCATCATTGCTTCTACAAACCAAGATTAACATAATAATGATGATGACATGGCCCTTATCTACCCTGACCTTATCTAATGGGACCAACAAGGACCACCAAGATTGGATCATTTTCAAACGATGAGGCCATTGCAGAGTTCTTTGAGCTTCAGGAAGCTATCTCAAGGGGTGATCACAAAGTAGGTATTGCCATTGATTTGGAATCCATAACATATTTTGGGGAGCCAACTCCACCTTCCAGTTGAAAAAGAAATATTAAAAATAAAAAATGAAGGAAAAAATTGATGCAGGAGCATCCTTGGTTGCCAAGCAATCTTACATCAACCAAAATATCTGCATTCATGTTTTTTTGCATTTCAGTAGTTAGCTATCAAGACCCAGTCTTAGTATTTCATTCCGCATTATACTGCATTGTAACATTAGAGCTCATGGAGAAGGATATATGATCTTCATTGCAACACTACATCATATCCAAAATTCAAGTGTTTTGGATATTCAAGTACGAAGTTATCACTAATAGAATATTAGCTATATTTGGAAAGAGAGTGTTCATCGACCGGTCTTGGCTTTTCAAGTGTACGGACCTATCCCGTGACTTGTAGAGCTTGGGATACTATTTCATAAGGATGCACATTCATCTAGGAGCCTTCATTTTGATCCACATCATATTTTTCTGAGGACCAAGGGAGAATCCTATGTTTTGGCCGACCTTCACATGTTTCATCAACTTTGGGGTTTGAGACCTCTTGAGGCCAACGTGGACCTTTCTGGAGCTGGGAATTGATATACATTAGGCATCATGTAGTTTCACTAGGCAAGGAAATCAAGATAGAGATAGTGAGATAGGGATTAAGGGCTTTGACCTACAATATATTTTTGGGCTTAACACCATATCATTCTGTAATCTGTAAGCTGGAAGGCAGGGCATGTTTCCAGTAAATAATAGATCATTCTCTATATTTACATGCATGGTTGTTATTCCAATTCTTTGAGTTTCCATTGTTTTTACTCTTGTTGCAAGGTTGGATAGTCCTATTTCTAGACCCTCCATCCTTGATTGCATCAAGTGGTATTAGAGTGAAGTTGCAAACCTTTGGGAGAGAAGAGCGAAGTTGTGAACCTTAGAAGGGGAGAGAGAAGTTGATAATAAGCATTGTGTAAGATCTTTGTGTGCACATATCACTGACTTGAGGTAGCCTACTTTTGTTTGTCAACATATTGCCGATTGTGAGGTAGTTGTGACCTTGTAGCCAGATCATCGACTTGAGGCAGTTGCACCAAATCCTAAGAAGAGATTCTGCTGAGGAGGATTCATACTACTATTAATGTTGCTGGAAAGATGGATGAGATGATGGAAATGATGTGAACAATGAAAGTGAGATTGGATGCTATTGAAGAAGACAAAAGAAAATGCTTAAACACTAGACCTAATGATGAAAGTGATGATGATGAAGTTCATGCTATAGGTCAAATTGAAGGAACCTTCAAAGAGGAAAAATCATATCAGATGAAGATGTTGAAGGCTATTTTGAAAATATGAAAGTGGCCTAGAATGGAGATTTCAAACTATATCGGTAATCTAAACCCTGAGAAGTTTATTAATTGGATAAATGACATTTAAGAATACTTTGAATATGAAGAAATTGAAGATCCAGAGAGAGTGAGATTTGTGAAGAATAAACATAAAGGACATGTTACAATATGGTGGAAGGAAGTTCAATTGGAGAGAAATAGAAAAGGTTAAGAAAAGATTGTGAAATGGGATACAATGGTGACAAAATTGAAGAACTAGTTTATACCTATGAACTATGAGTTGGAGCTACTGAAGATATTGCAAAACCTAAGACAAAAGGAGAAGTTTGTGAAAGAGTACACTGAGGAATTTCATAAGATCATCATCAAGACTAAACATAGTGAAGCAAGCAAGGAGAAAGTGGCAAGATATATCAATGGGTTGGGGATGAAAATTCAGGAAGAGTTGAGTCTAGTAAGGATGAATTCAGTAGATGAATCTTACCAATTTGCATTAAAGGTGGAGGAAAAGCTAAATAAAAGACATGAAAAAAGGAAGAGAGGAAGAGGAGGTAGATTTTAGAAAGGAAGGTTACATTCTGAAGGAGATAAACCATATGCAGAGCAAAACAAGGACAATGATTCATACTACAAGGAAGAAAGGGATACCAATTCATACTAGAAGGGGAGAGATGACATAAATTCTTACCACCACAATAGAGGAGGCTACAATTCTTACCACAATGATGGATACCAAAGATATGAGAAGGAATATGACAAGAGAAATTTTAGGGGAACCTATTTTAAATTCAGAGAAGAAGGGTATAGAGAATTTGAGTGTTGTGCAGAAGGAAATAAGATTGAAAATCATGCAAAAACATGATATGGAGAAGAAGAATTGGTGAAAGCACTGAGCTCCATAGGAATTCATGAGAAGGGAGAGTCATTATTCATGAGGAGAGCACTGATCCAGGAGAAAGAAGTACCTAAGGAAGCACCACAGAGGAAAATTTTGTTTCAGACTAGATGCAAAGAATGAGGTAAGTGTTGCAAAGTTATCATTGATAGTAGTAGCATAGATAGCCTAGCTTCTGAGGAAATGGTGAAAATTTTGAATTTGGAAAGGAGAAAACATCTAAAACCTTATAGGATAGCTTGGATTCCAGATGAGCACAAGATAATAGTAAGTGAGCAATGTCTAGTGAAATTCAAAATAGGGTCATATCATGATGAAGTACTGTGTGATATTATTTCAATGGATGTATGTCATATGTTTTTGGGAAGACCTTGGCAGTATGATAAGAAAGCTATACATGATGGGAGAAAGAATACTTATACCATTACATCCAATGGAAAGAGAATAACCTTGACACCTTGGGAAGATGAACCTAAAAGTGAAGTATGTGGTATAGTTAGAATCAATTTGGTAGATGGAAGGAAATTTTTGGATGGATTGAGACGAGAAAATGTGTTTTTATTTGATTCCAAGGAAATGCGGAGCCGTAGATGTAGATAGAATCACAAGAGAAGAAGAATCACTGGAGAAGGAAGTCACTGAACTAATAACAGAGTATTGAGATCTTGTATCAGAGAATGTGCCAGATGGATTATCACCAATCTAGAGTATTATTCATCATATAGATCTTATTATAGGAGAGAATTTTCCAAACAAAGTTGCACACCAGATGACACTAGGAGAGAATGCAGAGCTAAATAGATAGATACAAGAACTGGTGAAGAAGGGATTGATCTAAGAAAGTATGAGCCCATGTGCTGTACCAACTATACTTGCACCTAAGAAAGATGGAGAATGGAGGATGTTTATAGATTCAAGAGCTATCAATAAGATCATAGTGAAGTATAGATTCCCATTGCCTAGAATGGATGACATCATGGACAGTCTGAGTGGAGAAAAATATTTCACCAAGATAGATCTAAAGAGTGGATACCATCAAATCAGGATCAGAGAGGGAGATGAATGGAAGACTGCATCAAGAAAAAAATGAGGGATTATATGAGTGGTTGGTCATGCCATTTGGGCTAACTAATGCACCTAGTACATTTATGAGACTAATGAATGAATTTTTGAAGAATTTCTTGGGTAATTTTGTCATTGTTTACCTGGATGATATTTTGACTTTTAGTAAGACTAAGGAAGAACATTTGGAGCACATTAGACAAGTATTTCAGAGGCTAAGGGATGAGAAGTTGTTGATAAACATCAAGAAGTGTAGTTTCATGAAGGAATAACTAGTGTATTTGGGATTTGTGATATCTGCAAAAGGATTGAAGATGGAACTTGAGAAGGTTAGAGCAATAGTTGAATGGCCTACACCTATGAACATTGGAGAAGTAAGATCATTTCATGGACTAGCAACTTTTTATCAAAATTTCATTAGGAATTTTAGTGGTATTTGTACACCTATGATAGAGACAATGAAGAGTGATAGGAAGGAATTCAAGTGGACATCAAGAGAAAAAAAGGGTTTTGAGTTGCTAAGGAAAAAGGTGATAGAACAACATGTGTTTGTATTATTGGACTTTGATAAGGTATTCCAACTAGATTGTGATGCTAGTGGAAGTGCAATAGGAGCTGTGTTGAGTCAAGAAGAGAGACCAATAGCCTATTTCAGTGAGAAATTAAATGATTCCAGGAGAAGATATTCAATTTACGATCAAGAATTCTATGCAAGAATGCAAGCCTTGAAGAAGTGGATACATTACTTGTTACCTAAGGAGTTTGTGTTGTATACAGATCATCAAGCTTTGCAATATTTGAATAGTCAAGGGAAGTTGAACCAAAGACATATGAGATGGGTAGAATTCTTGAGGAGTTACACATTTGTATTGAAACATCAGAGTGGGAAGTCAAACAAGGTTATAGATGCATTAAGCAAGAGGAGTTTGTTGACATAGATTAGAATTGAAGTATTAGGTTTTGAAGAACTAAAGCATATGTATGAAGATGACACTAATTTTTTCAAGGCATGGAAGGCTTACCTGTAGAGAAAGATAAAAGCAAATAGCTGGATTATTTCATTCAAGAAGGTATGTTATTCAAGATAAATTAGTTATGCATCCCTAGAAGTTCAATGAGAGAGAATTTAATTAAGGAAAATTATAGCGGAGGATTAGCAGGGCATTTTGGAATTGATAAGACCATAGCATTGGTGAGTGAACTATTTTTTGCCACAGTTGTATAAGGATGTCAAGAAATATGTTCAAAGTTGCAGGATTTGTCAAGTTGCAAAGGGAAACAGTCAGAGCAATGGGATGTATACACCATTGATAGTACCAGAGAGACCATGGGAAGACATTAGCATGGATTTTGTGTTCGGATTACCTTAGACACTAAGAGGATTTGATTCTATATTTGTGGTTGTGGAAATTTTTTCTAAGATGGCGCATTTCAAACCTTGTAAGAAAACCAGTGATGCAATACATGTTGTAGACCTAATTTTCAAGGAGATTGTGAGATTACATGGACTACCAAAGAGCATAGTATCAGACAAAGACACTAAATTTGTTGGATATTTCTGGAAGACATTGTGGAAGAAGATGAAGATAGAATTGAGGTACAGTTCAACATTTCACCCACAGATAGATGGAAAAATAGAAGTGGTAAATAAGAGTTTGGGGAACTTGTTGAGGTGTTTGATAGAAGGTAAAGTAGGAAATTGAGACTTGATACTACTACAAGAAGAGTTTGCATACAAAAATTTAGTAAACCAGAGCATAGGGAAGACACCATTTGAAATTGTGATAAGACAACAACCCAGAGGAGTAGAGGAATTAAGAGATATCAGTATGGAGAATAAAATGAGTGTGGAGATTGCAAAATTTGTAGGATTGATGAAAACAATGCATGCTCAAGTTAAGGAGCATCTAGAGAAGATGAACAATACATACAAGGAGAAAGTAGATAAGAAGAGAAGTCATAAGGAGTTTGTAGTAGGAGAGGAAGTAATGGTATATTTGAGAAAAGAGAGATTTTGAGTTGGGACACATAATAAGTTGAAGATGAAGAAGTTTGGACCTTGTAAGATCATCAGGAAGTTTGATTCCAAAAATGCATATGAAGTGGAACTACTAGAGGAATTTGGCATATCACATATATTCAACATTACAAACCTACACCAGTATCATGAAGGAGAGTCATCAGAGGAAAAAGAAGTTGGTTTTTCGAACCAGATAGCACATCATCTAGAGGAAATCAGGGAAATTTTAGATAGAAAAGTTGGTCGTAGTACCAAAGGAAGGCAATACAAAGAATATCTAGTCAGATGGAAAGGAAGACTAGAGGAAGATTTATCATGGATTTCTCAAGTTGAGGTGGACCGCATTGGTTTTCCTCTAGCCCCAAGAAAGTGAGAGGCTCACTTTTCTTCAACCTCGAGTGTCTAATGCAGGAGTATCCCTAGTTGCCAAGCAATCTTGCATCAACCAAAATATTTGCTTTCATGTTTTCTTGCGTTTCAGTAGTTAGCTGTTAGGACCAAGTATCAGTATTTCATTCTACATTATATTGCATTGTAACATCAAAGCTCATGGAGTAGGATATATGATATTCATTGCAACCTCTACATCATATCCAAAATTCAAGTGTTTTGGAGATTCGAGTACGAAGTTATCACTAACAGAATATCAACTGTATTTGGGTAGAGAGCATTCACTGACCAGCCTTGGATTTTCAAGTGTGTGGACCTATCCTGTGACTTGTGAAGCTCATGATACCATTTCATAAGGATGTAAATCTATTAAGAAGCCTTTTTTCTAATCTACATCATGTTTGTCTGAGGAGCAAGGGAGAATCCTATGTTTTGGCCGACCTTCACACATTTCATGAAATTTGGGGTTTGAGACCCCTTTAGGCTAATGCAGACCTTTATAGAGCTAGGAATTGATATATATTAGGTATCATGTAGTTGCACTAGGCAAGGAAATCAAGATAGAGATAGTGAGATAGGGATTAAGGGATTTGACCCACATTGTATTTCTAGGATTATGCCATATCATTCTATAATTTGTAAGTCAAAAGGCAGGGCATGTTGCCAGCAAATAATTGATCATTCTCTATATTCCATGTGTGGTTGGTATTCCAATTCTTTGAGTTTCCATTGTGTTTACTCTTGCTGCAAGGTTGGATAGTCCTATTTTTGGACCCTCCATCCTTGATATCATGTGAATTGTGGAGCTCAAGATACCATATGATAAGGATGTGCATTCATCAAGGAGCCTTCATTCTGATCTGCATCATGTTTTTCCAAGGACCAAGGGAGAATCCTATGTTTTGGCTAACCTTCACATGCTTCATCAACTTTGGGGTTTGAGACCTCTTGAGGCTGACACAGACCTTTCTAGAGTTATGAATTGATATATATTAGGCATCATGTAGTTGCACTATGTAAGGCAATCAAGATAGAGATAGTGAGATAGGGATTAAGGGCTTCAACCCACATTGTATTTGTGGGCTTAATGCCATATCATTTTGTAATCTATAAGCTAGAAGGCAGGGCATGTTGCCAGTAAATAATTGATCATTCTCTATATTTCCATGAGTGGTTTTTATTCCAATTCTTTGATTTTCCATTGTGTTTACTCTTGTTTCAAGGTTGGATAGTCCTATTTCTAGACCCTCCATCCTTGACTACATCAAAAATGAAAATAATGAAAAGAATAGGTCTCTTGGTGAAAACCACAAGGTGCCATTAGACCAAGGAAAAGTAAAAATAAAGGACATATCTGAATGTGAAAACCTCTCTCAGGCACCCAAGGATGGAAGATTGGATGCACCCCCATCATGATAGGAAAAAATATCATTGCTAGTGGAGATTACAAAAGAAATAAATTTGGGTACACCTGATAACCATAAAGTTATTCATCTTGCATCCTTGTTGTCAGAACAAGAAAAGGAGAATTTCATCAAATTCTTTGTTGAGAAATAAATAAACTTTGTATGGTCATATGCAAATATGCCAGGCCTAAATCCTAAACTTATCCTCCATCACTTACCCTTGAAGCTAGGTTCCAAGCTAGTTAAATAGAAGCTAAGGAAAATGCACCCACAAATTGCACTATTAGTCAAAGTTGAGCTTAAAAAGTTGTTGGATGTGGGTTTTATAAGACCAATTGATTATGCTGAATGGATTTCCAATCTAGTACATGTTAGAAAACCAAACGGGGCATAATAATTTGCACTAATTTAAGAGATTTGAATAAAGCACACCCAAAAGATGATTTTCCTTTGCCCAACATAGACATTATAGTGGACATGATAGTTGGATATGAAATTTTGTCACTAATGGATGACTTCTCAAGCTATAACCAGATTAGAATAACTCTTGAAGACTAGCACAAAACCACTTTTACATGTGCATGGGGGACTTACTGTTGGAATAAGATGCCCTTTGGCCTCAAGAACATAGGATTTTTGGCTTCCATTCCTTGGTCTGCTGGGGTATGATCTTTCACTTCTTCTTTAAAAAAATGCTCAAAATCGCATTATCTCAAAGAGGGGAAAAATGTAGACAATCAAAATTGATTTATGCCTATGTTGCAAAACCTAATTTTAACATTTCTTCTATGTCACATTTGATGTTTATCATTTGTAACATTGCATCATTCTTCTTCTTTCATTTCATTCCTTTTGACTCCTTTCCAACCATAGTGAACTTGTTCAATCACATTTGGTCTTGAATCATCATGATAAAAAAATTTATTATTTGATCAATTTGTCCTAAATCAACCTTTGTTAATAATTAATTAGTCATTAATTATCAACCTCTTTTGTTGAGAATTATGACTCAAATTACTGGATTGATTGCTTCTTGGAGAAGTTCTATTTTTCCTCTTTCATTGGATTGAGTTAAGTCATGGGGTTCTGAAAGTTTATAACTAGGCGACAGTGTGTTGGTCATGTGATTGCCAGTTTTCTTAACTTCATAACTCTTGTCGCGGGGTTTGTAAGTTTTGTAACTCCCTGACATGGTGATCCTTCTATCAGGATGTCACAGCTTTCAAGAACTTTGTAACCTCCATCCTAAGGTTTGGAAGTTTTGGTTTTGAGTGACGAAGTGATCCCTTTTTCAGCATGTCATGGGGTTTGGGAAAATCCTAACCTCTGACTGGAGGTTGTAAAGCTTGGGTTTCTCCTGACTGGGCGACATGCCCAGTTGATGGTGGGACTAGTCTACGTGGATGGTGATGTCAGTTGTATGGCAGTGACATGGATGTCGTGTGGATAGTGGGGACCACTTGAGACTCGATAAGGTTGGTGGATCATGGTGAAGGCCGACAGGTGGAAATGACGTGGAGAAAAAATGGCATATGGGGTCATGTGATCAGATCAGTGTGACTAGTGGCTAGTCTTGTCGAAGCATGACTGAAGGAAGTAATCAGTGTGAGTTTTCTAACTCCTTTCGATGCTTGATGTCTGGCCAAAGAGTTCCATCAAGGTGACTCCTGCCAATGAGGTGTTCTGAACTGTAATTGAGCCTAAGGTCATCGGGGTGACTTGAGCCTTTAATGAGACATTTCAAACTATCTTCGATGCTTATTGTCTTGTCGATAAGGATGACCTTGGGACTATTGTTCAACATCTTGGTGACTCATGGAGAACCATAAGTTCAACGGTGGAGATTCATTTGATTGCTTATCCAATAACCAACATTGGTGATGGCCTGTGGCTCAAGGTGAAACCCTAAAAGGGTGCAGTAGTTGAATGGTCTGTTGGCAGTAGAGAGAGTAAAGAGCTTCTTGTGTATCTCTCCAGACTTGCTCAGAGCTTGACATCCAAATGGTAGTTAGCAGGTGGAAGTTGTGTGACTGCATGGAGGGTGAGAGCAGGGCAGGGGTCAATGAGAGAAGTTGAGCTGCAGGCTGAAAGGTCGAATGCAAAGAAGGCTGAGAGAGGACTATCTTAGAGCTAGGAGCTAAGCAGTGACTGAGAGCGATGGTTATAATGGGAAAGTTCTATTGCAAGCCATGAGGCTGGATGCAGGGAATGCCAAGTGGTAGGATGAAAGGCTGGGTACTGGTTGAGGTTACTAGGCAGAGACTGAGAGGATGCATAGAGGCCGAGAGGCTACATGGAGGTCAAGTGCCTAGGCACTGAATAAGTCGAGGGGGGATGAAATGTTGGATGCAGGCTGAGAGGAAAAATGTAGTAAAGGAGGATACACAGTTGGGTGTGGACAGGCTGAGAACCTGAGTGCATGTTGTAAGGTTGAATGTGGGCTAGGCATTGCTGATCTAGACGTGAGGTTGAGAAGCCAAGAGAGAGGAAGGTGATCTTGATGCTAAGAGAAGGATCTTGCAGAAGGTGAAGGCCAAGCGACTATGTGACAGAGAGGCCAAGAGGCCAGTGGTTGATTCATGTAGTTGCATAGCTGTGAGATGTCTCTCGCTAAGAGAGGTGGTCGTGAGGGGGTTATGTTGTCAAATATTCTCTATAATGAAACAAGATGTAAACTCTGTAAAGGTTGTGAGCCTGATATTGTATTGTAACTTTTTTGTTACTAAATAATACAATGGAAATATGGGATTTTGGAGTGTGGGGTTTTTTACCTGAAAGGGTTATCCCTATGTATATCTGTGTGTTCATATCTTTTGTTTCATCTTTCATGGTTTTAGGTTCTATGTGTTGAATCTGTTAATGGTGTTGTTGAAATTGGTTAAGCATGAGTTTCTCTCAAAAGGGTCAATGTGGGAAATGAACTGTGCCTATTTCTACTTTATGGCATAGTGGTCTATGACCACACCCCCTTTGTCTCTTTCCCAACAAGTGGTGTCAAAGCAATGTAACAATAGTAAGAGTGGTGTCTAGGAATCCCTGATACCAACAAGTGGTATCAGAGCAAGGTTCTAGGATGTGTTTCTTCCTGGTGTGTTGCTAGTTTTGGGTATTCCTTCTATGAAGATTTCTTAGTCTATTAGGCTTGAGGAAATATAGAGGAATTAGTTGATGCTTTGATCATTTGGTGAGTGGAAGTTCTTGCTTTTCTGCTGAAGTTTTTGAGACAACACGCAACATGGAAGATGGTGAAGATGGAGATTCTTGAGTTGGTCATATTGAAACGATGTGACCAAAATCTCGTGAGTTGGTAGCTATATAACCCTAATGCAAGGGGTGTGAGTTCATGCTTATGGTTGTGTTGCAGCAGAGTGTGGTTCATACTGGGTGTCTATGTGAGAGGC
The DNA here is from genome assembly GCA_007258455.2 of Sequoia sempervirens. NCBI lineage: Eukaryota > Viridiplantae > Streptophyta > Pinopsida > Cupressales > Cupressaceae > Sequoia > Sequoia sempervirens. Next base: position 163,009,562 of record VDFB02047230.1, read on the forward strand.
TCCCTGATGGTATGGAGATGCTTGGGATTTTTTTTCAGCCATGGAGTAATGTGCATATGTTGGGTGGTTTTTCCTAGCATTAGAAGGCACAATTTTTTCTAGTACCCCACTTGCATGAAGGCTATGGAGTTGGTCATTGGATGATTTGGAAGCTTCTGCAATAGCTTGTCTATTGAATGCATGTACCTATTGGTGGTTTTGGAGTTTTCCTTGAAATGGGGCCTAAAGCTCCTGGACTATTGTTTCCTTTTAAGGATGGTTTGTACTTACATGGCTCTATGGTTTTGCAGGTTTTACATGGTCAAGCATAACTTGTGGTTATGTGGAGCTGTTGTTAAGCTATTTTCTAGACCTTGGTTTCTGGGGTGTGACTAGATGAGATAGTTGCAGTTCAACATGGTTTGAGGAGGTTTGATTTCTTCTTTGAATGGGAGTGTTGGTACTTTTTTTTGTCACTTAGTATTCTTGTGGTGGTGCTTGTGGGTTTCCTGACTATGGTGCTCGAGTTGTGGATGTGATTGGTGAATCAGATCTAAGCTCGATCTGGTGTTTGAGTCAAGTTGTCTATGTAGTTGTTATCTTTGAGATCTTAGTTTTGCAGTTTCTAGTGTGATGATTGGTTTGCATGTTTCTATTGAATGGATCTACAAGTTGTACAATTTTTTGGGTTGTCTTTACCTACATGTTTGCTATGGGACAACTCAGAAGTGAACTATCTATATCCACAAAATCTGATTTTGTGTTGATGTAGACTTGTTAGCTGGCCTTGTCTGTGGTCACTTGTGCATTGGTGTGGTTGCTTTGAGATGAGAGGATGGATGGTGTTGAGTATTTGAATAGTCAGTTGTGGGGACCTATAGCATGTTTGTATCATGATGTAATGGATAGCTTGGATACACTACCTTGTGTAAGCTTTTGACAATGATGGTTTTTTCTACTTGGTTTGAAGATCTTGGTGCTACTTAGCATTGTTTTCAGATGAACATGTTGCTATTGTGGACCTGGAGGATTTGCAATTTAGCTGATGTTTGGTCATGATGCTTGGAAATCTTGTTGTCACGATTCAGTGGGAGCTTTAGCAGTGACTGTGTATTCATCACTTGGTGGTGAATGGTCTTTTTTAGTGTTGCAAATGTTACTAGGAGGAACTCTTAGATCCTGTTACTACATAAGGGTTATTTTGCATTTGCATGGACACTATTTGAAGATGTGCAACATCTTGGAACCATGGAGGATTCTTGGACTCTTTGGTTGAGGTGTTAGTGGTGCTTGACAGGTGATGTTGGTTTAAAGTTTGTTTTGTTTTCATGTCATGACAGAATCTTGATTGCAGATTAGAGTTTTGGCATGATGCATTGCTCTTAAGACCATGGTATGTTCACCTGGAGCATGGGATCTCCTAAGGGGAATGTGTAGATCATGATGTCATGATAAGTTCCTGGTTCAAATGATTGGAGATTTGACAATGGTCTGGCAATTCTCTGTGTATTGAGTGCATTGGTCATATGATTGAGAACTTCATGATAGTGCAATGTTGCATTTGGAGTTTAGCATGAGATGATCAGTTGCAGGTGCTCATGGATACATGGAGAATAAGGTGACACAGTTGGAATTTAGAGGTGTATGTAGGAGGATTTTCTATAGTTACATGATGTGCATATCATTGTGGATGGTTCATTGTAACTACATGCTTACACTCTCTATGTTATGTTGTTGGTAGACTCGGTATGCCTTGATTCTTTCAGATTTGGTATTACCCATGCAGTGGGAGTTCATGGTTGTGCTTTGTCTTCTTCAACTGATTGACACATGGAGCTTGTTTCTATGGTTTATGGGTTGGTTGTGTTGGTGGCATGAGTTTTCCGATGTTGATATCTTGGAGGTATGTGTGATTGGATGGATTATCATGTGTTGTGGGTGCTATTTTCAGTCACATGGGTTGATCAGTTGGATGGGAGGAATCAATTTGGATGGATGGAACTATTTCCTGAGTTGGTGGACATATTGGATGTCATTGTAGGTGTCTTGGTTGGAGAATGGAAGCATTGTTTAAGATTCTTGTGTTTGCTTTGGAAGTAGCTAGTAAGTTCTTCATTAAGTGGGAGAATGTTGAGAATTGTGACTCAAATTACTGGCTTGATCACTTCCTGGAGCAGTTCTATTTTTCCTCCTTCATCGGCCTGAGTTAAGTCATGGGGTTCTGAAATTTTATAACTAGGTGACAGTGTGTTGGTCACGAGATTGTCAGTTTTCTTAACTTCGTAACTCTTGTCACATGGTTCATAAGTTTTTTAACTCCCCAACATGGAGATCCTCCTATCGAGATGTCATGGCTTTTGGGAAATTTGTAACCTCCGTCGTGAGGTTTGAAAGTTTGAGTTTTGAGCGATAGAGTGATCCCTTTTTCGGCATGTCGCAGGGTTTGGGAAAATCCTAACCTTAGATTGGAGGTTGTAAATTTTGGGTTTCTCCTGACTGGGCAACATGACTAGTTAATAGTGGTACCAATCTACGTCGATGGTGATGTCAGTTGTACGATAGTGACATGGATGTCACATGGATAGTGGGGACCACTTGGGACCCAATAAGGTTGGTGGATCATGGTGAAGGTTGACAAGTGGCGATGACAAGGATAGATGGAAAATGGGGTCATGCGATCAGATCGGTGCGACTAGTGGCTGGTCACGTCGAAGCATGACTGAAGGAAGTCATCGGTGTGACCTGAACTATCGGTGTGAGTTTTCTAACTCTTGTCAATGCTTGATGTCCGGCTGAAGAGTTCTATCAGGGTGACTCCTGCTGATGAGGTGTTTTGAACTATAGTTGATCCTAAGGTCATCGGGGTGACTTGAGCCTTCGATGAGACATTTCAAACTATCTTCAATGCTTATTGTCTTGTCGATAAGGCTGAACTTTGTGACTAGTGGAGAACCCTAAGTTCAACAGTGGAGATTCATTTGACTACTTATCCAACAACCAACATTGGTGATGGCATATGGCTCAAGCTGAAACCTTAAAAGGGTGTGGTAATTGAATGGTTTGTTGGCAGTAGAGAGAGTAGAGAGCTTCTTGTGTATCTGTCTACACTTGCTCATAGCTCGGGAGCTGAAAAAGGGTTACTAGGTGGAAGCTGTGTGACTATGTCGAGGGTGAGAGTAGGTCGAAGGTCAACAAGAGAAGCCAAGCTGTAGGCCAAAAGGATAAATGTAGCGAAGGCTGAAAGATGACTCTCTCAGAGTTAGTAGCAAAGTGGCGATTGAGAGTGGCAGTTACAATGGGAAAGTTTTGTTTCAAGCTATGAGGCTGGATGTAGTGAACACCAAGTGGTAGGCCAAAAGGCTGGGTGCTGGCCAAGGTTACCAGGCAAAGATTGAGAGGATGCACAGAGGTTGAGAGGTTGCATGGAGGTCAAGTGGGTGGGAGTTGAATAAGCCGAGGGGGGTTGAAATGTTGGATACAATCCGAGAGGCCTAATGCAGGTAGGGAGGCTGCGGGACTGGGCACGGACTAGCTAAGAACCTAGGTGTACATCGTGAGGCTGAGAAGCTAAGAGAGAGGAAGGTGATCTTGATGCTAAGAGATGGATCTTGCAGAAGGTGAAGTCCAAGCGAATATGCAATAGAGAGGCTGAGAGGCCAATGGTTGAGTCATGTAGCTACATAGTCGTGAGATGTCTCTCATTGCGAGAGGTGTTTGTGAGGGGGTTATGTTGTTGAATATTCTCCAAAATGTGTAACTATTGGAAATGTTTAGGTTTGCATAAAATATAAGATGTAGAATGAAAACCCAAAGAAAATAATGAAGCACAAAGGGAATAGAAAAGAATGAAAAACAAAAACAATCTCACCAAGATTTTATGCACTCCATGAATCACCTTCATTGCACCTTCTCCATTTGCTATAAGTTGATATGTTCCCTCAGATTATATGAGCAACTATAATTTATGCCTAAGCCTAAAACAACTTTGAAGGATTTTCACTATTTGCTGCAATGTTCTCAACAATTGCAGCCAAGCCTAAAGTCTGGAAGTTGTGAAAACAATTCTGCCATGAAATGTATGTAATGTTTACAGTGAGAGAAATCTTAAGTTTTGTCGGGATGTGAAGTCTTGAGAATTGCTAAGAAATAGAGAAGTCAAATATTGGGATGCATGGCCTAAATTAATTGTGATAACCATCTCTTAAAGTGGGGGTAGTGGACACATAAAAGGAAAGAGCAGACAATCAAATAGTTATTTGACTAGGTTGCCTCTTTTGAATTAAAAATTAATTTAATTCAAAGGTAGTGGAAAGATGTGGTAGAAAATAATTATTTTTAATTATTTATTTGGTGGGAAAGTGAGAAAGTGGAGAATCTTGGATAACTGACTATCCAAAATTAGAAAAAGTCAAGGTGGAAACAAAAAGTGGGGAATAAATGACTGTCTTGAAATTAGAAAAAGCCAAGGTGCATAGTAATTAAATAAATCAAAGGAATTTATTTAATCATAGGAAGACATGAGAAATTAACGACGCATTTAAATAAATAAATAAAGTTTATTTATTTAAATAATCAAGAAGAAATGATGGACAAATAATAATTAAATAAATTTAGGAATTTATTTAATTATAGAGAGACATAAGAAATTAGTGACGTATTTAAATAAAATAAATATACTTTATTTATTTAAATAGTCAAGATGAATAAAAGATGTGAATTAATTAAATAATTGAGAATTATTTAATTAATAGTTGAATTTGGACTATAGGACATAATTAAATATTTTAATAATATTGAGAAAAAATATGGGGAAAATAGAGTTCGCAGGCCTAGGTAAATTTTGTGTCTACATTTTTCCCCTCTTTGTCATAATGTAGTCTATCACATTGTGACAAAGAAAACAAGTCAAAAAATATGCCCTAGTGAAAAATAGGATGAGGAAGAATGATGAGGAGTTAGCGGTATGCCCCCTTGAGAGGACAGGTGGGTTCAGAGAACATGAGTGTGCTCTCGAAATGGACAAGGAAAAGGCATAGGGGAAAAATAGATAAGGATGATGAAGATGCAAACTAGAAGAATTGGTAGAGCAGAGAAAATGGATGTTAGTGTGGAGAAAGAATCCTTCAATATATTTCAAAATTTATACTAATAGGTTTTTCTCTTAATCATCATTGGGCGGATTGTTGTAATGGCCAACAAACACCATGATATGACATAGATCGATGGTGTGCAAGGTCAAACCATCACCTGAAACAAGCAATCGCAGACAAGGATGATCATGACTCATACTAAGAGCGTGATTGCCCTAGTATTTTTGTCATAACCAACCTTAGACAAGAAAGACAAGCCATTAAACATCGTTGCTCCTCTAAATCTTGTTGCCAGGTAATCCTCAAGGAACTAGCAACATGATTGCCAAAAAGACATGACAAGACAATCATCATGATACGTTGTTGCTCCTCTAAATCCTATTGTCAGGACATCCTTGAGGAACTAGTAGCATGATGAAAATCAAAATAGTGTTTTCCAAGTGTTTTCCAAGTGTGTCTGAATGTCAAGTGTTTTGGTGTCAAGATGCTAGGGTTGATGATGTTGAGATGCCAGATGATGCCAAATTTAGGAAGGACACATCCTGAATGATGTTGATGTCAAAATGCCAAATTCAGGAAGGACACATCTTGAATGATGTTGATGTCGAAATGAAAAATTTAGGAAGGACACATCCTAAATGATTTTGGTGTCAAAATACCAAATTTAGGAAGGATAGATCCTAAATGATGTTAATGTTGAGAAGAACAATTCTCAAATTCTGTGAGAATCCCTCAAAATGACAAATGACTATGATGATGCCTAGGAAGACACATTCTAGGATATAAATAAATGATAGGGGTTGTTCTTCAAAAGGACAGATCTGAAGAATAACCAAATGCTGATAGTTTGACTTGTTTTGACTAAGTTTGACTGGAATTGGCTGAGTTTGACTACATGCCAATGTTGACATGCTAATATAATTGTAATGATGATTAAAGAATTGACAAAGTTTTTTTTTTAAATTATCTATTTTAGGATTGATAAAAAGATGCTTGGTGTGTGTGCTTAGTGTCTTGCAATGAACCCTAATGGACTGACCTAGTGTGGCCTCGGGGGCTCATCAGTTGATGGCCTTGCCTACATCATACACTCAGACACCTCGTAGTTCAACATGACCAATGACTTTTTCTTGATGACGAAAGATTGAATCATGATTTTATCATGACAACCTAAAAAGGACTGACCTAATGTCTCAGGGGCTCGAAGATGAGTCTATCCTACATAGCAAATGCATAGAGACAACATAGTTCAACAATGATAAAATACTGACAATATTGACTTGACAGACATTAAATCTGTTTTTGGGATTTTATGAAATGATTTTTTATTTCTTCAAGACATTTTTTTATTTTTATGGATTTTTTTAGGACTTTTTTTTATTTTTATGGTTTTTTCAAAAAAAAATTATGATTTTTATGGCTTTTTTCAAGACTTTTTTGACTATCAGGACCATGTACAATACACACTACAGTCACATGATAAAGATGTTCCCTTAGTCAGGTTGAGGACAAGCCAAGCAAAAGAGAATAGAGAGGACATGCTCAGTATGGACAGTGGACGGTATGCAAGACTTGATGTCAACCATTGTTGTCCATGGAAAGAAATGGCATGATGTCATGGTGAATGTCATTATAACATCAAAAAAGTGGGTGTTTATTAAGATCCAAGGCAGATAGAGTGACAGTAGATGGCAAAGCAATGACTGACTACCCATGACACTTGTTTGCCAGGTTTTCACCATCGTACATATCAAAAGCACCTATTTACCAGGTTTTCACTATTAGATGAATTATTTCTCTTTATTTTTGTCATTTTTTTAAATTTTTAAATTTTGTTTGGTGTCACCAAGACACCTATTTGCCAGGTTTTCATCAGGGTGACGATTTTTTTGTATTTTTCATTTTTTTTGTATTTTTAATGGTTTTTGGCTAGGCCTTCTTATGTTATGTATAGAATTTTTGGAGAAGCAGATTGTTGATGGGATCTAATGATTGTTCACCATATAGAGTAGCGAAATGATATGTGCCAAAACTGAATGAGGTCGTGATGACATATGGGCCTAGCCAATTAGGCTCAAACTTGCTAGGTTTTTCTCTGTCAGACTGATTCTTAGGATTTTGTATTAGAACTAAGTCACCAATGTCAAATTTTTGAGTCCTTACTATCTTGTTGTAGCTTCTGCAAACACGGTTTTGATATGCCTGCAATTGATTCAAGGCATTATTTTTGTGTTCATCTAGAATTTCTAGTTCGTGCAGTCTAAACTGTCTATACTCTTCATCATCAATCATGCCCTTCATGGAGACTTATAAGGACAGGATTTTGACCTCGATAGGTAGAATAGCTTCAAATCCAAAGACTAAGGAAAATGGAGTGAATCCAGTGGGCGTGTGAATGTTGGTGTGATAAGCCCACAAAGTAGGGTTGATTTGTATATGCCAGTCATGGCCAATGTCATTGACGATCTTCTTAAGAAGTTGTAGAATTATTTTATTGGACACCTCAACTTGACCATTTCCTTGTGGATAGTATGGCATGGAAAAGTGATATTGAATATGGAAGCATTCACAGAGCTCATGGATGTCTTGATTTTTTAAGGGATGACCATTATCTATGATGATGGATTGTGAAATACCATACTGACATATGATATAATTAAGGATAAATTTGGAAAGCTGCCTGTTGGTTATGTATGTAAGGGGGATGGCTTCGATCCACTTAGTAAAATACTCAATGGTGGTGATGATGAAATTATGGCCATTGGAGGAGGTATGATGGATTTTTCCCACGAGGTCAAGTCCCCACTGTGCAAAGGGCCAAGGATAAGTAATTGGTCTTAATTCCTTTGCTAGTGTATGAATTAAATCATTGTGAATTTTACATTGGCAACACATTCTTATAAACTCAAGCACATATTTTTCCATTGTCGGCCAGTAATACCCAAGTCTCATGATATTTTTGGCTAAATTTGGGCCATTGGAATGGGATCCGCATATACCCTCATGTACCTCATGTAAGGTCATTCTTGCTTTGTCAGTGTCAAGACAAAAAAGAAGGGTATTGTCAAAGATTTGATAGTATAAGGTGTCACTGATGATGGTGTATCGGGAAACTTTGCAAATAAAGGACTTTCGTTGGTTGTTTGAAAGGTTTGGGGGAAGGGTCTGGGAGTGAAGGAAGTCATAGATGTCTTGATACCATGGGGAACTAGGACCAACAAGTTCACAAGCCATTTCTGATTCTAGGATGTCATATGAATAAATCAATAATTGCTCCACCAAGAACTCAAATTGTGGCACATTGCTAGGAATGTCTAGGAGAGATCCAATCATCGCCATTATGTCTATTGCCTTGTTTTTTTCCCTTGGAATTAGTTCAAAAGAAAGTTTGTGGAAATATTTTTGGAAGTTATCAACCATGTGTTTGTAGGGCATTAGCTTTTCATCTTTAGTGTCATATTCGTCAGTGACTTGGTTGATGACCAACTGAGAATCTCCAAAAACCAAAAGGTTCCTGATTTTCCATTTTATGGCCATTTGAAGCCTTGTGACAAGTACCTCATATTCTACAACATTGTTGGTACAAGGAAGGAAATTTGGAATGACTTAGGAATGGAATCCCCTTGTGGTGTGATGAATAGTATTCCAAATCCTTAGCCATGATCGGTATGAGACCCATCAAGATAAAGTTTCCAAGGTGAATTTGGTTCTGCATGAAAAAATGGACTCATCAGGGAAATCTGCTACCAATGGATGATCACTTTGTATGGGTGTGTTTGCAAGTTGATCGGCCACTACCTATCCTTTTATTGCATTACGGTCTACATATTGTATGTCATATTCACTCAGTATCATTACCCATTTGGCCAACTATCCTCTCAATGCTGCTTAGCTTAAGAGATATTTCAAGGGATCAATCTTTGCCACCAACTATGTCTTGTGATTCAACATGTAATGTCTTAATTTTTGGGTTGCGAAAACAACCACAAGGCAAGCACGTTCAATGGGTGTGTAATTGAGTTCATATCCAACCAATGTGTGACTGATGTAGTATATGGCTTGTTCCTTCTCTTCATAATCATTTTGTGCTAGCAATGCCCCCAGTGTTGAAGTGGTTGTAGAGATGTACATAATTAATGGTTTTCCTTGAATGGGAGGCATGAGGACTGGTGGTGATAGAAAATAGTTTTTGATCTGTTCAAAGGTCACTTGACAATTATCATTCCAATCAAAGGGGATACCTTTGCGCATAAGATACTGAAATGGTTGACATTTATTGGCTAATTGTGCAATGAAGCATCTGATAGACTCTAGTCTACCTTGTAATGTCCTCAAGTCATTGATTCTTTTTGGTGGTGGCATGTCTAATATGGCTTTCACTTTAGCAAGATCTACTTCAATGCCCCTACGAGAAACCATATATCCCAAAAGTTTTCCTGAAGTCACCCTGAAGAAACATTTCTTTGGATTGAGATGAACCTTATATTCTTCTAGCATCTTGAAGATTTTATCCAGTACCTTAAGGTGATATTTACATGTCAATGATTTTTCCAAAAGGTCATCCACATAATCTTCCATTAGTGTATGCATCATGTCATGAAATATCATTGTCATGGCTTGATGGTATGTGGCACCTACATTCTTGAGACCAAAAGGCATGATGCTCCAACAATAGGTACCCCAAGGACATGTGAATGCAGTTTTGTGTTGATCCTCAGGAGCGATCCGAATTTGGTTGTAGCTTGAGAAAACATCCATAAGGAATAGCATCTCGTATCCTACTGTAAGATCAATAATTATGTGTATGTTGGGAAATGGAAATTCATTCTTGGGACATGCCTTGTTCAAGTCACATAAATCTATGAAAATGTAGATCTAACCATTTGGCTTTGTGATAGGTACACAATTAGATATCTAGTCCATGTAATCTATCAATCTTATGAAACCAACATCTAGTAGTTTCTTGAGTTTAGCCTTGACAATCAATGCGATCTGTGGGTGCATCTTTCTTAACTTTTTTTTGACTAGTTTAGCATTAGGCAATAAAGGAAAATGGTGCAACACTAGTTCTGGATCTAGTCCTAGCATATCGGTGTAAGACCATGCGAAGTTAACCTTTTGTTCTGAAAAGAACTATTGAAACTCTGGTTTTTCTTCTTCTGTCAATGATGCGGAAAAGAGAACCATCTTGGGATCCTCTACAGTAGCTATGTTGAATTTGATGGTGTCTTCACTAATCATTTCTAATTTTTCTTGAGTTACGGGGAGAAATGCCAGTCCATCATCCTTGGGTACCTCAAGGAGGTTTTCACCCTTAGATGTATGTCCTTTATTTTTACTTTTTTTTATTGTCAAAAGATTCCTTTCATTTTTCACTTAAAGATGTGTAATTTTTTGTTTTATTTTTATTTTTCATTTTGTGACTAGAGGATGGTATAGTCTCCTTGAAGTAAGTTGCACAATCTATGTCAATAGTGAATCCAACCTTGTGGTCTCCACTTGGTATACCTTCATGTAGTCCCATGAATTCGGCAATGGCTTCATCATTCTAAAATATGTCCATAACTGGAGGGCCTTGTTGGTCTCAATCAATTAACTATGGGTAGACTAAGGAAATACCATCATCATTATTGATGAAGGGTGGGGAGGAATCAGAAAGCATGCAGACAAATTCAGAGAGGTTAAAGATAAAATTGTCATCATCCAACTCCACATCGGATTCTATCCAATATTCTACTTCACTTGATTCATACTCATTCTCAAAATAAGGGATGAATGGACTAGCATCAGGGTCGACAACGTCATGAGGGTTATTGTTATTAGATGGCTAGATGATCATGTTAGGATTGTGGCCAATGGGATTAGAAGATAATTCAGACCTATCATTGTTCCTTGGGAAAAAGAGTCTATCCAAGTCTTGTCTTTTCCTTGTTATTTTGGAATTATCATTGTTTTGTGTTAGGTCAATCTTAAGCATTTTCCATATTTTTCTTCAAAATTAGGTTCTCTAGGTTCAAGGAATAGTTCGTCAAGGCAATAGTCACCTAGGGATCTTTGTGAGGCAAATTCCCATTCATGGGAATTAGTTTCGGAGAGGGTGTCTTCGATTGTTTCAACACATTTAGAAGAATTCACTCTCTCACCTAAAAGTGTAGTGGTACATTGATCATCGGATTCTAATGGTCCTAACCCTAACCCAAGACATTTCGGTCTCCCAAAAATCATTATTGGCTCTCGTCTTCCAATTTTATGCTTGTTGAGGCCACTAGTTCCATCGTAGCCTTTTTCATTCACTATGTCATAACCTTTACCATATATCTCCATTGGCAATGGGGTTGGATTCTCTGGGTCTCTATAGATCCATGAAAATATGTCATTAGCATCTTCTTTGCTCTTATGAATATTGTTTTTGGAGGAACTTTGATATTTTCCTTAGGTTCTATCATGAAATAAGGCTTTCCATAGACCTTGGGAGACTTGGCTATTTTTGTTATGTAGTAGGTCATGTTTAGCTTATATTCTCCACACCCTTGGTGTTGGATCTTGATGCTTGGATCGACACTTCGGGTGGTGGATGATGTGGTGGATGTCAAAGAAATGGGCATGGATTTTGAAGTAGTGGATGTGGACGTGGAGGGCTCAGCGAGTGTGGATGGGTCAATGTATTTGGAGGAAGATGATGTTGAAGCTTCACAATTAATGGGAACCTGATGCTCAAAGATGCCTCTCAAATTGGTACAATACTGAAATGGGTCAGGCCATTTATGGTAATTTTAATTCCTTCAAAAGGGAACTTCAAGCATTGGTGATAGGTGGATGGGACATACTTTAGGGCATGGATCCAAGGTCGACCAAGCAGAATGTTGTAAGGAATTTCTAGATCTGGGACTTGATAGGTTGTATCCACAATGACTAGCCCTATTCGAATCAAAAGTGTGATTATGCCCTGAGAGGAGCATTCTTCATCATTATATGCTTTGATAACTATACTCTTTGTAGCGTCTACACAAGCATTGGAAAATCCTAGAGCCTTAACATATTTTAAGGAACCTATGTTTAGTCCTTCTCTGCCATCTACTAAAACTCATCTGACCTTATGCTTATGGATAAAGACTTCGATATGAAGGGCATCATTATGATTTTATTTTGGTGATGAGTAGTCTTGGTTTGAAAATTTTATGTGATGGGGATTGGTTAGATATCCCACCATGGCCTAAAATTGGTTAACATCAATGTCCTAAGGGACAAAAGACTCTTGTAAGGTTTTTTCAAGTATGGCCTTGTGTGTTGGGGAAATACATAATAGCTCAAGTATAGAGATTTGTGTGGGTGTTTCTCCTAGTTGGTCAATGAGATTGAATTGTGCTTTGGACTGAGGCTGTTTGGTCGATGGATGAGGTTGTGACTGTTGGATGGATGGACCAGGTATCATTATCTTTGACTATCTAGGGGGAGGAGGACCATCTATGGTGAATTTTCCCCCACGGGTAGTGACATTACATTCAGGTGCTCTCTTGATAGTAACTATATTAACACATTCATCATTAGCTCGGAATGATTAATATTTATTCCACTAGAATAGTCAAATCCAATGTGGGCATGATTGGCTAGATTATTGTTACTAGCTTTTGATGTAGAGGGGTTATTCGAACCATGGTCCTATAGTGGATTTTTGTGGATAGTATGATTCAAGTTAGATGCAAATTGTTGACCACCTAGGTGAATAGTGCCATTTTCAATGAGGTCTTGTACAATATTTTTCAACTATCAACAAGAGGAAGTTTTGTGTCCTTTTGCATGGTGGTAATCGTAGAATGCATTATCATCCAACCACAACGGTTTAAATAGCCCTAGGTCATATGGTTTTGGTTCTTCTAGCATGATGATGCCATTTTGAAGGAGTTTCTTAAGGACATCCTCAATAGGTTCACCCAAGGGGGTGTATGTGTAACTCTTCAGGAATTGTCTGGGTTGATGAGGCTACCTTTGGTTTTGATTGCTCTACTTGTTTTGGTTGTTTTGATTATTTTGGATGGCATTCATAGGAGATGTCGATGTGATCATTGGTGTATTTTGTGTTTGAACTCCTTTGAGAGTGAGTATAGGTTACTGTCATATTTATAGCTTTGGCACCAACAACACCGTCATTGGTGATGTGTTTATTTTTGACCCAGTATTTATTTTTGTCTTGAGGTGGATTTGGATTTGGGATATTTGTGTTTTTTTTGTTGTATTTGAGTTCACCACTTGCAATTAAGGCTTTTTCAAGTTGAAATCATTTCTCTACCAAGTCTACGAAGGTGGCACAACAATTCACTTGTAAACTGAATGTTAATGGACGAAGGAGGTTTTGGACAAACATGTTAACTTTCTCCTTCTTTGGTATGTCTATGGGACATCGACTAGCTAAGCCTTTCCATCTTTGAAAGAATGGAATTAAGGTCTCACCAGTCTCCTCTTGAGTTAATTGGCATAAGGCAGTGATAGTGATGTCTGTGTCAATGTCATATGAATAATTTTGGAAAAAATTGTTAGCAAGCTCATCCCATGTCTTTATTCCTTTGGACAAGGTAGAAAACTAGTCAAGTGCAGGACTTGCGAGAATATTCATCAGATAAGTGGGTCATAAGCGATGTCCACGCACATAGTGGTAAATTCTCTGATGTGTTCAAGAGGATTAGTTTTTCCCTTGTACTTAGTAAAGTTTGGTACCACATATCCTGGTGGGAAATTTGGCATGTATAGGCTCATGTTGAAGGGATATGGGCATAAGTCATATGACATGTGTAGCTTTTTATTGGACATTTGCATGCTCTCTATTTGTTTTGCAAGTTTTCCACTTTAGTTGTCAAGGTGTCAATTATGGGATTGTTTGTCGCATCACACAAAGGAGTGATGGGTATGCCTTGTGCCCCCAATTTTTGGGATGGGATGTTTTGTTGTGGAATATGTTGTTGTGGAATGTGTGACATGTTTTGATTTGGGATTTGTTGGAATTGTGTGTTTTGAATAGGGAATTTTTTTTGGGTATGGATGTGTGATGTATATGTGGGGACGTGTGATCCAACCATGTTGGTCTATATTTGCGGGATATGTTGGCCTTGAGTGTTTTGTTGTCTAAATGAGGTCATGTGTTGTGCAGTCTAATTGCCTTGTCCAAATTGATAAATGCGACCATGTGAAATTTTCATGTTCTATCTTTGGGGAATGTGTGTGTTGATGTTGAGTTGAGACAAAGTATTGATGTTGGGTTGAGGGCCTGAAATTGTGATTTGTCTCTTGTTTCTCCCAAAGGGGTTTAAGGAATTTTTTCCCATGGTATTGCTTGAAGATCCATGTATAAGGCTTGATGATGATATACCCATGGTGCTAGATGAAGCTCCAAATAAGATGTTTGATGAATTGGTGCCCATGGTGCTAGATGAAGCTCCAAATAAGAGGTTTGAAGAACTTGTGCCCATGGCATTGTTTGAGGTAATAAAGGTAGCTCCAAATGTTTGTGATGACGTTGTTGACATTATGGGCATTGACTGTGATGTGCCCTGTGACATGGTTGGTGTTCCTCCAATGGATTTTACATTAATTTTGTTGGAAATCTGATTGGAAGTGCCACTAGAGGTAGCATTGATGGTGTTTGTACCTTGTGTCTTGGAAGTAGTGTTTGTGTTTTGTTGAGATGTTGAGTGGGATTGACTGTTTTGTGTCGTGTGGTTAGGAGAAGCTGCTCTCAAAGTGTTGATGTCAAAGCCTCGTGGTAATTTGGCTCCTTGGTCTAAAATCATAGCTAGGTATTTGTCTTGATCATTCAAAACCAATTCCTCTACAAAGGAGGCCACCTCAGGATTTTGGGCTACATCCATTAAGTCCTTTGCAAATACTTGTCCATTTTGGTCTCTATGTATGAATGGTTCAAATGGATTGCGAGAGGAAGATGGTATGTTCATGGAAGATGGTATGGTCATTTTGCTGAAAGGATTGATAAAGGATGCCCCCATGTCTATGTTTGAATTTATGTCATTGGAAAAATTGTAGGGGTTATTGTCTTGTCCTAAAGAGGCCATTTGTCTTCTTTTTCTTTGAAGCCTAGTCTCAACCATAAAAAGGAGTTTGCTCAAATGAGAGGATGATAATGACAACTAAATGCAAGGATGACACTAATCTACGTTTTTTGTATTTTTTTTTTGGAATAAGGGATGACAATGCAAGATGATAAGGAAGGGAGTGATAATGACAACTAGGTATAATGATGACTCTAATCTATGTATTTGTATTTTTGGAATAAGGGGATGACAATGCAAGATGATAATGTTGCCTAAAGGAAATGACTAATGCAAGGTGACAAGGTTTTCTAAGGGATGTAAAGTGTAAAAGTGACAATGGGGACTAGGATGATAATGAAAAGTAGAAAATGTTGACTAAAGGGAATGGCTAGTGCAAAGTGGCAAGGTTGTCTAGATGAAAAATGAGGACTAGAATGACAATATTTTTTTGTTTTTGGATTTTTTAGGAATGTGGTATGCAAAATGGGGACTAAAATGACTAATGGTCTAAGGTATGGAAATGCAAAGGTCAAAATGATTTTGATGGGCTTTGGGAAAAAGGTTGACTCAAACACTCAAAGCTGGGTCTATGTCTCAATTTTGGAATATCAAAGGACTTGTTTGGAAGGACTAAATGACATGGACAAAATGACAAGTGAGGCTTCCTAACTACACTTTTGAGTTGGAAAGGTCTCACAAAAGGACAATGACTAAAGGAAGTGATTTTAACTAAGTCCAATGATAACCTACTTTTGGATGCAAAGATTTTGCAAGGTATGGTAAGTTTTCCTAAACCAAAGTTTGAGGGCCAAAAGATGAGTTTATGTTGTAAAATGATGATGGTGAAGCCTATGGATGCAACTAAAGTTTGCAAGGATGAACCTATGGAAAAATGCAAGCTAAAGATGGAAATGATGGAAGATTTGAGCAATTCCTAGTCTATTTATTTACAGAAGCCTATGGAAAAAGATGTTTGACAACAGTTTGAAAATGTCTGAATTGGGGTTTTGGTCTATGACAGTGTTTTTTTTTCTAGGTGAATGTGTCACAACAAATGCATTGCAGAATGTAAAAAGTCTATTTTGTTTGCAATTTTGGCAAAAATGTCAGATTTGTTTGAGTGCAAATGACCGTTTCCAGGTTTGTGAATGGTGTTTGTTTTTTCAATGTCCAAAAAACACTTGGAAAACAAAATATTTTTTCTTTGAATGTGAAAACATGCACAATGTAGGCAAGCACAACCCTAGGTTAGGCAAGGACAATATTCGCTAGATTCCATGTGGGTTTCGCCAACCACACTTATTCTTAGCGAATGAATCCAAAATCTTGGCCACATGGGCTCCCCCTTATAGTGCACTCACTTCTTAGGTCAACCAAGCTTCCTTCCCCCATAAAACTCCCATGGCAGGCTAATCATCTCTCTACTAAAAAATGTGAGGATGTGGATGCCTTTGCAACGACCGTTGTTGCGCTAGCAAATAGATGGGATTTAGCAACTACACAAAGGTTTTTAGTTTGGTACCCCCGTTCGAGTGGCCATACATGGGGAAAGATTAGGTCCAATAAGGAGGAACTCCAACCTAAAGAGGTTACACTCAACAGGGTTTTGGGGAGTTCACTTGTCCGTATGACACATTTGCACTCATAACCCTAAGCTTTCCATTAGGATTCACATTTATATATTGGTCAGGGGTAGCTCAGCTAAAGAGCTCTGTTGCCAGTTTGAGTCACCTTGGGATGAGTACTTTCTCCCACCAAGGAAGGCCGAATTTCCTAGAGTCAATAATAGTTTCTCTTGCACCTATGATCACACAAGTGCGCAAGGGGAGAGGATACTTCTATTATTGAATCAGGGTGACACAAAATTGTAGACACTTTTTCATTTTAGTTACCAAATGATAATGTGAGGAAGACACTTAAGACACTTTATTCTTTTTAAAGCACCAATGGAAGTGTTTTCTTAGCTATGTAGACAATCAGTTTGAAAAATCAAGGCTTCAATGAATGTCCTGCATCACAATATCATTAGTAATTTCATGCCTCCTTTCTTCGACAAGCATATATTTTGATTTTCAATTCTCCGCCAAACAAACCTACAAGAAAAGGTCAAGATTAGCCCATAAATCCACAGTTAAATTATGAAGGGAAAATACATTATTTTTTAATCAGAAACTATTCTAAATTAAAAATTAGAATCTAACTTTTAAAAAAGCTAAATCCAAACTAAGAACTAAAAGCTAAATGCAAGTTAAAATTTAAATATAAATTTAAATCTAATTTAAAGTCTAATTAAAATCTAATTTAAATTCTAATTAAAATCTAATGTAAAATCTAATAAAAATCTAATTAAAAATTTAATCTAAAATCTAATAAAGATCTAATAAAAAATCTAATCTAAAATCTAACTAAAATCTAATTTAAAAATCTAAAATAAAATAAAATAAATCTAATTTAAAAGCCAATTTAAAATCTAATTAAAAATCAAAATCTAATAAAAATCTTATTTAAAATCTAAAAAACTGATTAAAAAATCTAATCTAAAATCTAAATTAGGAAAAAATTTAAATCTAACAAAAATCAAAGTTAAAGTTAATTCTCATTTAAAATAAAAATATGAATTAAATTTAACTCTAAATTTAATTAATCTAAATCTAAAATCTAAATTAGAAAAATCTAAATCTAATTACTAAATTAAATTAGAAAAACCTAAACCTAAAATCTAAACTAAAATTAATGAAAACTAAAATTAAAATCTAGACTAAATCTAAAACTAAAATCTTAGTAAATCAGAATTAAAATTAAAGACTAAATTAAAATTAAAATCAAAATCTAAACTAAAAGCACTTCCTACGGCTGTGGCAAGTAGAGCTTAAATTTGATGGTTGTATGACCATATTTAGAGATTTTTGTCGTAAAATACAATCAAAATTTTAAGAAGATTGTATCAGATGAAAGGAGAGATTTTGGCTAGACTGTCAAAATTTATTTAGAATTATAATGATATATATATTTGATTTATATATAATTTTACTTACACTAAGATATATCATAATGTTTTAACTTTTAAGGGCACCTTTAAATAGTTAACCATCACTAAAAAATTTGTTGACAGGCAAGGTCGACCGTCAAATTTAAGCCCTGGTGGCAAGCCCATTCTCATTTCAATCTGAACCAAATGTAGTTGGGCTCAGGTAGTTGCTACTCAGGATATTGATGAATTCGTTTCTACAAAACCATCAAAGATATGATATTTGTAAACTGCATGTAAATAAAGATGTTGGGTTCACCAAATGTAACTATGAGAAATATTCAGGTTTGCATAAAATATAAGATGCAGAATGAAAAATCAAAGAAAACAATGAAGCACAAAGGGAATAGAAAAGCATGAAAAACAAGAACAATCTCACCAAGCTTTTATGCACTCCATGAATCACCTTCATTGCACCTTCTCCATTTGTTGTAAGTTGATATGTGCCCTTAGAGTTTGTGAGAAACTATAATTTATGCCTAAGCCCAAAACAACTTTGAAGGATTTGCACTATTTGTTGCAATGTTCTCAACAATTACAACCAAGCCTAAAGTCTGGAAGCTGTGAAAACAATTATGCCATGAAATGCTTGTAATCTCTGTTGTGAGAGAAATCTTAAGTGTTGTTGGGAGGTGAAGTCTTGAGAATTGTTGAGAAATTGATATTGACTTTTTTATAGAAAAGTCAAATCTTGGGATGCATGGCCAGAATTAATTGTGACAACCATCTCTTAAAGTGAGGGTAGTGGACACATAAAAATAAAGAGTGGAGAATCAAATAGTTATTTGACTGGGTTGCTCTTTTCAATTAAAAATGAATTTAATTTAAAGGTAGTGGAAAGATGTGGCAGCAAATAATTATTTTTAATTATTTATTTGGTGGGAAAGTGAGAAAGTGGAGAATCTTGGATAACTACTTGTCCAAAATTAGAAAAAGTCAAGGTGGAAACAAAAAGTGGAGAATAAATGTCTTTGTCTTAAAATTAGAAAAAGCCAAGGTGGATGAAAATTAAATAAATCAAAGAAATTTATTTAATTACATGAGAAATTAATGACACATTTAAATAAATAAATAAATTTTATTTATTTAAATAATTAGGAAGAAATTTTGGATAAATAATAATTAAATAAATTTATGAATTTATTTAATTATAGAGGGACATAAGAAATTAGCGACGTATTTAAATAAAATAAATATGCTTTATTTATTTAAATAGTCAAGAGGAATAGAAGATGTGAAGTAATTAAATAAATCAAAGGAATTTATTTAATCATAGGAAGACATGAGAAATTAATGATACATTTAAATAAATAAATAAAGTTTATTTATTTAAATAATCAAGAATAAATGGTGGAAAAATAATAATTAAATAAATTTAGAAATTTATTTAATTATAGAGAGACATAATAAATTAGCGATGTATTTAAATAAAATAAATATACTTTATTTATTTAAATAGTCAAGAGGAATAAAAGATGTGAATTAATTAAATAATTGAGAATTATTTAATTAATAGTTGAATTTGGACTATAGGACATAATTAAATATTTTAATTATGTTGAGAAGAAATATGGAGAAAATAGAGTTCACAAGTCTAGGTAAATTTTATGTGTCTACAGAATGAAACAAGATGTAAACTCTATAAAGGTCGTGAGCTTGATATTGTATTGTAACTATTTTGTTGTTGAATAATACAATGGGGATTTGGGCTTTTGGAGTGTGGGGTTTTTTACCTGAAAGGGTTTTCCCCACATATATCTATGTGTTCATGGCTTCTATTTCATCTTTCATGGTTGTAGGCTCTGTGTGTTGAATATGTTAATGGTGTTGTTGAAACTGGTTAAGCATGAGTTTCTCTCAAAAGGGTCAATGTGGGAAATGAATTGTGCCTATAATCGTACCCCCTTTGTCTTTTTCCCAACATCTTGATAAATCATTTTCAATCAATTCAATTAATCTCACTATCAGTCAATTTTAATCATCATTGTCATCTCTTGTCATTACCAATTTCTTATTCTTATAAAATCATCATCAAATCCTAGGTCTTTTTGATCTCCTTATCATTTTCACTCAATTTCAATCAACTTTGGTCAGTTGTCATTAATTTTGTCATGTTTTCTGATTAATTGTCTTTATCAATCACCATTGGGACCTAATTCAACATTAGGGTTGGATTTTTGAATCATTTTGATAATTCTTCCCTAGGATGAATAATTAAATAATTGTTGAATCCCCTTTCACTAACATGTCTCCCTTTTTTTGAATAAATAAATGAATATTTATTTATTGCTTTCTTCTCACAATTTATTATTTTATAAATTGGCTAATTAGGAAATGAGTGGAATTAATAATTTTGAATTATTAATTCCACCTCATTTCTCCCTTTCCCATTTTCTCTTTAGTTTTTCATAGTCTTCTATGATGCTCATTTGAGTTTCAAATGGAATGATTTGTGTGTAAATGAAATCTCCCATTTGATTTTTTACTTAACTCTATTTTCCTCACTCACTTTTAAATGCAAGTTTCCCTTCTAACTCATCTTCTCATTCAATCTCGTCTATTGGATTGATTATTGATCTTGTCTATTTCTATTTGCTCATTTTTGAAAGTCTATAAATGGGGCTCTCATCTCCTCATTTGGATCATCTTATGATCTTGCATCTGGATTATCATTTCGAATCGTGCAATTATAATTTATTTATTTTTCATTTTCTTCTAGTATTCTCACAGGACATGCTTTATCCTTGCTTCATAGGAATTTGCACAATGGATTGAGCCAACATTTCAAATCAAATTAGAGAAGAAAGAAGGCCAATGAAGTGGAGCAATTCAAGTATTATAAGGGAGGTTTTGCATTTAATATGTGTGTTTAATTCCTTGTAATGTTTTTTTATTGAATCTTCATTGAAGTAGGGTTTTGATCCCATAATTATGATAAATTTTCCCCTACACTGGTCATCTCTTTTCTTTTAGTCGAAGGTGCAGGGGTCTCTAACACACCATGTGTTTCAACAACATTGTCCAAAACTAGATTGTCCAACACTTATGTGACATCAACATGCATTTGTCCTCGAGTTGTGTGGGATGAAGAGATTGTTCTTGCTCCATTACTCCTTGCTAATTGTCAGATTACATCATGGGTTTCTTGTCTCACTTTTTCTATGCTCTCTTTCTCCTTATTCTATAACATGTTAACTCTCTGCTTAACTCTAAATTTAGTAGAACATTCTTTTAGTAGATTGGAAGCTTCTATCTTGGAGAGAGTGGAACCACAAGAGATTAAGGAATAATTTTTCATTTTATCTTCAACATTTACAACCTCTTGCCTTTTGAGTACTAATTATTTCTAGACATTTTTAATTACCTTGTTCTATATAGTCTCCATTTTTACATTGCAAATGAATATGTACTATATAAATGCATTTATGATGGTTTCCTTTCCTTCATCGTTAACTTTATCATACAACTCAGCAGTTGACATGATATCATTATTAATCATATTGTTTACTAAGGATCTTAGATCTAGAGATGGATGATCATTTATCAAAGGAGATCCAGGCATGTCATCTATAGGATTAGATGGGCCTTCTTCATTATTCTTATGTGCATGGATTCAGTACCTATCCTCCTCTTCCTTTGTCTCCTCATTAGTGGAGATATCAACTCTAGTTTTCAATTCTTCATGGGAGGTACTACTCCTTTTATTTCTCTTCATTTGATGCTCTTCTTCTATGCCAAGTTCTATTTCTTCCTAAAAAATATCACTCTAATTTTCTTTCCTATTGTATTTTTGTTTTACTCTTCTTTTACATGAAGCAACAAATGGTGTGACATGAGGTATGACCTTTCTCTTAGATTCCCGGGTACTAGGACCGGTAGGGGCAACAACATCAACTGATGAATGGGGACTTTGTTCTTTCCTCTTTCCCTTCTCTATATTAGCAATACTGGAGGTGGCAGTACTGGAGATAGGTGTTGGTGCAACACCAAAAGATAGTCTACCTAATTTCCTAGGTATGGAGGGTAGTTTAGTAGATTTAGCTTTTCTTTCATCAAGGGCCTCCTTTAGTTTTTCTATGTCATCCTTAAAGAAATTTTGTCCTTGGAAGAAAGCTTCAGCTTTCTTTCTTCTTTTAGATGTGGTAGCCTCTAAATGTTTGAACAGTAGATTTCTCCTCATATGTTCCATGTGTAGGTAGAGAGGGGTCCTTAGGACTGCTCAACAGAATCTCAATGTACCTCTTTGCCATTTGTTCTTCAATCTCATATCTCAATGGTTCAATCCATCGAATTATGGGTTCAACAGCCTCTATAATGCATTCATCTATAGTTACAAGAAATGTTATCTCCTTCTCATACTTCATCAATAGACTTCTTGGAATCTGGTCTCTTTCATGAATTTCATTCTAAAATACTGTAAATAATGTAGTCAGGTTATTGTTCTTTTCCCTAAAATCTTCTAGACTGTGCAAATGATCAAAAATTTGATGAGCAACCGACATGTTGCAATCTCATATTATGCCTTTTCTTCCTGGTAACTCCCTTAGGAAATGAAACAACAAACAAACAACTAAAGTACAAAATTTAAAAGGATGCTTCTTTTCCTTAGTAATACTTAGGTTTTCCATAAGTTGTAGCCTAAGCAACTCACAAAGATCAAAATATTTTCCATTTTTCATTGTTTCATATGCAGTGTGAATTGTCATAGTAGATACATAATTTACTTAGTGAAATATATTTTCTACCCAGTCATGATGGCAGTGTACTTGACAGCAGGGTTTATAATAGACTTTGTAGTTAAAGCTCTTCTGTCAAATGTGACACTAGTCAACCTTGTGACTGCATCATTCTTCACCACCTTAAAAAATGGAATGCATCTAGTATCACCAAGACCAGTCACGACTCAAATTACCTCCTTATTGATAACCCCTAGTTCATTTTTCCACAAAAAAATTGCTATGAACCCTACTAAGGGCCATTCTAAAAAACTTCGCCTCACACTCATTGGAAAATTTTGGAAACCAATTCCAAACGTTCAGCTTCATTTGAACTAGGTTTTCATATTCTAGCTTAAGTAATAAATCATCTCTCGTCAACTCATTGTCCCATAAATCCTTAAGCTCTCGGCGATTGAATTCTTCTAGCTTCCCATGAATGTATGTTCTTGTATCTTCAATGGGTAGCACATGGCTTGGAATGTGTGAGAATGCACCCACAAGATCAATTTCATACACTTTCCATGAATATCTTCTAAATCTGGGTTGCGGTCTCTTAGAGATTTCCACAATAGTAGGAGTGGCCATATTGCTCAAATAACTTGAATAAGCTTTAAAAACAATTCCTTCAACTTAGAATCCATAGAAATCAAATAACAGAGAGTACCTTTTTTGCTTATCGAGAACTAGGGATTTGATGTACAATGCCCTGAATTGCCTTCAAAATCACCTCATCTTGCACTGCTTCTTCCCAATTACACAAATGTGATTTTCCTTTACTTAGTTTCTTTCTTTATTACTTATGAATTTTTCCCTAATTCGCATTCATTTCCTTTTAGCTTTTAAAGCTGACCAACACTTTATGAAACTCACTGTAAACCAAGAAAGGTTCTGCAATTCTTCGGATTTATGTATTTTCTACTAGAGATTTCTCCAATGCCTTCAGAATGATGACTCACATCACATATCCTTGTGTCACTGCTTGACACTTCATATATCATGGGATTTTTAGATTTCTTTGAAACAGCTCCCCTTGAAACCATTACTGGGTTCCGTTTTTGGAAGAGGTATCTGCACTGGAAGTAGATACATGAGTATTTGATTCATCCTTTCTTCTCGGGTTCTTCCTTTTTCCTCCAAATATTTTCCATTTCTTTTCTTACTTCGGTTACATCCACTTTGTTCACAGACTTGTTCTTTTGTTCTAGATTAGGTTTCTTCCCAATTTTTCTCCTACAAAATTTTGAGATATGTCCTAGTTTTTTGTAAGTGTAGCACACAACATATCTTTGACAAAAATCCTTGATCTACACTGATTAGCCTTGTGTCTGAAGATATTGCATGTGTAACAGTAGCCTTGAAAAGACTGAATCCTTCTACTAGCATTATATCTGTTCAACATTATCTAGCTTCTACATTTGGTAGCTCTATGTCCAAACTTATTGCAAGTAAAACATTATCTAGCAAAGAATCCAAAATTCGGACTCATTCTATTCTTGTTGATTCTACTTTTACACTTTATTGCTCTATGACTAAATTTAATGCATGAGAAACAAAAACCATTAAAAGAGGAATACCTTTGAGCATTAGGTTGTCAAATAGGAATCCTTCTGGTATTGCTCCTTTAGTTCTTGATTTGATGAATATTGCCTTGAAACTTCCTTTGATTGTCCACTTTGTTGGCAATCAATTTTTCCTTTGAGCTTTGTCCTTCTTCAAGTCCTGGACCATTGTTATCCTTAGAAGGTTTTTGAAATGCAATCAACTCATCAAGCCTTTTAGAGCTTGTTTTGAATCTTTCTTCATGGGATTTCACTTTTTCTAGATCAAATCTTAGGGTTACCACTTCTTGTTCAAGCTTTGTACATTCATCAATTTTATTCTGAATCTCAGCTTTATGACATTCCTCAATTTGTTTCTTTTCTTCTACTTGCACCTTTAGTTCAGTAATGTATTCATTAGCCTTTTTCAACTGATCACTAACTTCTCTATGCATTTCCTTGAACTTTTTGTTCTCCTCTCTTAACTTTTTGATGCATTCATTTGCTTCCTTCAAGTTTCCTTTCATAGTTTCCTTCTCATCTTCTCTTTTGTACAATTCTTCAAGAGAAACATGAAGTTCCTCAGATCCATAGTTTTCTTCCATAGGAAAATGATAGCTTTTGTTAGCCATATATTCAAATTATGGGACCTTCCTCAAGTTGTAAGACTTATTCAAAGGAACCGGGCTCTCATACTAATTGTTGAATTCACCAAATACTGAGAGGTGGGTGAATCAGTATTCTACTAACACAATTAATTACTAACCATCCAAGTATCAATCCACATATAGCTACAAAAGTAAACCAAAACATAAAAGGAATCATAACACATTGACACCAGGATTTTTATGTGGAAAAACCAAAATGGAAAAAACCATGGTGAGGATTAGCTCACAATATATTATAACCGGTTACAAGATATTATAGGGCTCACTGCCAGGACACACTGTCCTTGAAGGGCTCACAACCTTAATACAAAATAGCTTATTTCCAAGATACAAAAAGGTATGGCTTACTTCCAAAAGTGAACTGGATAAGTACACCTTCAAAGTGTAGAAATAAGTTTCAGTTAAGCTCTAGAAAACCAAAATCCTGCTATGGTTGTAGGTATACAATTATTATCAGTAATTTCTCAATATTGCACTTGTCGCATCGCTCACATTCCATACTCCATGTCTTCTTTATCTTCTATCCATCACACACACACACACATGTATACACAATTATATCTTCCTTCATCAATTAGGTCAACCTAATTGGATGTGAACACACACAAAATTCAAGGTGACTTGTTGGCCCAATTCAAAAAACCTTCTAGCACATAGAGAAAAATGTGTCATCCACACATTAGGTCAGCCCAGACCTAATAAGGAACACACAAAAGGCAAGTGGTTCTTAACCTTGTTAACCAAAAGAATGTCAAACTTCTGTCACTTGGATAACATAGCTAGATCACCCAAAATTGTTGAAAGCTCGTTTATATGTATAACTAACACTCCTAAGAAACATATCAAAAACTCATAGAATTTTATTTTACTGATGATGAGGATCACAACCTGAGACTCAAAAAAGCACACAATAGACACAATAACAAAATTATTATTTATTTATTGACAATATGTTCTCATTATAGATAAATTACATTCTAGAGGATAAAATCCTCATAGGCTACAATACATGCAAATTTTACCGTTTCTAGAAAGAAATTCCCCCTTTCCCAATACAATTCTCTCTTTTCCCATCACCCCCCAAAATTTCCAAAATGAGTCCTAAATATCCTTTTTCCAGCTTAGATCCAAAAATACAATTTTAATTTTGAATGTAGGCGGTTGGGCATCAAAATTTGAAATTCAGAAATTGAGTCCCAATTTGAAAATTTGCAATTTTCCAAAAATTGACCAACTTTCAAAAGCCATAAATTTTGATCTAAGAATAAATTTCTTGGAGTGTACTACATGCTTAGAACCAACTTTTTTTGTTTTGGAAATTTTTGGGCCCTTACGAGACAATTTAGTGCCTCAAGCCTAGCTCTCAAGAGTTTTCAGGGCAATTTTGGAAAACTAAAACTTGAATATCTTTCAAAATGGGAATGATCTTGGCTTGATTCTTTCGCCAAAGGGTCTATTTTTTTCCATGAATCTTCCCATAAAATTCTACCTCCTCACGCCTTCAAATTCATACCTACTAAAACTAGCAATTTGGCCAGAAAAAGTACAACAATAGTTCTGAAAGTTGGGAATTCTTATTAGACAAAAAGGGTATCCATAAATGTAAAAAAATCTACCAAAAAGCTAATAGAAAGGAAAAATATTTTTGGGTGATGCAAGATTACCCTTACACCACTAGACCTCCTACATCAACTGAGAGGATTTTCAGACCAAAATACCATATCAACATAGACACACAGTTTTCTTAGCCAATTACCAACCAGTGTTGGCATCAATGACAACAAACCTGGAGGTCACCTTCTTCATTATTCCAACATGAACATGATCATGTGACCATTAGTAGTTTATTTCTAGTCATTTATAATGTGACCAGATTGATGACTAAACCATTTTTAGTTATTTATTGATTGTTTTGATTGATCGATTTGGTAGTATATTTAGTCATTGATTGTTGTAATCTGGTCACGATTCACTGATTTATGTCCATTGGTAGTGTATTTAGTCATTAATTTTAATCATCATTTTGATCAATTTGTTAGTATATTTAGTCATTTTTATTTCACTAGTCATATATTTAGTCATATTTATTCACTGTTCATCAATTTCTGTCAATTGGTAGTATATTTAGTCAATTTAATTATTAATTGACATCAATTAGTAATATATTTAGTCATTTTAATTGACTAATACTTGAGGATTTAAACATAAAACACAGGAATACACATCAATCATAAATTACAAAAAATAAGATATCCATTGAGAAGGAAAAATTGTTGAACTTTATTAAAAGAAAGGTGTTCTTATAGCTTGCACAAGTCTAAAATATCTATCTTGCTTGAAAAATGCTTAGAAATAAAGTATTGCATTTTTTAATTTTTAGTCACCAGATTGAAAATATGAGTTACAACACACATAAATGATAAGAAAGAAACATCTCTAGAAAAATTATGCAATGATGGAAATGCATGCTTGGAGCCCTTCAATGCGAGCACATGCCCCTTTCATCTCTTAAAATTTCTACAATGTGGGAAATATTCTTGGAGAAAGTTGTAACATGAAGAATCCAAGAAGGGGAGTGTTGATTGTGTCCCATATATGAAGCACTCTCCTTCAATGTAGTCAACAATAACCCTAGAATCTTTCCTCCTTTATATGCAACGTGCCATCTAATATTAGCAACATGGTGCTACCTTTTCTACCATGAATGAAGTTGTGCCTCAATACAACCAACAAAATTACTATTAGTCTCAATTCATAAAGAATAAAAGTGCATTGCATATTGCAAGTTTATAAAAGAAAGTCCAAAGATAGTAGAAAGATAAATCAATTAAAAATTTCTAGGAGAAATATCACATCCAAAAACATGGGAGAGCTATGCAAAATTGGAGAAATTGGCTTGGAAAATGAAGGTAGTAGGGTGTTTCTAGATTCAAGACTTTTACTTAATGTTGTGGAATAGAATAAAAAGAATCATTTATTTGTCACCATAGTGAAAAGTTAGCAATTGCATTTGGTTTGTTAAACATGGCCCCTAGTACAACTATTAGAGTTGTTAAGAACCTTCGATTATGTTTTGATTTTCACACTACATCTAAATTCACCTCCAAGATTGTTGCACGAGAAATTGTTCTAAGAGATGTGAACCATTTACATCACTTTAAATAGGGACAATGTTCTTGCGGAGAATATTGGTGATGCTAAATGAAACAATCTAAAATATAGGCTTGCACTATAATAATGTGCACTACATCAAATATCCAGCAATAACGAAGGGATATCCATCAAAGCATAGTTGTATGGAATTTTTTTCATATGTTGTAGTTAGAAGTGCCCTGCTAGACATACATGAAAATGTGGAAGCATAGACAAGGCAAGCAAACTATTTCAAAAAATGTGTCAAAGAAATGTGATATCATGGAATGTCGTGATTGAGGGATATGTTCAAAATGGGTTTTTCTAAAAAGTTCTTAGAAATTTTTAAGAAAATGAAACCAGTGGGTGTAAAGCCCAACTCCTCAACCTTTGAAAGCATCCTTCCTTCTTGTGTGTATATTGGAGCTTTGGATGAGGATATGAACATCCATCAAAAGCATATTTGGAAGTGGATTTTTATCATATATTATAGTTGCAAGCTCCACTTCAGATCACCAAATCCTTCACAAAACCTTCTACACAACCACCACAACACCATACGAGTGTTGTTGGGCCTATGCGGTGATGCGAGAAAGCTCCCTACATCACTATGGAGGCCCAACAACAACCGTGTGATGTTGTCGTGGTTGTGCATAAGGTTTTGTGAAGGATTTGGTGATTCGAAGTGGAACTTGCAACTACAATTTCTAATAAAAATCAACTTCCAAATATGTTTATGTCTTAATGAGAAATAATCATTCATATAACCAATTAGTTGGAAGAAAACTAGGAGATAGCATGAGTGCTCAATTAGCATTAACAATATTGAAATAACCTTCCTTGAATGTGAGTGCAATTCAGGAAGTTGTTTTAGACACAAACTTGTTTCACCAAATGGTACTTAAGCTTCCTCAAAAATGTGGTGAGTGTGCAATATTTTCCTCCAAGAGAGTATCAAGGATGACGGGCTATCATGGAGCCATGTATCATCCATTTTTTTTTTCTGATTCTCCTTGCTGGCTACCATAGTAGTTTGTGTTTTTGTAGTCTGACATTCAAGGGACCCCCAAAATTTAGTTCAATTCCACCATTCATGTGGGAAAAAATTGGTTATGGTGCATATTAAAGCTAAGCTGCTTTGGTTGGGATGTTGGTTCTGCATTTTGTGTTGCAAGAAGTTGGATTCTATGGATATCAAGTCTCAAAATTCTACTCTCAAATTGTGCCTTATGACATTCAACATGCTACATCACATTACACATTCAAGTAGAGCAGATGACAACTTATTCCATTAGAAAATGAGGGGAGTGTTCTCACCAGTGGATAAGCTATTGTAAATAGCCCACAAATACTAATATGAACTCTTGAGGAGTGACCTAGGAAGAATGAGAGCAAGGTTTTCTACCTTTCAAGGTTCTTGTTGTGTGAATATTTTCATAAAAGTGTAATTTGAAGTTGTGGAAAAAAATATGTTCTATATATAATCATAAATATGCTAATGGAAAAGCCAAGGCTCCCTTAATAGCTTTCTCTTGTGCTAGATCATAACATTTTGAAGTTGCTTATGGTATTTTGCATAGGTGAAAACATTCTTTGCAAGGATTAGTTTTGGGTGGGCACAAACATTTCATGACATACCTCCTTCCTAATTGTGGAAAACCATTAGAAAGACATATTTGGGCTGCAAACTATAGGGCACATATACTCTTAGACGTTGCTTCTCTAGGTGGTACAGAATTAGGTGGATACCATGGAATAGAGTACATTATGTACACTATCTTATGTACCAGGGAAACTTGTGTCAAGATCTGAGTAGATAAATGATTCTTTTACTATCAAAACATTATACCTTCCATTCTAAGTGTATCTACTGTCATAGCTCTCACTAACACTATTATTTTATTAATATTGTTATCCTACTACCTCTGCAAAAGAGCTCCATTTGAAGGAATCTTGACTACCTATTATGCACAATAAAACTCTACAATTGCAAAAAGATGTTTTCAAGACAAAATATGAATTCACTAAAACATTACTATCTAAGCAACATAATATCTTCAAATGAAGGAGCAGTAGAACTGTGACTAAGAAAACACTATGTGGGGATTGTTAGCACTAAGAAATGAAGAAGAGAACACATTTAATTAGATGATTGAGATCACTAAAAGGAATATCATTGTTAGAGAGTTACAAACTATGATTTGTTCTCTTTCCTATAGGACTGAGAAAGGAAGAATACTATCAAATAGTGATTGAATCATAACATTCCAAAAACAATGAATGTTACTATCAAATGGTGACAAAGATCTTTCCTCTAAGTCATTTTCACATGGTGATTGCGAACACAATGAGTAAGAAGTAAAACATCATTGAATCATAGCACTGCAAAATTGTCATGAGTTATGCAATGAACTTCATTGTTATTTTGATCACAAAGGAGATCAAGATAATAGCCAACATACTGATGTGCACAAAGAATGTTCATGGAGGAGTGCAAAATTCATTACAAAGCAATTACCACAATAGAGTTTTAGGTGAATTGCACTTGCTATTTTATGTTAATATGGTATGTTCTAACTTGTAGTTAATTATTGTAGCATAACATATAGTCTAAATAGTTGTTCATCTTCCATTGTTTCAAATTCAAAATTGTTATACCTTATTCTAGGAGCAAATCACAGGGGGAGTCTATACATAAGACACCAATGTTTCAAATTCAAAATTGTTGGCTCTTTCACAATTGTTTGCTTCATTTATTTGTTCTAAGACATCTTGTTGTATAGAAGATGTTCCCAAAATCATAGTAAAATATTTTATTCTGGGAATCCTATTCAGAATCTTCCCATCATAACAATGAACAAAAGCATCAATCATTAACCTAAACTTTGCAAGAGTTTCATCAAATTCTACTTTTTCACTTTCTTTTCCATTCTAAATTTTATTCCCAATTTCATACATGAAGAATCTCCTTAGCATGTATATCTTGCTATTATCCATAACTTTACTAGGTGTTGAGGATAGCTTCAAGTTTTTACCCAAGAAAAAATTGAAAAAATTCAGCCTTACCAAATACAATGTGTTGAAAAGCTCTTTGAAGTTATTCTGGAAAAGAGTTCTTGAGAGTATAATGTGGGATTTTGAATTAACCTTTTTGCATGAATTCCATATATTTGATCGACTATTTTGAGTTTGATGACCTTCATCAAGAATGAGCAGACCTTTTCTCTCTAAAGGTATTTTTCCAATATGCTTAGTCTCTTCATGAAGGCTCACATTTGTCTCACAAGTGAGTGGCATAGAAGAAAAAGTGTGCTTGTTATTGGCTACAATATTTATTATACCTAACTTGTGAGACAAATGTAAGCCTTCTTGAAGAGGTTAAGCATATTAGAAAATTGGTTTTAGAGAGCCCAGTTTTTCTTGTTCTTGATGAAGGTCATCAAGCTCGAAATAGTGGATCAAAGATATGGAATTCATGCAAAAAAATTAATTCAAAACTATGCATTATACTCTTAGGAACTCTTTTCTAGAATAACTTCAAAGATATTTTCAACACATTGTATCTGGTAAGGCCAAATTTTTTCAATTGTTGTGTGTGTAAAAACTCGAAGCTATCCTCAACACATAGTAAAGTTATGGCTAACAACAGGATCTATAGGATGAGGAAGTTCTACATGGATGAAATTGGGAAGAAAATTCAGAATGGAAAAGAGAGTGGAAAAGTAGAATTTGATGAAACTCTTGAAAAGTCCAGGTTAATGACTGATGATTTTCTTCATTGTTATGGTGGGAAGATTCTAAATAGTCTTCCTGGAATAAAGGATTTTATTGTGATTTTGAGAGCATCTTCTATATAGTGGGTTGTCTTAGATCAAATAAATGAAGAAAAAATTTGTGAATGGACTAGCAATTTTGAATTTAAAACAATGGTGTCTTATGTATAGACTCCCCCTGTGATTTTCTCCTAGAATAAGGTATAGCAATTTTGAATTAAAAACAACGGTATATGAACAACTATTTAGCCTATCTATTATGCTACAACAATTAACTACAGGGTAGAACATATCCATATTAGCATAAAATAGCAGGTGTAATTCACCTCAAACTCTGTTGTGGTAATTGCTTTGTAAGGAAGTTTGCACTCCTCCATGAACATTCTCAGTGTACATAGCCAAACATTTAAATTTATTAACCAAAGTTCCAAAAATGAGTAGCTTGTCATTGCATGACTCCTACTTTTGCTTTTAGTATGATAGTACCTGAGTTTCTAGTGTTTCTAGACGAAACCTATAGCAGAAAAGTGTAGTCTCCATCTGAAGGAACCATCTTCGGAGCTCTTCCCTAAAATAAGGGTTGAAAGCATTAGAAGAAAAGCAATACCATAATTCTAAAGTAACAATTTGTATCAAGCCAAATTTTAGAAAGTATAATTAAAAAGATAAATCCGAACAATTGGACATCAAATTGGACCAAGAATATTTATGATTTTATCTTTAGAATGTAGGAACTTTCTCTATTGGATATTCGGGACCTCAAATTGGATTTGAAATTGGACCAACAGATTTATGATTTTATCTTTAGAAAGTATGAACTTTCTTTGTTCAATATTCACAGTGATCAATTGGGAATTTGAAGTAGTCATCTGAATCCTATGATGTAATCAAGTGGAAACTAATGTTTTAGTCTACTGATGTTTGTATTCCTATACTCAGATTTTTCTTCTGAGCGAAAACACCTAAAAGTGTTTCACACCAGCTCAAGGTACTCTTGAACCTAGTAATGTCACTAATAGCAATCCAAGTTTTCCTAAGCCATCCATACCCGAATGTTGCATCACAATCTATTCTTCCTACACATAAAAATGCCACATATTAACCCCTTCTAAATAAAATAGTTAACCATCATAAAACAATAATTAATAAATCATTTCAGTTTTAGAAAGAGTTTGATGTCATTTACTATCAAAACAAAAGTTGTATAAATCTCAAAAAAATCTATGAATCCTCCTAAATGTATCTTAAAGAAAGTTTACATGATGGGTTTCAGCATAAGAAGCTTTCTACTACAGCTTTGAATGAATGTATTATAAGCAAAAAGAAAAAATATTCACACTCGAAGTAATGCAGTCAAAAATTTATTCCAAAAGTATGTTAGCAGGAATTAACTAAAAACAAAATGATTTTTTTCTTGGTTTCTTTTATCAATATGCCATGTGAAAATGGAATAATCACTAAGATACCTTAACAATGAAAAATGAAGTAAAGGGTCAAGAAAGGAAATTCCACTATACTATTGTGTAATGGTGATGAAGGCACTCATATGAGCATGACCTACATACAAATCGCTACCATTGAATTGCCATCCATCCAAAGAGAAAATATAAGCAATGTAAGGATTTGAGCAATATAATTCCAAAGGGTTATGTTGTAACGGTAATGGAATCACCATAAGAGAACAACTGAAGAAAAAATTCTTGTGACTATAATTATGTGATCCATAACTCTATTGGTCATATGGCATAGTTGTTTTATAAAAAATACAAGATGCATTAATGTGTTACCCAAGTTTAGTGTGGCTATGTTGTGATAGAAATGGAGGCACTCATATGAGCACAATTCATGTATAAATCACTATCACAATTAGGTGTCAATCATCATTGGGTGCATTCAGGTTGACTCAAGTTTAACAAGTTACAATGTGATGATAGCATGATCCAAGAGTGATTACCTCTTTCTGCAATAAAGAGCCTATAACTCTAGTTGATATGCAGAGTGGTTGTGTTATATCAATTATGTAGTGCATTCAACCTCAACCCATGTTTAATGGGCTATTCTAGAGAGTGATCAATATTTTCTAAACCTTATGAATGTTACTTAAAAGTGTATAGCTTAAACTACAAATCAATTTTGTTACATACTTGAATACAATCTTGGGTTACCACAAACTATAATAATGTGATCTGCTAATAACCATTATGGGAAGTATTAAAGCAAGACTCATGCTATATAGGATACATTTCGCTGATCAAGTTTACATACCTTAATGATCAAACACAAGCTTCCCACATGCTCTAGGATACATTCTGAGATCATACCACACTCTGTCAAGACAACTAATTTTCTGACCCAAGATTTAAGGTTGTTTTTAAATACCAACAGAAGCATTGGTAAGAGCATGATTAGGGTACAAAATCTAGGACTATATACAAAAACATAAACAATAACTCTAGTGGATTAGTGAGATTGCAATACTAGAAAGATTGGGACATTGTTTGTTTGTTAGAATAATTTTAACTTGGCAGCAAAAAAATACCCAATACCAATTTTTTTAAATACCCACATAAAGAAAACGCCCAATGTCCTATTTTTAAATACCAAGACAGTCAATAACAAATGGTTCACTGAACATTAGTTTTTTTAATGCCAAGAAAAATGATAACAAAATCAAAATTTAGAAAATTGTGTAATACCAGAAAAGGCTGAGACCTCATTTGTTTCTCAGAAAAAACATTATCTCGATAGTGAAAATATCTAGTACCATTTTTTTAAATACCCATTTCATGTGAAAACCCAACATTGAAATATCCAAACAACTAATAAAAAAAATCAAGCATTGGTTTTTAAACATACCCAGATATCCAGTAACAAAACAACTAGCATCATAAAACTCAAATAGCCAATAGTACTTCACAAAAAAACCCAACATGGAATTTTTCAAATACCCAATAGGCATAACATATACATCCAACTTAAAAAAAAAAAAAAGAATGGTTTACTTACCTCTAAGATGATCCACAACAAAAAGCTCAAAATCTTCAAGACATACTTCCAGGTGGGGAGCTGTCTGATAGAATGATAGATTTGACCACATTCTAGACCTGTACTTTAAAGCACTGCTAGCAGGAGATTCCTCCACTGGGAAATCCCTTTGATTGCTAATCAATGTCTCCATCTTCAAAACCCTTCAACCTCTTTTTTTTATCCTATACTATTTCTTCTAACTAAGTAGTAGTTAAAATCGTGGAAAAATGGATAATTATATCGTTTGATTTTTATTACACATTTATAAAATATATATATAAATTTGCATGCATAAGTATCGACTAAATCCTAAATTGATGGCTAGGATAGAAAATAAAAGTTTGATGCAAAAAAAAGTCATTTATTTTGTCATTTATAGTTGTGTTGCAAAAAATGAGGAGAATTTAGTCATTTTTAGTTGTTGTGACTAAAATTTTGTCATGTAGTCATTTATTTTCCAAATTCTACTATTGAGAGTGGATGGTCAAAATTTTAATAGGAAATCATGTTTGGATGGCACATGTGTTCATCATGCTAGTATGCAACATTTTCCAATTTTCCAACAAATGGATAGTACACATGCAAATGGAAACAAAATTGTGGAATTTGGCAAATACAAGACAATGTCCTATAGTATAAAAGATGGGAAAGAAGCAAAGAAGTGTGAATTGGTTAGTGATAAGATTCTATTGTATAAGTTTATAGGAATTTTTTCATGATCATGTGGTTTGTGAGTATGCAAGGTATACACATAGAGCTCGATGTTTGGACTCGTATTTCAAGTTATGCAAGGACACATTTCCACTTCATATCATCATTTTAGTTGTCAACTTCATGGACAACTACACACTACAACCACAGTCATATAATACCATTCAACCTAATGCATATGTTATAATCCATTTGAAAAATCAAAGATAAGATTCAATTTCATTAAATTATGGTGCATAAACAAATACATTAGGCATGGCATACAAGTTTGATGTATAATGCAAATATAATCTACACTATTTAACCCTAATACATAAGTGCACTAAGACTCATCATGAAAGTGATGTAACTTTCATTTTTTTCATCATGTGACCAAATCAACAGTTCCAACATGTCTGAAGGGGTAGGTTTATGTTAAGAATCACCTTGTTTTGCACCCAAACATGTTGAAACAGTTTGAGCTACATTGTACTAATGATATCTCTTAAGAGACCAAAGTGCAAAAAGGAAGAAAACTTTGATGAGTTTTTATTTAGAAAATTTTCACTTAGAAACATTCCATCTAAGGATATGAGATCAATTAGGGAACCTCTACAATAACCTCTCTCAGTTTTTGATATCTCTGATTCATTTGCTCGTTGTGTCTAGTTTTCAGTTGATGGAGAGAGTCAGATACATGCAATGCAAAGTTGCAAGGTGGCGTAACTTTTGTTCTATTTGTTGTGCGGCCATACCAGCAATTCTAAATTTTTTGAATAAGTAGGTTTATGCTAGGAATGGTCTTTTTTTTCTCCCAAACATGCCAAAATATTCTCAGCTACATTGTATCGGTGATATCTCTTAAGAGACCAAAGTGTGAAAGCTAACAAAATTTGATGAGTTGTTACTCAGAAACTGTGTCACTTTGAAACATTTCATCTAAAGTTACAGGACCATGTAAGGCCCCTCTAAATTAACCTCTCTCAATTTTTGATATCTTTGAGTTGTTTTCCCATGGTGTCGAGTTTTTAGTTGATGGAAAAAGCATTAGATGCATGCAATGTAAAGTTGCAAGGTGGTGTAACTTTAGTTTTGTTCATTGTACGACCAAACTAATAGTTTCAACACATCCATATGGGTATTTTAATGATATGCATGGTCCTATTTCACATCCAAACATGTATGCTAGAGTGGCCTGAGCTACAATGCACCAATAATATCTTTTAAGAGATCAAAGTGCAAAAGGAAACAAAATTTGATGAGTTATTAATTGAAAACCATAACACTTAGAAATATTTCATCTGAAGTACGAGACCATTTCGGGCCCCTCTACAATAACCTCTCTCATTTTTTGATATATTCGAGCCATTTGCCCATGGTTTCAAGTTTTTAGTTTATGGAAAAAGCATCAAATGCATGTAGTGTAAAGTTGCAAGGTGGTGTAAAATTTTTTTTGTTTGTTGTACGACCAAACCAATAGTTCCAAGACATATGAACAAGTAGTTTTATGCTAGGTATGGTCCTATTTTGTACCCAAACATGTCAGAGTGGTTTGAGCTACAATGCATTGGTGATATCTCTTAAGAAATCAAAGTACTAAAAGGAAACAAAATTTGATGAGTTGTTACTCGAAAATCATGATGCTTAAAAAAATTCCTCCTAAGGGTACAAGATGATTTAGGGCCCCTCTATAGTAACCTCTCTTGGTTTTTGATATCTCCAAGTCGTTTTCCCATGGTGTCAAGATTTTAGTTGATGGAAAATGCATCAAATGCATGCAGTGTAAATTTGCAAGGTTGTGTAACTTTCGTTCTATTCATCGTATGACCAAACTAACAATTCCAACATGTCTAGATGGGTAGGTTTATGCTATACATGGTCTTTTTTTGTACCCAAACATGCCTAAGTGGTCCAAGCTACAATGCATTGATGATATCTCTAAAGAGACCAAAGTGCAAAAAGGCAACAAAATTTGACGAGTTATTACTCAGAAATTGTCACACTTATAAACATTTTTTCTAAATTTATGGGACCATGTAGGGCCTCTCTATAATAATATCTCTTGGTTTTTGATATATTTGAGTCGTTTTCCTGTGGTGTCAAGTTTTTAGTTGATGAAAAAAACATCAAATGCATGTAGTGTACAGTTGCAAGATGGTGTAACTTTCATTCTATTTGTTGTACAAAAAAACTGATTGTTCCAATATGTCTAAATGGGTAGGTTTATGTGAAGAATGGTCCTTTTTTTGTACCCAAGCATGTTGGAGTGGCCCAAGCTACAATGGATTGACAATATCTCTTAAGAGACCAAAGTGCAAAAAGGTAGCAAAATTTGACAAGTTGCTACTCAAAAACCATGACACTTAGAAACATTTATTCTAAAGGTATAAGATCACATAGGGCCCCTCTACAATAACCTCTCTCTATTTTTGATATCCAAGTAATTTTTCTATGGTGTCAATATTTTAGTTGATGAAAAGAGTGTCAAAATGCATGTAGTGTAATGTTGCAAGGTGGTGTAACTTTCATTCTATTTGTCATACGACCAAACTGATAATTCCAACATGTCTAAAAGGGTATGTTTATGCTAGGAATGGTCCTGTTTTATACCCAAACATGTTGGAGTGGTCCGAGCTACAATGCACCGGTGATATCTCTTAAGAGACCAAATTGCAAAAAAGTAGCAAACTTTGACAAGTTATTACTTAGAAACTATGACATTTAGAAAAATTCTATCTAAAGTTATAGGACCACATAGAACCTCTCTACAATAAGCTCTCTTGGTTTTTGATATCTTCAAGTCATTTGCTTATGGTTTCATGTTTTCAATTTATGGAAAAAGTGTTAGATGCATGTAGTGTAAAGTTGCAATGTGGTGTAACTTTAATTCTATTTTTCATGTGACAAAAATGGTAGTTCCAACATGTTGAAATGGGTAGGTTTACACTAGGAAAGATCCTATTTCACATCCAAACATGCTAGAGTTGTCTGAGGTACATTGCACTAGAATTATGAAGCATACACTTGAATACACGTAATGCATGAAGTTTATATAGGAAGCATGATGCATACACGTGAACACATGGAACATACACATGAATACACATAATACATGAACTGTACGCAAGAAGCATGAAGCATACAAGTGAATACATTGAGTATACATAGGAAGCATGAGGGATACGTGTGAACACATGATGTGTACATAGGAAGTATGATGCATACACATGAATACACATAATACATGAAATATACAAAAGAGGCATGAAGCATACACATGAACATGTAAAGTATACACAAGAAGCATGAAGCATACACGCGAATATATGTGAACACATGAAATATACATATGAAGCATGAAGCATACACGTGAATACACATAATGCATGAGGTATACACATGAAGCATGAAGCATACACATGAACACATGAAGTATACATAGGAAGCATGAAGCATACATGTGAATACATGTAATATGTGAAGTATACATGAGAATCATGAAGCATACACATGGATACATGAAGTATACACATAAAGCATGAAGCATACACAAGAACACATGAAGTATTTATAGAAAGCATGAAGCATATAGGTGAACACATGAGGTATACACAAGAAGCATGAAGCATACATGTGAACACATGGACTATAAAAAAGAAGCATGAAGCATACATGTGAATG
Organism: Sequoia sempervirens; assembly: GCA_007258455.2. Lineage (NCBI taxonomy): Eukaryota > Viridiplantae > Streptophyta > Pinopsida > Cupressales > Cupressaceae > Sequoia > Sequoia sempervirens. The sequence goes on from VDFB02047230.1 coordinate 163,048,926, forward strand.
CATGAATTATACATAGGAAGCACGAAGCATACATGTGGATTAATGTAATACATGAAGTATACACATAAATACATATGAGACATGAAGAAAGAAGTATACATGTGAATAAGTGAAGCAGGTACTCAAATAAACGTAAGTCATGAAGTATACACATGAATACCAAGTATACGCATGAATACAAAGTATACACATGAAAACACATAAGTCACAAAGTATACATTGGAATACACGTAATTCACAAAGTATACATGTAAGTTGTAAAGTATACACTTGAATATACACTTGAATACACATAAGTCATGAAGTAATCATATGAATACACATAAGTCACAATATTCACATGTATACATGTAAGTCACAAAGTATGAATACACATAAGTCACTAGTATACACATGAAAGGCACACTCATATAGAAATGCATTATTGGCCTACTTAAGAAGAAGGTTGGATAGTTTATTAAAGAAGCTAATGGGTTTATTAGCCTTAACTACAAGAGCATTTAGATAATTAAATGTCTACTCAGTAACATTTGTCATGAATGTTAGAAAGCTATAGGCACATGTGAAAATTTGAATGTAATAAAAATCATCAGTAATTATTTAAGCATCAATGAATATTCAACAATAACAATCAAGAACAAGATGTAAACAACACCCATGCCTGCAACATTCAAGAATACAATTTACACAATATGCATGATAACATCATTCAAGAATAGCAGTGGTAAAATAAGATTTGAATTAATCAAAAAGTTGTAAGGCTATATAATGATATATGTCAATAAAAGTATACAATATATCCAATAAAGGTATACAGGCTTACTACAAAAGATCCATATGGATATTAAATGTCACATATATCAATAGTACAAAACATATGTTCAAAAATTCCATGTAGGAATACAACAAATGACCCTAATGCATAGTCATTTCCCATTAGGGGAAGGAAATAGATCATGTGTTGCCTTCAACAATCGATTGGATGGAGTTTCTATTTATTATTTTTTCTTTCAAATGCACTCACTAGTCCTCCTCTCTTCACTCATCTGGAGACACAATTGATACAATAAGAAGTTAGACGTTAATATATAGAAATTGAATTGTGGAATGGCATATAACAAAATAACACTTACCACAAAAAAATAATCAGCACACTCATCTACAACATTAGCACATTGATGATCTTGAGTGACAAGCACCTATAGCAACCATTGAGATAGAAATTAAACTACATGCAAGTATCATGAAAATTTTCAATAATAGACCATAGAATAGAAAATATAATGTCAAATTTATTAATCTATCACATATCTCTGCCAAAGGATTAGAACTAGCTATTGTTGTAGCAAATCCATGGTCCATCATGCCATGAACATTGCTAGGGATGTTTGATCTCAACATCTAAAAATGAAACAAAAAATATGAATTTTTTTGTCACTTTCATTAGTTTTTTTATTTAATTAAAAGCATAAACAAGACAGTGAACTATTTTTAAAAATGTCTCACATAAATGTTGTCTCATGGTGATGGTAAGAAATGACGAATGCCATTCCAAGAAAATTTCTATGGATTGTCTTGATGTCTATTTTTGGATTTCTTAAAAGGTAGTTATCAGGGTCTTTTGGAAGGTATATAACCATATATTTCCCATGGTATCCATAAAGCATAGATAACTTGTTGATATTCATTGAATTTTATAAAAAAGGCTTATTGAGAGACCTCATGATGGAAAATATATTTCACCTACTTTATACAAACTTGTAGCAAATAAGGACCTTTGGTCTCAATATGGAAAAAATGAAACATTGCAAAATATATATGTTAAGAGTTTCATAATGTAGGATGAAACACCTAAAATTTCAAAGAGGACACAATCTCATGTAGAAAGGGATAGCCATAGAAATTTTTTAATGACAATCATACCAATAATGCAATGGGAAGTCACTTTTAATAATGGAGGTTTTTGAAGAATGAAGGAAAACCTTAAACCTTGCTCATGAATTAGTATCAGTCACTATACAAAAAGAATAGTGAATACCATTGTGATCAAAGGAGTGAAGGGTTATATTCTTGAGCATTCATGAAAAAAATAAATTCACCAAGCTGACAATGGAGGACGATCTCTTCACAAAAGATAGTCAAGTCTTCAAGACAATGACCTCCTTGACAATAATTCATAATTGCACATTGACCTTGAAGGTAGTCTTGATGATTATACAATTTCCCCTATGAAAGATATAGAACACAAAGATAAGAGGAGCAATCCAAGAAGGAAAATGCAAGGAAAATGATAGTCCTATGAGAAGGAAAACAAGGAAAGTCAATAATGATTGTGATAAATATATAAATGAACATGATTTAGGATTCTTAATTTTTCCTTAACATAAAATTTATGACTTTGATTTTAAACGATTGCAATAATTATAGGAAATTGATCTTGCTGATAGTCCTCATGAATGTGATGAATAATTTTGTATTTTTGGTAGTCTTAATGACTGTACTATGACCTTGGATGAAGACCTTAAGATAGTGGTTAAGGAATGTGATTTATGTATTTTAAAGTGTGCTAAATGAAGTCTTAATGACTATGACTATACTTTGAAATGAAGCTAAAGACCCTATGGTTTGTCCTCATTAAGTGTAATGGTTTGTCCTCAATGAATTCTTTTGACTATTCATAGTTCTCAATGAGTCTAATGAGTATGGTTTGTCCATTTAAGAAAAATGAAAATTTTAAAGAGGAAAGTATGGATAAAGGACATCATTCATACATGTAAGGACAACCATTTCATGCTAGTAACTATGATTATATTGTGACATAAGGGGAGTATTTAGATTGTACTATGGATCCTTATGAAAGACATTCATTAGAAAAAAAAATTAAAGTCACAAATACCTTATGAGGAAAATCAACCTAAAGGTGTCCTAGGATAATAAAATATCAATGATTAAGGCATGAGAGAGAGCAAGTGGTATTTTTTCAAATGTTAGTGAAATAGAGGAAAACCACTACTAATTGAGGATAGTCATATTGTTATCCTTCCAATAGGAAAATCTAGTATGAGAAGAAACTTTTTCATTGCATTATTGCATAGTTAAAGATTCAAGGGAGGATAATAACCAAAGAGACTAGGGTTATAGTAAAAAGGGAATATGATAGTCTATAACAAATGACAATTAAGAAAAATGATAGGGGGAGTCATATATAAAAAGTTATAAGACTTTCATAAGCATAAATAGGAAGATGTCTTGGAGGTTGTTGACAGTGTATGAGACCTCAAGAGAGATTAAAATGGGATATTTACTTCATTGATGATAGTGATAGGACTATCATGGAAGAAAGAAGATTCAAAGGATAGTTTGATAGTACAATGGCCTCCAAGGACTTAATGGTAGTCCATGGATTTATTTTAGACACTAAATTCATGTAAGTGATTGAAGATAACATTGAATAGAATAGTGAAACCATGATGAGTAAGGGAAAATATGGAAGGGAAATTTGAGATGAAAAGCTTCCAAGAAAGGTTATTCATTACAAAGGGAAGACTTCAAGGGTAACAAAGAATTAAAGGCAAGAAGGTAGTCACTTCATCATAGATGAAAATACAAGGTTCAATTTAAGGATAGTTAAAATGATATAGGGTAGTCATTGAAGTGTCCTTAACTTCACATCAAACTCAAGACATTCATGACAAAGGGAAGTTTTAGAATTTAAAATGACATTCCTCTGTGCCTTTTTATTATAAAATAATAGTTTTCAATCATAAAGAAGACATTGTCATCAAAGAAAAAGCTACAAGATAGAAAAATTAATACATGAAAGGGTCTGAGATTGAAAGGAAAGTGAAAATTACAAGTTCAAAGCCAAAATATATGATGCATTATTTAAAAGACTAATGAATTCTCCTTCACCCATGACTGTAAAGAACATAGTTATCTAAGTTCATGTAGTTTCAAGCATTATTTTAGATTTGTACACCCAAAATTACCTAAACTAGCTAACATTATTTTACAACACCATTAATGAATAAAGGTTACCTAAGTGGAAGTTGTTTGAGGATGAGAATAGTGGGGTGTCGAGGTTGAAGTTCCATCAGCAAATTTTTTGACTTCCAAAGTGTGTTATGAGACAATCATTCATATAATGTTCAACTATTCACATGCAATAATTACTTCTTTAATGCTAGTTGCATACCTATGGACTAAACGTAGTAAACATATAGGGGTCTTCAAGAATGACGGATGTATCATCAACACTTTGACCCTAAATTTTCATCATATTCATTCTACTAATTTAGTTATTCTTACATTTCAAAATAGAATTTAATAAACAAAATCAAATGAACTTTCCGAATTTTACATGAGTATCAATGTTGAATGTTTCATTTAGCAAGGCATCTATCATAACCATCTACTCTACAACTAATGTATCTTGTGTACCTATATCCTGAGCACTCTCATCATCATATGTGCAAATAGCATCGTAAGAGCGATAATGGTGGGTTAGAACTTTGTGCCTATAAATCTTGCCCACATTAGGCTCCACTAGAGGCCTCAAACACTATAAAATTCTCTGAGTGAGTGAGCTAATTGATTCCAACTTGTCTATGGACATGAAAAAAGTAACCCTACTAATTTTTCTCATGTTCAGACCCTTCTGGTAGATTTTGGCTTGATTGTTCCTATATTTAATGTTGTAATGTGGTTAACACGTTCACATTAGGTCTTGGACCCTTGTGAATGATTAAGACTTCTAGGATTTCTTGTAAAGGTGTTGTGAAGTGTTGTAACCCACTTTTACACTTTTCTAGGACCCTTTCATCATAATTCACTTAAATAACTCCTTTTTATCACCTACCAAGTCTTATTTCAAAGTGTTGTGAATAGTTGTAATAAACTCTCACACTTTTCTAGACTTGTCATCACTAATTCAACCCTTTCTCATGTTTAAATGTCCCCTTTATGCACTTCCCATCCATTCTTAAGTGTGTTTTTGAGGATATTCTCATTTGAAATCATTTAATGCCCTTTAATTCCTGACACCCACTTAAATTACTTAAGTGGGACTAAGTCGCCAATAGAGGCAACTTAGTCCTATTTGGCACAAAAAAAAATTATTTCAAATTTTTGGTGGGATTTTATTCTCTTACCCTTGAGGTCAGCCCGTGATGTGTTATTTTTCAGGAAATATTGTAAAATCAAGTATAAATAAGGGTTTTTATCCTTATTTTTCATCTCCTAATCTATTGCAATCCCATAACTCATTAAGCATTCAAGCACTCTAAGCATAATCAAGTCATCCATTGGAGCACTTCATTGCATATCTTCATATTTCTACATCAAAGGTTTGACTTTGTAGGAAAATTTGTCAAAGAAATAGGTGTTGAAAAGTGGTCAACAAGCCATCAAATCTATTCAAGTCAACAAAGAACTAATTAAAGGTTGGAGACTCTTTTTATCCCATTTTCTACAGAATCAAGATCAGACACCTGTCAAAAAAGCAAGTGCAGACTAGAATCTACAGGATCCTATCCCAAAATTCCTAAAATCTGTAGGTGGAATAAGTCATCATCTATGGAAAATTAGTCCCACTACCAGGCCTAAAAAGAGGTTTATGCTTTTTTGGATACCCATTTGGCAGATTCCTATTCTAGTTTTCCCCGAAACTGGACTAAGTCACCTAGCTTGGCGTAAGTGTCCCAGTCAACATTTTCAGTCAACTCTATAGGATTCCAGAGCCTCTCCACATCATATTTCAGATTCCAGGTGCACCTCTCCAATTCTATTAAGTTATTTCATCATTTACTTGCATTTTTAGGTATTTTTGCATATCATAATGTGTTTTCCAATACTTTGCATTTCTTAGATTTAGCATCATTAAATCAACTTTCTTTCAATTTATTGCATTAGTACATCATATTCAGATACATTACATGTTATTTACATTAATCTTGAGTGTAGACATTAGCATTTTAGACCCAATTCCTCTCCTTTTAGTTGAAAAACCTAGAAGTGTTAGAGGTAACCTTGGGTAATCCAAAATCATTGTTTACATTTTGCTGAACTCAACTTTTGAACATATTTACTTTTGATTTCAAGTGCATCCTAGGTTTCATTTGCATTAGCATTGGATTAAGTGTTGCATTGTTTAAATTTCATCCTAGGATTTTAAAAATTGCATTAGTGAAAAGCTCAAATAGCTTGCATTTTTGCATCATTTTTACATTGAAAACAACAAAAAAATTTGTATTTTCATATTGTAGTTGCATCTATGCATTTTAAAAACATCAAATTGCATTCAATTTTTTTGAAAAACCTCAAAAAAATCATCACTGGGACTAATTCACCACATTGGGCAACTTAGTCCTTCTGCACATTTTGCACTATAATTTTTGGCATTTTCTGGGATTTTTTTGCATTTATGTTTTCTGTTATTACATTTTTGTTATAGTTTCTAGAATTGTAGTTATTAGCATTTTATTGATTTCATTTTCATTGTATTTCAATTTACCCACATTTCAAAACCTTTGCATGAGTGTTTGGTGTCCTATTGCTAATACTTTAGTGAGAAGAATTTCATGACTCATGGTATCCTGCGATAGAACACTCATTATGGTCCTTGGGTTGTCTCAAGCTACTACTCCTGGTGTTGACAATAGTACATTAGACATGGACCCTACCTTTAGCAATACTGTGCCTTCCAATAATATGCAATTGACACACAAACCAATCAAATTCCTCAAGATAAAGTCATTAGCATTCATGAGGATTTTTCACATTTGCAACAAGATTTGTGTCTTGAAAACATTTCAACCACTATGATCCCTGCTATAGACAACCTTCATCACTTGATTGAAAGTGATGATGGCTTAGAAATTATGAAAAGAATTGCTAAGATATGCAACAAACATGCTCCTTCCATCTCTAGTACACCCCAACCAACAAACATTGTGGTTAGTCAAGGAGGACTTAACACTCCTCCTCCTTCCATAGTAGCATCCATACCTACCTACACCATTCCACAAGTCACCACAACAATGCAATAGGTTAGCAATGTGATTCCTTCCTCGACTATTCCTGTTAGCATTCCTAATTCTTATGTGGCATCGAATGTTCTCTCCTCTTCAACCATACCATCTATTAGCATTCCATTCACTTTCCCTACCACTACATACACTCCATCGCCACTTTCCCTTCCAAATCATCCCACTTACACTAACCCTCTCATCACAAAACTTTTCCAAACCTCTTCTCTATGCAAAAACAAATATTCATCATCAACCAAAACTAGAATGGACCACCTACCTATTATTTTCATAGAAGCCTACTATCTTTAGAAATCCTAAGAACACTGATGCCATAGGGAATAGAAATGCCTAGATTTGAGAACTATGGAGGAAAGGGTGATCCTACTAATAATTTTAATTCCTACACAACCTTGCGCAGTGACTTTTTCCTTGATGATAAACTATTGGCCAAACTATTTCCTAGGAATTTAAAAGAAACTTCCCTAGAATGGTTTTCATCCTTACCCAATAATTCAATTAGTTCATTCAATGAACTAGTTGATGCATTCATAAGTCATTTTCAAGTGCATATGACTCCAAAGAAGACGTTATCTGATTTAATGTGATGCAAACAAAATACAGATGAAAAGGTAATCAATTTCATCTCACACTATTAGTCACTTTATGTCCAACTCGATGTTAAGATTCCTGATCCACATCTCCAAAAGATGTTTATTGAAAATTTGAAAATTCAAATCCAAGATAGATTAACCATGATGAAATTCCCCTCTTTCATGCACTTGTGCATGTCCCGTTGTGATTATCACAATTTGGTTAGTAGTCATGATTCAAAGTCCACTTCCAACCAAACTGAGAAATCTTAAACTGGCACTTTAAACAATTTGCAACCATTTCAAAAACCAAACAAAGGGTTTTTACAATTCAACCCCCCTCCTCAATAATCACCTCAACTTGTCAACAACCAAGTAGCAGTTTTTAAATCCGCAATATCTTATAGTTATGGAGATCCAAAATGACAATTTACACCATTACTAGACACTCTTCATAAAACAATGACCCAACTCATACAAAAACAAATGATTTTTTTACCTACTGTTAAACTGTTAGATCCAACTAATCCTTTTCCTCCAACCTTTATACCTAATTCTTATTGCCATTATCATAGACAAAATGGACATGACACAAAACAGTGTAAGTGTTTGAAACACATAGTGCAAGACCACATTGATTTTGGTCGTCTATCCATTTCAAATGTTAATGTTAAAGTCAATACATCTATTGCCCCACCCAATCAAAATTTGAAATTTTTTACCAATCCCATGCCTAAACATATTGTGTCATTCGTCAAAGCCATTGAAACTCAAAACAATAATGTCATGATTGTTCATAAAGAGACTAAACATCTTGATCCTATTTCACATACCACTTCTATTAATCCTATGGATGAAATGGTAGGAGTGATATACATTATCCCTTGTAAGGACCAACCTAAGAAAAATATTGATATTACTTTCTCTTCTAAAGATATTCTTCTAAATCTTCCTGATGGTCTTCTCTACATAGTTGGACTTATTTATGATAAGCCCACTAATGGGATACTCATAGATCTCACCTATGGTGAGAATGTGATCATTGAGGAATTTTTGGTATTACATGATCTTTATCAAGATAATTATGATAAACCAATAGCATGGATCAAAACACATACTGGTTTCATATACCCTACGATCGGATCAATCATTCTTCCATTATAAATAGGACCTAAGATAGTGGATGTTACAATCTCTATCATTTTGCAATTGGATCAGTTTTTTCTATGGCTAGGCCATCCATGGCCTCGCTTGATGAAAGTTGTTCCTTCAATCACACACAAATGTTTAAAGTTTTTGCATGATAATGACATATTCATTGTTCACCATAGTGGCTTCAACCCCATATCTTCTAAAGGAAATTTATCCTTAGAAGCCTTTTGGACAAAGCCCGTGGAGCCCATAACACCTCACAAAGATTTCTTTTTCATTTCTTATCAAAATTTTAAAGCAAATAATTTTTTGAATTGTCCCTCTGCAATCAATCCCCATCCATTGCCAACATCCCCATCCTTGATGAGACAATGCTTCAACCAGAACCAGAACCAGAAAATCTAGATCAACCACCATTAAACACTTCATCTTCATTGTCTAAACACCCGCGAGATAATGAAACCAGCCTCGTCATGCCTCCTTGCATTAAAGAAGTTTATAAAGCAAAAGAGAAAGTGATTGACCCATCTCCTTCAGTTCCTTCCATTCCTCCCCTTCGAGAAGAAAAGGATCCTATGGTGGATCAACCTGCTCTTACACCCACATAACTTCAAAATAGAATAAAAAGAAACAATGGTGCTATGGAGCATAAACATCGACATCGTCTACTTGCTCATCAACTACAAACTAAAAAAAACAAAGAAAATCAACCTCCAACTTTGACAGAAGCAATAAATAATGATCCAACACAACAACCACAACTCATGATACACCCTTCATTGGAAATTACAATTTTCCCTCCAATCATAACTAATCTAGATGATGATGATGATGAGGTGGTCTCTAAAATAGATGAATAGGTGCATAATGATTTGAATACATTATTTTCCTCTTCCATGAGCTTAAATGATAAATCTCCTACAACAAGTGTAGAACCTGGTACTTCCCCTAGTTTGGCCCTTGCAATTGTCCCCTTGGATAGTCAACCACCCCCACAATACATTGAATATGATTGGGAGGTGGATCACCTATTAGATGGTTGACTTGCATTCGAATTGCTAGCCTTTTGCATTTTTCTTTTATTTGCTTTTTATTTTTCTTTTCTATGTGCGTATTGTGTTCCCTCATATTGTGATGTTTGATGTTCTCCCTCTCTTTGTGCACTTCTATTTGTACCTCTATTCTTCTCTATGCCGTACATTTTTTTTCCTTTCACTTTTGTTTTTCTCCTTTTGGGGATGACGCAAGGCATCAAGACTGCAATGTCTCTTTCATGTTGAACCAAAAGGTTCTTTTAATTTCTTTGTAGTTTTTGTGTTTCTCCTTTTGGGGATGACGCAAAGCATAGAGATGACCCATTTATCTTCCATGTTGACCCACAAAGGTCCTTTTACTTTTCACTTTCATTTTGTTTTTTTCCTTTTAGGGATGATGCAAAGTGTTGAGATGCCCTATGTCTCTTCCATGTTGACCCAAAAGACCCCTTTTCCTTTTCTTTTCCTTTTTCTTTTTCTTTTGTTTTTCCTTTTGGGGATGATGCAATGAATTGAGACCAAAATGTCTCCTTCATGTTGACCCAAAAGCTTTTCCTTTTCTTTCACCTTTTTGTTTTCTTTTCGCTTATGTTTTTCCTTTTAGGGATGATGCAAAGAACTGAGACAGAAATGCCTCTTCCATGTTGACCCAAAATGGATCTTCTTTTTCTTTTGTTTTCACTCTCTTTGTGTCATTCTTCCAGTTCTGAGCTCTTTAATAAAAAAATTGCAGCAACAAACATACTGACCCCAAATCCATAGATCTCTTATGTGTTTGGTGTGTTCCTTTTTGGGGGAAACCCCTCTTTCTTTTGTTCCTTTGCATTCGCATGACACAACCTTACTTGAAAAAGTATGACTTGGCATAGGGGCTTTCCAAGTTGGCTCACATGTCTTGTTTCTTTTTGCATTTTTCATTTGCTACTTTAAAGTAATTGCTCACAGAACAGTGTGTAGCAATTCCTTTAAAGTGGGGGCATACATTGCCATAATTTATTTTTCTTTTTTCTTTTTTTCTTGGTTCTTAGTGCAACCTTGTTACTTTATACGATGCATTTGTCACTTTGTGGATGACATTGGGTGTGATGTCATTCATGAACATGATCTATCTTAGCATATTGCATTCCTCTTGGTGGCCTGATGTGACACAATGCATCCCCTAAGTTGTGAATATTCTATTATTTGATTAGTCCTCTCTTGGAGACATTAGATACAATTTTCCCTAAGTTATAGACCTCGCATGATCTTAACAATACTCATTTGAACATCTTTTTCATATTGCATTTTGCATTTTCATGGCCACCTTGCATAACACAACTTGCATGCCTATGGTGCCATTGCATTTGTTCATGAGTTCTAAGAATACAAAGATTTTCTTGTATTATGAAACACAAAATAACATTATCCTTTGTGGTGCCTTATTAAATTTATTAGGAGGTATAACTTTGATATGGTTGAGTGGGAAGCCCATTCCAAGGTATGACTTTCCCCATATCCACCTTTCAGGATTTCTCACCCCACATAAAACTAGAAGTTTCATGGCCCCAGAGTGAGTATACTTGGGCTTTCTCACTCACCAAATAGCCATGAGTCCCATCATCCCAAAGTGAGTACACATTTCTTATTTCAAACAAATAGCTTAGATCTTATCCACAACGAGCTGGAAAAATGATTGAATCTTTCTTCCATCTTTTCTCATCATCATGTGTGTTCTCTTGCATTCATATTTGATTTTCCATGGGATCATGATCTTGGGGGCTTGATCATCCCTCTTGATTATTTTTATCTCATCTCATCAAGAATTAGTTCATTTAGACCCCTCTTGGTTGCATGATCGGCTACTTTAGTGTGAGTTTGAAACAAGTTCATCCTCTCACTAAAGTGGGGCCTAACTATGGATACATAAAAAGGAACCCTTTTGATTTTTCTCATGTTCAGACCCTTCTGGTGGATTTTGGCTTTATTTTTCCTATATTTAATGTTGTAATGTGGTTAACACATTCACATTAGGTCTTGGACCCTTGTGAATGATTAATACTTCTAGGATGTCTTGTAAAGGTGTTGTGAAGTGTTGTAACCCACTTTCACACTTTTCTAGGACCCTTTCATCATAATTCACTTAAATAACTCCTTTTTATCACCTACCAAGTCTTATTTCAAAGTGTTGTAAAGAGTTGTAACAAACTATCATGCTTTTCTAGACTTGTCATCACTAATTCAACCCTTTCTAATGTTTAAATGTCCCCTCTATGCACTTTCCAACCATTCTTAAGTGTTTTTTTTAGAATATTTCTGTTAGACATCATTTAATGCCCTTTAATTCTTAACACCCACTTAAATTACTTAAGTGGGACTAAGTCACCAATAGGGATGACTTAGTCCTATTTGGCACAAAAATCAAAATTATTTCAAATTTCTAGCGGGATTTTATTCTCTAACCCTTGAGGTCAGCCTATGATGTGTTATTTTCGAGAAATATTGTAAAATCAAGTATAAATAAGGTTTTTTCTCCTTATTTTTCATCTCCTAATCTATTGCAATCCCATAAATCATTAAGCATTCAATATTTCAAGCATTCAAGCACTCTAAGCATAATCAAGTCATCCATTGGAGCACTTCATTACATATCTTCAAATTTCTACATCAAAGGTTTGACTTTGTAGGTAGATTTTTCAAAGAAATAGGTATTGAAAACTTTTCAACAAGTCATCAAATCTATTCAAGTCAACAAAGACCTAATTGAAGCTTGGAGACTCTTTTTATCCCATTTTCTATAGAATCAAGATCATACACCTATCAGAAAAGCAAGTGCAGATGAGAATCTACAAGATCCTGTCTTGAAATTATCAAAATCTATAGGTGGAATAAGTTGCAATCTATGGTGAATTAGTCCCACTACTAGGCCTAAAAAGCGGTTTTTGCATTTTTGGATACCCATTTGGTAGATTCTTGTTATGTCAAAATTTCCTCAAAACTGGACTAAGTCGCCCAGCTTGGTGTAAGTGTCCCAGTCAACATTTTCAGTTAACTCTACAACATTCCAGAGCCTCTCCACATCATATTTCAGATTCCAGGTGCACCTCTCCAATTTTGTTTAGTTATTTCATCATTTACTTGCATTTTTAGGTGTTTTTGCATATCATAGTGTGTTTTCTAGCACTTTGCATTTCTTATATTTAGCATCATTAAATCAAATTTATTTCATTTTATTGCATTATTACATCATATTTAGATACATTACATCTCATTTACATTAATATTGAGTGTAGAAATTAGCATTTTGGACCCAATTCCTCTTTTTTTAGGTGAAAAACCTAGAAGTGTTAGAAAACCCTTGGGTAATCCAAAATCATTGTCTACAGTATCCACCTCAATATTTTCCTTCATAATGAAAGAACCAATGAAATTCTCCACCATAGGTCTTGCCAAAGGTCTTAGTTTCAATTGTAGATTATGTCGTGCGCCTAGTCTATCATGTGTGGAGCCCCCACCTCTACCTTGAAAGTCTAAATAGTCAAAATAATTTGGCACCTTATTGAAGACAAACTCACAATAGAGTTTCCTCAAAAAATACTATTGTACCTCATAGTTACTACATGGAGGTTGGTCAAAAGTCATCCAACACTTCTGCCAAAACTTATTTTAATTAATTCATGGTGGCACCAATGGATGGGGAACCTCTTGCATGCATGTGATAAAGGTGCATTGGTTCTTGGGTCTATAAAAAAGGTACACAAATCAACTTTGATATTTTTTTCTTTCTTCACTTATGCATAGGAAATTCCACTTGCATAAAATCATTTTAATTCCTCCCTCTTATTTAACCAAAAATTAATTTTCTCACTCATTGCTCCTACATGAGATACAATCAACTTTAGTGATTTGACAATGCCTCTCTTATAAGGGTGGGTTGTAGCATGTTCATTTAATCTTAAAATAAATTGTTTAAGATCTCTTTTGTTGTTTTTATTTTGATTTAAATATTTTCTTGAGTTCATTTTGGATTCCTATGAATATGGGGAGGGGTTTGAGGTTCTTCTTGTTTGGAAGGGTCTTCATGAGGGGGTGATTATGAATTGTCAATGTTTGGAGGTGGAGATTGATTTCTTGAAAATTAAAACAAAGTTTAATTAAAAAACCTATTTTAATCTACATTTTAATTAAAATTCAAAACTAAAATAATAGAAATACATATGTCTTTAATCTCTTTGACATATTTGGCATCTTGGTGGCATCCTCATGAAGAATCACAAGCTAAGAGTGCAAAAAATGATCTCCTTTTAGCAAGTGTGAGTTGTAGAGGCAAGAAAAAAAGAGAAAAAATGGATGAGGTAGAAATGAGGTTTAAAATACTATTTTTTTAACTATCTTTTTCATTTGGTGAGCACCAAATTTGGTGCACTCCAAATGGCTTAACCATTTAGCGAGCACCAAATTTGGCACTTTCTTAATGCAATATTATAGATTTTTTAACAATGTGGCACCTTTTTTGTGTCACAACTTGGTGCACAAACCCTAAGGAAAACCCCCATTCACCAAAAAAAAAGAAATTTCTTCTCTCTTTGTATGTGTAGATTTATAGGTGAAGAAGGACTAAAAGTTGATCAAAGGAGCAATTTTGCAAAGTTGCATAAGTTGTCATCATTGTTGTCAAGCTATGAAAACTCACTTACAGATTTTATTTTTAGCTTTCCAACAATTAAACCTAGAGAAATTAGAAGCTTAGATCCAGGATGAGAGGACTACAAAAATGGATTTTGAGGACCCCACCTAGGACCCATTCACCCTAGGGCGAACTAGTCCTGCTACATGCCTTGAAACCCACTTTTCATGACAAGTTCACACTATCTGACCCTTCTTAGATCTGCCTACAAATTTTCATTTCTATTTATATCATCATATAGCTTTTTAATTCAAGGGTTAGGTCATATAATTCATTTAGTTAATGCACTTTAAATACTTCCAAAACATTGCAAATCAGTCATTCTTGTCATAAGAAAGTAGATACCCAAGATCCAAAATAGGGTTGAATCACCTCAAGGTTGAAATTCAATCCTATCCCTTTGTGATCTTCTCTCTTTCTAATGAAATTGTGGAAAGGTGTGTTTGAATTCTAGGCCATTTCACTATTCCACATTGGTTGAATTCATTCCCCCTTTTTCTTCCATTTCATTTTTGGTTATTCATAAATGCTTGAAATTCCCATTTGGCAATGAAATTTTTACTGTACATCATAGTGGGTTTAATCCTTTGTATTCTTATGGGAAATTTCATTGGATTTATTTTGTAATAAAGCAATGGAACCTATTAAGCCTCATGAAGACTTCTTTTTCAAATATTATCAAAATTTCAAGTTAAAGTGCATAGTATAATTGTCCCTTAGCAATATTCCTAAGTCCATGAATGTTCCTCCTTCCCAACATATGATTGATGAACCTATGATCGAACCAAAATTCCTTTCAAGTAACCAAGACAAGTCCAATAGGATTCACCCACCCATTTCCTACAAGAGACCAAGAGATAACCATACAAATCCTTTGATGCCTCCTAAAATCAGACAAGTTTAAAAACCTAAAGAGAAAGTGGTTGACCAACCCTTGATGGTTCCTTTTGTTCCTCCCTATGAGAAGAAAAGAAACCAATGGTTGATAAACCTACTCCTACACCATCATAACTTGAAAATTGTGTAATAAGAAACCAAAATGCTAAAGAGCATAGGTGTAGATTTCGTGCTATTTCTTGTCATTTAGAAGAAAAGAACAAAGAAATAAACCAAGATCAAAACATAACTCAAATATAGCATGATTATTTTCCACCTTCGCCACAAAAAAATATGAACCTACAATGGAAATTGTCATTAGACCTCCTATTGTGATTAGTTTGGATGATGATGATGAGATTTTTAAGATTGATGAGGAAGTGCATAATGAGTTGAATTTATTATTTTCCTCTTCCATGAACTTATATGGGGAAACTGTGATGATCCTCCTAAAATAATGAATCACCACATGTTGAACCTAGTGATTTTCATAGTATGGCACTTGTTGTTGCCTCTTTGGGTGGTTATCTACCTTCCATATACAATGAGAAAGATTGGGATGTGGATGAATTGCTATAGGCTGGCTCGCATGTGATATACTAGTATTTTCTTTGTCTTATTTTCATGTTCTTTGTGATTGCATGTGTGTAATTTGATCCCTTGTATTGTGTTTCTTGGCGTGTATTTATGTTTGTGAGATTTCTTTAGATGACCCTTATTACTCCTTTGGTGCAATGATACAAATGAAGCCAACTTTCATGGCATTCTTCTATTTGTATCTTCATTCTTCTATATGTCATAAACATTATCTTTTCTCTTGTCTTGTGTTTTCCTTTTAGGGATGATGCAAGGCATTGAGACATTTAGGTCTCTTCCATGTTGAACCAAAAGCTTTTCTTTTCTTTTTTTCTCTATGTGTCATTCTTCCATTGTGTTTATTATTCTATGAGTATTTGGGAAATGATGATAGTTCTAAGTTCTATTATATCACTATAGCAAAGACATACGCTGACCCCAAATCCATAGATCCCTTATGTGTTATCTTTGGGATTTCATTTGGGGGAAACCCCTCTTCATGAAGTAGCTTTATTTGGAAACATATCATTGGCATAAGGCTTTCCAAATAAGCTCTCATGGCCCTTTTTAGCAATTGGAATTTATCATTTTTCTTCTTTAAAGTAATTGCTCACAACATGGTGTTTAGCAATTTCTTTAAAGTGGGGGCATACAATGGCATTATTTCATTTTAGCATTGATCATTTTTGCACTAATTTATGGGTACATAATTTTTCTAGTCCCACCCTTTTTATGAGTGCACAACTTGTAGACCTAGTGTGTGTTTCTCATCCTTTGGGGCTCACTTAGTGAACAACATATTTTCACTAGCCCTCGTGAGTATTTTGTTTGCATAGTGGACAACAGGTTTTCACTTGTGAAATTTTTTTTGGACAAACAAATTAGGCTTGATCCATACCTTTTGGAAAAGTATTCAAGGCTTGATTCACCCTTTTCGTTTATTTTTCTCTTTGCATTAATTTTGACATTGTATGATTGTGTATCTTGTGTCATTGTTGCATGCATGTGTCTCTTTGATCCTTTCTTGGTTTCCTCTGAGATCTTAGATCTTCGGGGCTTAATCATCCTCCTTGATCCTTGTCATCATATCTTTCCAATAGTTGTACAATTGGGCCTCTCTTGACTTATTTGTGTACATTAGTGTAAGTTTATACTCTCACTAAAGTGGGGGATAAATGTAGTGTAGGAAATTATATACCTTTACAATTTAACACATTGTTCCATCCCCTTAATTAATTAGACTTATTAAGCTCCTAATTGGCCAAATTATGCATTCCAAATCTTTATTATTCCCATTTTATGAAAGGGAAACCTATATTAAACAATTTCCAACATTAATTAAATCACCTTGGAAATTGAGTGTCCTGGACTTAGATCCTAGGACCTAGTCACCCAAGGGTGAATGGGTCCCATTTAAGTCCTAGGACCCAATTTTTAATGCTTTTGGTATCATTTTAATGATTCAAATTCAAGTTTCAAGTGTCGACTTTTGGAAACTAATTTTTGAGAAATTAGATAAACACCTATAAAAACATAGTCTTTTTATCAATTCAAATCTAAGAAGCATTAGCAAGCAAGAGGTGAAATTTACAAGAGAAAATATTATTGTCAAGAGCATTCAAGAGCACATTTATCAGTCATCTACAATAACAATCAAGATCATATCATCATGTCAAAGTTTATGTTTGTTCATGTCATGTTTTGGAGCTAACATTGTGATGTAGGTTTCAAGAATTCAAACAAGCATTCAAGTATCAATCAATCAGTATAATTCATGTAATATATAAGCCTTAGATTGATGTGTCTAACTTCATTCCTCTAAGGGCATCCATTAACGGTTTGGTGAGCTGTAACAAGCTTTGTTCATTCATCAATTCCTTCATTTTTTCATTATTTCATTATCAAGGTTTAATTACCAAACATGGGGTTTGAGTAAGGAAAATCCCCATTCACCCAAACACAAACATTTTTCTTTTCTCTTTGTATGTGAAAATTTACAGGTGAAGAAGGAATGAAAGTTGATCAAAGGAGAAATTTTGCAAAGTTGCATAAGTTTTTATCATTGTTGTCAAGCTACGAAAACTCACTTATAGGTTTTATTTCTAGATTTCTAAAAGTAAAACCTAGAGAAATTAGAAGCTTAGATCTAGGATTAGAGAACTAGAAAATTTGATTTTGGACACCTTGTCTAGGACCCATTCACCCTAGGGTGAACGAGTCCTACCAAAGGCCATGAAACCCACTTTTCATGATAGGTGCACACTATTAGACCCTTCTTAGATCTGCCTACAAATTATCATTTTTGTTTTTGTTATCATTAAACTTTTCATTTCAAGTGTTAGGTCATATAATTCATTTAGTTAATGCACTTTAAATAATTCCAAAACATTGCAAATCAATCATTTTTTTCATCAAAAATAAAAGACCCAAGATCCAAAATAGGGTTGACTCACCTTAAGGTTGAAAGTCAATTCTATCCCTTTGTGATCTTCTCTCTTTCTAATGAAATTGGGGAAAGGTGTGTTTGAATTCTAGGTCATTTTTTTATTCCACATTGGTTTAAATCATTTCCCCCTCTTTCTTGCATTTCAAGGGTCACTCCTAAGGAAGCTACAACTCCCTGCGGACTTTGTTCTAGGGATACAAACCAAGGAAGCTACAACTCCTTGAACTAAGAAAACACTCAAGAATGATTACTTAATGAAATTCCTTCCACTTTTTGAAACCAAAAATTAAGCTCAATCATTTCGATGATTCCAATTATGCTTTTCCATTTCTCTTTTTGATTATTGCAATTCATCTTTGTCTCTTCTTCAAATGTATTCAAATTTATTCTTTATTGTGTTATGGAGACCAATTAGACTCAAATAAAATATTCATACTATTTTTATTAAATAATTTTCTGCACTTATTAAATATTTATGCTGCACTTATATCTAAAAGGTGGTTACAAACAAATATTAAATGTTGGAAGTGATTAGTTACAATATTTCAATATAAAGTCAAAAGACAGCAAAAAATATTAAATGTAGCCACCCAAAGAAAATGTTTTATTGGGTGCATGAGGCACAACCAATGGCCACACTTCATTGGTAATATATGGGAAATGTGTGGGAGCATATTAGAACACTCGAAAATGAGTTTTGAGTGCAGAAGGTCATGAAAAATGTTAGTAGAAAAATGCAGGAGAAGTTGCGGGTACCTGTAGCCATGGCTGTGTAAAACTAGCAAGTGAAAAATGTGATGAAAAACATTGCTACAGGTTGTAGTGGTTGTTGCATGCTTTGTAAAGGTTATTTACTAGAATTTTAATATATATTGGACCCTATTTTGGTGGATGTAGCCCATATTTGGGTGAACCACGTTAAATCTTTGTGTTCTACTTTTGTTGTCCATAATTTCTTTTTGTTTTATTTTTCTATTTTATTGATCAAATCTATATTTAACTAATCAAAATATACCTTCTAACCCTAACAAGTGGTATCAGAGTGGGTTTTGTTTAGTTATCCTTTGTAGGAAGGTATCACAGTTGAGTGGGAGTCTCATAGTTGAGTGGGATTTATGGTAGATGAGGCTAAGTTTAAGGTAGACAAATTCAATGGGCAGAAATTTCAGTTATAGAAGATGCAGATGGAGGAATATCTTTATCAGAAGGATTTATGGTGGCCATTGGAAGGGAAAGCCAAGAAACCCCTAGCTATGTCTGATGAGGACTAGGATATTCTGGATAGAAAGGAACTTAGTATTATTCATTTATGTCTAGCACAATTGGTGGCATTTAATATTTCAAAAGAAAAGGAAATTGAAGATTTGATGAAGACCTTGGTGAAGTTATATGAAAAGCCTTCTGCTTCGAATAAGATATTTCTTATGAATCATTTATTTAATATGAAAATGGTAGAAGGTGGGTCAATTGTTGATCATTTAAATGAGTTTAATATGGTTACCATTCAATTGACTTCTGTTAATGTAATCTTTGATGAAGAAGTTAGGGCTCTTTTGATTTTGTGTTCTTTGCTTGCAATCTGGAATAGCTTGGTAATGGCAGTTAGTAATTCTATTTTAGGTTCAAATATCCTAAAATTTGATGATGTTGTTGGTGTTATTTTGAGTGAGGAAATTCGTAGGAAAAGCTCAGGTGGTACATCCACATCAAGCAGTTTTTTGAATGCAAAAAGAAAGGGCATAACAAAGGAGAGAGGAAAGAATTATAGAGGTCATGGGAAGTCACAAGGAAAATCAAAGGACAAGAGGTCCCAATCTAGAAATAAGAGGGATTGTTGGTACTATGGTAAGATGGGTCATTTAAAGAAATATTTTTGGTCTCAGAAAAATAAAGGAGACAAAAAGGAAGGCAATAAAGAGGAAAATGTGGTAAGTATTAAATCTGATAAGGATTCTTTGATTCTTTCCCTTGATAATGTTGATGATTCTTGGGTGTTAAATTCAAGGGCTTCATTTCATGCTATGCCCCATAGAAGTTATTTTCTTGATCATGTCCAAGGGGATTCTGGGCTAGTTTATTTGGGAGATAATGAACCTTGTCAGATTGTTGGAAAGGGAACAATCAAGATTAAGTTGCAAAATGTTTATCATTGGCTACTACATGAGGTAAGGCACATTCCAAGATTAAGTAGAAATTTAATTTTAGTAGGGCAACTAGATGATGAAGGTTGTGTTGTTACATTTAGTAATAAAAATTGGAAGGTTCCAAAAGGTGCGTTAGTGGTAGAAAAAGGTATGAAAGTAGGTACCTTATATCTTTGTACAAGTCATACTACTTCTACTTTAGTTGTTGCAAATAAAATTCAATGTTCAGGAACAACTATTGTAGTTCAGCAGGTAGAAAATTAGACAGTTGTTGTGGGGTCTAAATCAACATTGTGGCATAATAGACTTGGGCATATGAGTGCAAAAGGTATGAAAGTACTTCATTCAAATAATGTTTTACTAGGTGTAAAATGTGTTAATATGGAATTTTGTGAAAGTTGTGTTGCAAGTATGGGCTAGATTGGTGGTGCTTCCATTGACGTGATCATTGATGTCAACATTGTTCAATATGTTGCAGATTGTACATGTATAGTTGAGATGTTATTAAGATGTTGTGAGTACATGGAACTATCTTATTTGGTTGCAGATGAGTTGTGTTGATGAGTTTCCAAGTGCATTTGAGAAAATTTAATAAAGAAGAGAAGTTAGAGTGATGAATGTGTTTAGATTGTGCTCTGAGATGTGCTCCACGTTTCTCCTATATTGATCCTATGCCTATGTGGTTTTGTAGGTTTGTTGATGGTAATCTAATGGTGATATATTCTGAGTTTCAACTTCTGATAAATTAGTATGTGAAAGTTGTGTTCACCAATATGTGTGTTCTACTAGTAGAGTTGATCTTTTGTGGATTGGGAAACATGTTTTTAATTCGTAGTCCTCTGCTAGTTTGTTTCAAATCTTGTAGATTTGGGATTTGTCTTATAATTGTATTCTTTGTGTTCTGGCAAAGAAGGTTGTAGTTTGGAAATATGGAAGTCATGTTTCTTTATTCTAGTACAGGTTTACATAGTTCAGATGATCTGGTGAAAGGTATTCAATGTATGGAGTATATTTTTTTGCTCTAGATGTATCTAAAGAAGTCTGAGATAAAGTCTTATGAGTATTGAAGCATGTTGAGGTGTTCACATGTCATCTTTGTGTTGGGAAGCGTGTGCATCATTTTTCATTTGTGTTTTCATTAGGTTTGGCTGACCTAGTGTTTACACTTCATTCAAAGAATAAAAATTAATTAAGGAAGCATGTGATTGATTTGAGAATATTATTTTTGATCTTGAAAATTAATTTTATTGGTCCACTCTTATTCCTTTCCACCGTAGGAATTTTGAGTTGCCGACCTAATTTGAATTTTATGAAATTGGTTGTTTGTGGCCAACCTAGGTCAATGCTTCTAAGGTTGACAATGATATAAAATCAAGTTGAATTGTAAGGATTTGCATTACATTGTGATGCAAAGTGATGAAAGTGAGCCACAATCATAAGAGCAGAATTGTTTGTGAGTGAGTTGAGAAAACAATTTTCACTGTGTCAGATTCTTGAAGGTAGTGAGCTAAAGGTTTCTGCAATTCATCTTTCTAGGATGTGAAGGTGTGTTAAATGTAGTGGTGGATCTTTTGTTCTCTTTTGTATCTATAAGAAATGAGCCTCCCTATTGGACAATGAGTTCTTTGTATGTAGTGAGTCCTTTGTAGGCAGTGAACCTTTGTATTTGGATAGTGAGTCCTCTTTTGGGCTTTGAGCCCTTGGTAGTGAGCCTCTGTATTTAGTTTTATAATCTTTATATTGTGAGTTAACTCTCATTGTGGTTTTTCCCTTATTTGGTTTCCACGTAAAAATCTGGTGTTCATTATGTTGATTTACTTTTTGTTATTTATGTTTCATGTTCATAATTAATAATAAAATAGTGTGGTTGAAGAATTGATAAGGGATAAAGTTTTAAGTTTGAATTTGTGTGACAACAGATTCAACCCCCCTCTCAACTATCTTGTGCCTTTTTAACAATTTGTATCAAAGCCAGGTTCCTTGTGTAGAGCTTAACTGCTTAAGGAAGATCCGATGGTGCACAAGTTGTTGATCTCTATGTTTGATGGAATTGACTATAAAGATTGGAAGGGACAAATTAGAGGATATATTGTCTCTCTTGGTTTCAAGACTTGGAAGGTAGTTGAGTTGAAGTATACACCTTCGTCTAGTGGTGTTAATTTTGTAGATGAGATAGTTGCTCATGAAGAAAATGAGAAGGTGAAGTATGTGATTTGCAGTGGTTTGTCTAAAAAAGAGTGAGTTAAAGTTATTTCTCTGGATACTGCATTTGAAGTCTGGAAGAAGTTGGAGGACATGTATGAAGGAAATGAAAAGGTGAAATTGACAAAGAGACTAGTGGGAAAGCATAGATTTGTGAACCTAAAGATGGAAGAAGGTAAAGAATTTACAAGTTTCTTTCAGAGAGTTGAACTAGTAGCAAATGAAGTTAGAAATCAAGGAGGAAAACTAGCAGATGATATAATTGAGGTCTTGACCACCCTACTAGATTGCTATAGCAACAAGATATCTATGATTGAAGAAATGTATGATCGTAAGAAGTACACTATAGAATATTTGTTTGGCACCTTGCAAGCATTCGAGATAAGGAAGTTCTGGAAAGAGGAAAAGGAAGAGGAGAAGACATAAATGACATTTAAGGTGATGAATATTGAAGAACCGAATAGTGATGATGAAGAGTTGGAAGCAAACTTCACCAGGAAGTTGAAGAAAGGTACTAGAAAATATAAAGGTATGCTTCCCTTTAAATGTTTTAGTTGTGGTAACATTGGTCATTATGCTTCGAGATGTCTAAATAGGGATGTACACATAAAAAGAACAAGGATTACAAGGATAAGGATAGGAAGGATAAGAAGTATAAGAATTTGTACTATGTTAAGGAAGAGGCAAGCATTTATGATGATGAATCTAATAATGAGGTTGATGATAGTGAATGCTTATTCTTAGCTTTGGAAAATAAGTCTTTATCCACTAACTCTAGAAAATGTGCAAGTAAGAAGGCTTCAAAGGATAAGAAGAATTTGATGGAAGGTACTTTGGTTACTACTTTCCATGCAAGACATGATGAAGACTACTAGGTAATTGATAGTGGATGTTCAAATCACATGACTGGAGATAAGAGTAAATTCACTAAACTTGAGAAATATGATGGTGGTTTGGTTATGTTCGATGATGATTTAGGAGCTAAGATATGTGGTAAAGGCTCAATTATTTTTGATGGAGTGCATAATACTAATGATGTATACTATGTGAAGGGTTTGAGGAATAATCTTTTAAGTGTTGGTCAGATGATAGCAATGGCTTTAAACTTGTGTTTTAGAACAATACCTGTGAAATTAGAAAAGGGTCTAGAAATGGAGATATGATTGCAATTGGAAGAACTCATGGAAACATATATTAGTTGAAGGGAGTTGATGGTCAGTGCCTTGTATCTTAAGTCAGTGAAAGTTGGTTATGGCACCGAAGAATGGGGCATGTAAATATTGATAACCTGGTCAAGATCAGTTCAAAGGAGATTGTTTGAGGACTGTCTAGAATCACAAGACCTGCTAATACTATCTATAGGAGTTGTCAGTTGGGGAAGCAGACTAGATGAAATTTTAAGGGAAAAGGAACACTATACTACCAGAATGTTGGAGTTAGTTCACACTAATCTTTGTGGACCAACTAGAGTTGGAAGCCCGAATAAGGACAAAGGTGGTGAATTCACTTCTGGTGAATTTAATGTATTTTGTGAGAAGCATGGCATAAAAAGATAGTTTTTCTACCCTGAGAACACCACAACAGAATGGAGTAGTTGAAAGGAAAAAAAGGACAGTACAGGAAGTAGCTAGAACTATGATGAAAGATTCCAATGTACTAGATGTATATTGGAGAGAAGCGATACATACTGTTGTATGTGTTCTTAATAGTTTAGATTAGACATAACATCATGAAGACACCTTTTCAGCTATGGACTGGTAAGATTCCCACTATAAAATATTTTAAGGTATTTGGAAGCAGATGTTATATTAAAGGGGATGATGAAAATAATGGAAAGTTTGATCCTAGATGTGATGAAGGAATGTTTCTTGGATACTCTACTACTAGCAAGGCATACAAATGCTTTAACAAAAGATTGAGGAAGATTATTGAAGGTGCTAATGTGAAAGTTGATGAAGACGTCTATAGACATATTGAGATAAGTGAGGTTCAACCTAATGATCCTATCTATGGACATGTACCGAAGGAGAATAAAGAGAAAGAAGAGAACGAGTTGAAACTTGCTATTAGGACTCCTAAGTATGTACAAAAGAACCATCCAGAAGAACAAATAATTGGAAACAAAAGTGAAGGTGTAAAGACAAGAAGTGGAATTGTAGTTGAGGTAAACCTGTGCTTACTTTATAAAATAGAACCTAAAACTGTAAGTGAAGCATGTGAAGACAAAAGTTGGATGAGAGCAATGAAGGAAGAGCTACAATAGATAGAAATGAATTAGACATGGGAACTGATCCCTAGGCCTGTGAATAAGAATGTGATTGGTTTGAAATGGGTGTTCCAAAATAAGCTAAATGAAAATGGAGAAGTTGTAAGGAATAAGGAAAGACTGGTTTGAAAAGGATATTCACAAGTTGAAGGAATAGAATTTGAAGAAACATTTTCCCCTATGGCTAGAATGGATGCTATCAGGATGTTTTTGGCATTTTCTGCTCATAAGGACTTTAAAGTGTATTAGATGGATGTTAAGTCAGCTTTTTTGAATGGTGAGTTGGAGGAAGAAGTGTATATGGAACAATCTAAAGGATTTCAACTGTCTGACAAACCAGACATGGTTTGTAAATTGAAGAAGGCATTGTATGGACTGAAGCAAGCTCCGAGAGCTTGGTATGCAAGATTGGATAGATACTTGACAAAGAAAGGATTCAACAAAGGTTCTGTTGACAGTAATCTCTACTTCAAGGTACAAGGTAACAAAATGTTGATAGTAGTTGCGAATGTTGATGATATCAATTTTGGTGGAAATGATGACATGTGTAAAAAGTTTGTTGAAGAATTGTAGAAAGAATTTGAGATGTCTATGATTGGTGAATTGAATTTATTTCGTGGTCTACAAGTGAATCAAACTGACAAAGGGATATTCATTTCACAATCCAAGTATGTAAAATATTTGTTAAAGAATTTTGGGATGGAAGATTCTAAACCGGTTTGTACTCCTATGGTAACTAGATGCAAACTAAGCAAAGATGATGAATCTACTAAGACTAATAAGAGCAAATATCAATCAATGATTGGTAGACTATTGTATCTTACTGCTACTAGACCTGATATTATGCATGCAGTATGTCTAGTTGCCAGATTCCAAGTAGATCCTAAAGAAACGAATGTTATAGTTCGGTAAAGAGAATATTCAAATATCTTAAAGGTACACCTGAATATGGATTATGGTATCCTAAGAGGGATGATTTTACCCTGAGTGCTTACACATATGTTGATTGGGCTGGATTTATAGATGACTGGAAGAGTACCAGTGGTGGTGCTTTCTTTCTTGGTGGAAGACTAGTTTCATGGTTGAGTAAAAAGCAAGACTTGGTTTCTTTATCCACAACAGAGGATGAATACATTGTTGCAACATCCCGCTACACAAAAGGATGAAGCAAACAATAAAGAAAATTGGAGTGGTATGTGATGAGCCTACTTCTATTTTCTGTGATAACACTAGTGCAATAAATATTTCAAAGAACCTGGTTTTGCATTCAAGAACAAAGCACATATCTATCAAGTATCATTTTTTTAGAGAAAAAGTGTTGGAGAATGAAGTCAGATTGGAGTATGTGACAACAAAGGAAAAAATTATAGACATATTTACTAAGGCTCTTTCAAAGGATACTTTTGAATATCTCAAGGATAGGTTGAGAGTCATTGGCCTCAGAACTAAGTGCACAAGAAGGTGCATCAATCCAGTGAATTCATAGATTATTTATTTATCTCGACTAATAAACGGGTCTACTTTGTAGGGGGAGTAGAAAAGGTGTTCATTGTTGCAGGATGTGTGTACTCCTAAGGGGGAGTAATCAAAGCAGTTGTTCTTTTCCATTGATGTCAAGGTGGGAGAGAAAGGTATGTGAAAAATAGTTTGAGAAGATGAGAAGGTGTTCTCTTGGAATATTGTATACATTTTTGTTTTTGATGGTTTTTCACACCATGTGTTTCCATCCATGACAAAGGGGGAGATTGTTGCAAGTATGGGATAGATTGGTGGTGTTGCCATTGATGTTGTCATTGATGTCAATACTATTCAGTATGTCACAGATTGTACATGTATAATTGAGATGTTTTTGAGATGTTGTGAGTACATGGAGCTATCTTATTTGGTTGTAGATGAGTTCTGTTGATGAGTTTCCAAGTGATTTTGAGAAAATTTAATAAAGAAGAGAAGTCAGAGTGATGAATGTGCTCAGATTGTGCTCTGGTATGTGCTCCACGTTTCTCCTGTGTTGATCCTATGCCGGCTATGCAATTTTGAAGGTTTGTTGATGGTAATCTGATGCTGATATATTATGAGTTTCATCTTCTGATGAATTATTATGTGAAATTTGTGTTCATCGGTATGTGTGTTCTACCAACAAAGTTGATCTTCTGTGGAATGGGAAAAATGTTTTTTCTCCGTAGTCCTCCATTAGTTTGTTTCAGATCTTGCAGATATGGGATTTGTCTTATAATTGTATTCTCCATGTTCTAGCAAACAAGGTTGTATTTTGAAGAAATGGAAGTCATGTTTCTTTATTCCAGTACATGTTTGCATAGTTTAGATGATCTAGTGAAAGGTATTCAGTGTATGGAGTATATTGTTTTGTTGCAGATGTATTTGAAGAAGTTTGAGATTAAGTGTTGTGAGTATTGAAGTGTACTGAGGTTTATGCATGTCATCCTCATGTTGGGAAGCATGTGCATCATTGTTCATTTGTGTTTTCATTAATTTTTACCAACCTAGTGTTTACACTTCATTTGAAGAATAAAAATTAATTAAGTGTGTGATTGATTTGAGCATATTATTTTTGATCTTGAAAAATAATTTTATTGCTCCACTCTTATTCCTTTCCACTATAGGAATTTTGATTTTCCAACCTAATTTGAATTTTATGAAATGGGTTGTTTGTGGCTGACCTTTATAGATGCTTCTAAGGTTGAGAATGATATAAAATCAAGTTTAATTGTAAGGAGTTGCATGAAAATGTGATGTAAAGTGATGAAAGTGAGCCACAATCATAAGAGAAAAAGTGTGTGTGTGAGTGAGTTGTGACAAAAAATTTCATTGTGTCAGATTCCTAAAGGCAGTGAGTTGAAGGTTTCTGCAATTCATCATTCAAGGCTATGAAGGTGTGTTAAATGCAGTGGTGGATCTTTTGTTCTCTTTTGTATCTATAGGCAGTGAGCCTTCTTGTTGGACAGTGAGTCCTTTCTAGGTAGTGAGCCTTTGTATTTAGACAGTGAGTCTTCTTCTGGGTAGTGAGCCCTTGGTAGTGAGCCTCTGTATTTAGTTTTATAATCTTTATATTGTGAGTTAACCCTCACCATGGTTTTTCCCTTAGTGGGTTTTCCATGTAAAAATTTGGTGTTCATTTTGTTGATTTACTTTCTGTTACTTGTGTTTCATGTTCATAATTAATAACAAAATAGTGTGGTTGAAGAATTGATAAGGGATAAAGTTTTAAGTTTGAATTTGTGTGACAACTGATTCAACCCCCCCTCTTAGTTGTTTTGCGCCTGTTTAACAAGTTGTGTGTATGGAAAACAAAAGAGAGTTAGTTTTCTCAAGGATGGGAAGCAAAAGATAGATGAAAAATTAGAGCTTGTGCATACGGATGTATGGGGATCATCATGAAATCTAAGGTATTTGAATTTTTTTTAAAATGGATAAGCGTGGTTGAGAATGAGATGGGTAAAAATTTGAAATGTCTCAAATCTGATAATGGTGGTGAGTATTGCAACAAAGAGTTTGAAGATTATTGTTCCTCTAATGGTATTCATAGGTAGAAAACGGTTCCAAGGACTCCATAAAAAAAATGGAGTGGCTGAGCACATGAACAGAACAATAATGGAGCATGCACAGACTATGAGATTACATGTTGGGTTTCCTTTAAACATGTGGGAAGAGGTTATAAACACTATTGTTTATTTTATTAATAGATTTCCCTCTAATCCTTTGGGTTGTGGTATTCCAGAGGAAGCATGGACATGTAAGAAGGTGAGTTATTCTTTTCTCAAAACCTTCAATTGTGAAGCATTTGCAAATGTAGATTCAAAAAATAGAACCAAGCTTGATGAAAAATAAAATAATTGTATGTTTGTTGGATATGGCATTGATGAATTTGGTTATAGGCTTTGGGATTTTAAAAATATAAAAATTATAAGTAGGGATGTCATATTCAATGGGAAAGTGTTGTACAAAGATCAGTTGTAGCAACATGAGAAGAAAGAAAATGATTATGTAGTGTTGGATGATACTCCAAACAATAATGTTCCAGTGGTTCCTCATGCTCTGCAACAACAACAACAACAAATACCACAAAATCCAATGAATGTTAGATGATCTTCAAGGATAAGTAGACCTCTAGAAATATTTTCTCCCTCTTTGTATTCTATTTCATTAATTGATGTTGGTGAACTGAAATGCTATGATGAAGCTATGCAGGTGGATGCCAAGGTTCACTGGAAGCATGGAATGGAAGAATAAATGGACTCCTTGCTGAAAAATCAAAATTGGGACTTATGCAAGTTACCTGTAGGTAAAAATGCTTTACCAAACATATGGGTTTATAGGTTGAAAGAGGAAGATGGAGGTAAGAAATGAGTTAAATCAAGGTTAGTTGTAAAGGGATTTTCATAGAGAAAAGGCATTGATTTTGATGAAATATTTTCTTTGGTTGTTAAAATGACTTCTATACATACTATTTTAAGTGTTGTGGCTACTAAATATTTGCATTTAGAATATCTTGATATTAAAACTGCCTTTTTCCATGGTGATTTAGAAGAGGAAATATATATGGAATAACTACAAGGATTTGAGGTCAAAGGTAAGGAGAAACTAGTGTGTAGATTGAAGAAAATTTTATATGGCTTGAAGAAAGCACCTCAACAATGGTATATTAAATTTGATATTTTTATGGTTGAGCAAGGCTATAGTCGGTGTAATTCAGACCATTGTGTTTACTTTAAGAGGTTAGATGATGATAGCTACATTATTTTAGGTTTATATGTTGATGATATGCTTGTAGCGGGGTCTAACATGGATCACATAAAGGAGTTAAAACAATAGTTAGAAAATTCACTTGCTATGAAGGATTTGGGGGTAGAAAAAAAATCCTTGGTATGAAGATTACAAGAGATGTGAAAAATAGAAAATTGTTTTTATCTTAGGTTGATTATGTTGACAAGGTGTTGCAGAGGTTTAATATGGAGAATGTAAACGTTGTTAGCACACCTTTACCTAGTCCTGTCAAATTGACTAAGGATATGTGTCCAAAGACACAAGAGGAAGAAAAAATGTCCAAGATAACATATGCTTCAGCTGTAGGTAGTTTAATGTACACCATGGTATGCACAAGACTAGATATTGCACATGATGTAGGATTTTTTAGTAGGTATATAAGTAATCCTGGAGTTGAGCATTAGAATGTGGTAAAATGTATTCTCAGGTATTTGAGATGTACATCCAATAAATGTTTATGTTTTGGGGGCTCTAATGTTGATTTAAAAGGCTATGTTGACTCATATTTGGTAGGGGATATTGATACCAAATGGAGTACCACAGGTTATCTATTTATAGTTGGTGGGACAATAACGAGTTGGATTTCTCAATTGCAAAAGGTGGTTGTTTTATCCACCACAAAAGCAGAGTATGTAGCTACAATAGAGGTAGCAAAGGAGATGATATTGCTGCGTATTTTCATGTAAGATTTGGGAAAATAGAAAGCTAAAAGTTAATTTTTTATGAACAGTCAAACTTCTATACATCTTGCAAAAAATTATGCCTTTCACTCAAAAACCAAACACATACAACTAAGATATCATTTCATTCAGTTGGTGTTGGAGGATGGATAGGTAAAGATGGAAAAGATACATACAAATGACAATCTACGAGATATGTTTATGAAGGTGGTGACAAGGGAGAATATGGGCTCCTCTTTGATTTTAGTTGTCCTTCAAGGTTGAATTTAAGTAAAACAGCTTACCAGGGTCCAAAGTGTTGATTTCTAGTGAGAGTTGTAAGGGCAACGATGTTTTGATCAGTCTCCAAGTGGGAGAAGGTATGGATTTGAGTTTGATGTAGATAATTGGTGCATATTGTCTTATCAAACACAATTCACTCACTCTTGAACAATTTTCCCTCTTTGCAAACCCTAACTTGGTGTTTCCTTATCAATCCTTCAATATTGCTTGTAGCACATCAAACCATGAATTTTGGGCATATCTTTTAGAGAATTCCTTAAACCCATGAAAGGAATACCTTTTAGGATACCATTTATGCCCTTCTTGAACATATCAAATTGGTGTATAGTTTTTTTTAGAACATTCCCTCCAAAAATGGACTGCTATGCAACAATTATGCCAAATTAGGCCACTTTTACAAAGCAAGTCTATGATTTTCAAACACCAAACTTCCAAACTCTACTCCAGGACTCCTCACAAGTCATATTAGGTCTGAAAATTCAATTTTCATCAATAGGAATGATCTCCATTTCAAAAATTTACAAAACCCTACTTCTACCTATCAAATCTATCCTAATACTTGGTGGTATAAGGCTAGGGATTGCACAAACAGGGCCCTAACGCCATCCCCTGCAAATAAAATTCTATTGAACATGAAAATTAACCTATCTATTGTCATTCCATTGATTTGTAGCAATTTCCATCAGTGGAATGGTGATTTAATCCATTTTCCTACTCAAACCCTCTCCACCTAGGGTTTACAAACCTCTTTCAGTAATTTGGCTATAAAATCCTTCAAATGTTATGGAATTGACTCAAACCAAAAAAAAAATGTTCTTAAATCATTCCACCATCAATTCCAATTCACCTTATATCATTTGGAGATTGTGTAGAGCCATACCAATGCTTGTAGCAGCAGATTTACTAGAAAACACACAAAAATTTGAAGTTTCTTTATTGTTTGTGCATCAAAACTTTCAACCAAGCCTTGCCTCAAACTATTTCAGGAATATTTACACTTCAACCACACAAAAAAAATGGTTCATAACCAAATTTTGAACCAAAATACCGTTGGACCTTCAAAACATGACAATCTTGCAAAGTTGCAAAGTAACTTTTGACAACATTTGCAGAACTTAACAAAACATGACAAAACTATCAAATACCTACCCCACTTGACCAAATACATTGAAAATGGTCTATTATGACCTTATTACATCACATTTAGACTCTAAACACCTAAAACCAAACATGTGACCAAATTGACAAAAATTGACAAGGTGCCTTTTCACCATACACCTAAGGAGAAAAGAATCTCGGGCTCCACCTGAGATCAGCTTTTGAATAGTTGTTCCATTCCTTTAAATTTCCTCCTCTTTCATCCATGTTGCATCTTTAGGAGAGAGACCTTTCCATTTCACAAGATACTCATTATACACTTTTTGCCTTGTTCTCTTCACCTCCTTTGTCTCCAAAATGCTTTCAAGTTTTAAAGGCTGACTTGGTGGTAGGTCTTTGACCCAATCTTCATCTTGAGCTTCAGATGTACTTGCTTCTTCACCTGCAAACATAGATCCTTTGAAAGGATAAAGTTCAGAAACATTAAAGATTGGAGAGATAGCAAATCTAGGAGGGAGATCTATCTCATAGGCAATTTCACCAAACTTGTGGACCGCCTTGTATGGCCCAATATTTTTCATTTGTAGTTTTGTATATTTTCCCTTTTGCAACCTTTCCTTCCTCAAATGTGCAAGTACTAAATCTACCACCTTGAATTGAACATCCCTTCTCCTCAAATATGCATGTTTCTTATATTTTTCAACACTTTTTTGAAGGGTTTCTCTAACTTGTTGGTGTATGTCACTCATGGTCTTTGAAAATCCTTCTCCCTTAGCACTCCTCTTCTCCATTCCACTCAAATACCTAAGCTCAAGCACACCTCTAGGTTTTAGTCCATACACCACCTCAAATGGGCTTTTTCCAATGCTTCTATTGATGGAGTCATTTTAGCCATACTCATCTTGTGGAAGAACCAAGTCCCATTATTGTCCATGCTCCTTTGTGAGACACCTAAGTAGATTTCCAAGTGGTCTATTGAACACTTCAGTCCGTCCATCCTTTTGTGGATGATAGGCAGAACTAAAGGTCAAGTTTGTTCCAAGCTTCCTCCAAAGGGTCCTCCAAAAGTGACCTACAAAATTTGAATCCTTTTTTGATACAATAGTCAATGGTAGCCCATGAATTCTAACTATCTCTTTGAAAATTAACCCTACAATATAAGAAGCATCACTTATGCACTTGCATGGAATAAAATGAGCCATTTTACTAAATCTATCAACACCAAAAAACACATTGTCATAACCCCTCTAAGTTTTTGGAAAACCTAACATAAAATACATACTGAGAGACTCCCATGGTCTATTAGGTATTGGTAAGGGCTAGTAAAGACCTGCATTAGAACTAGATCCCTTGGTTCTTTGGAAAATTACACAACTTTCCACAAATTTTTTGACATCCACTTGCATCTTTGGCTAATAGTAAAATCTCCTTGCCTATTCCAATGTTTTATCCACCCCAAAATGATCTTCTAAGCTACCACAAAGTTTCTATTATATCGAGTTAGTTCTCATGGAGCACTTTGGAACACATAATTGAGCACACTTGAACAACAATCCATCTTGTAATAGAAAATTAGAATATTCATCATGAAAGGTACCCTTAAACTGATCACAAACAACATATACCTCTTTGAAGTCTTTATCTCCTTCATACATACCTTTCAAGGCATCTATCCCAACACTTTGAAGTTTAATTTCTTGTACCAACATTGGCCTTTCTGCTCAAGGAATCCACCACTTTTTTGGACTATTTTTTTTGTGCTTTATAGTGAAAGTGTAGCTTTGCAAGTGCTCCACCCACTTCATATGTTTGTGGCTCAACTTTTCCTAGTTGTTCAAGAAACTCAAAGCATGATTGTCAGTAAATACAATAAATTCCTTTGGAAGGAGATAGTGTCTCCACTTTTTCAGTGCTTGAAACATTGCATAAATTCTAAATCATATGAGGAATACTTCTTTTTGGCCTCATTAATCTTTTCACTAAAAAATGCTACAAGTCTTCCCTCTTGACTCAAGACTATACCAATTGCAAACCCACTTGCATCACACTCTATTGTGAATACCTTGTTGAAATCAAGTAGTGCAAGGATGGGTTGTTGTGCCACTCTTTTTTTCAGATATTGAAAGTTTTTCTCTACCTCATCAGTCCATTGAAACCTTTCCTTTTGCCCCCTTTAATGGTGTCAATAATTGGAGAGAAAATATGATTGAAATTCTTTATAAATTTCCTATAAAAACTAGCAATACCATGAAATCTTCTTACCTCCCCTACTAATTTTGGAGTTGGCTTCTACTTTAGTGGGACCCATCTTCAATGAACCTTTAGAGATGACAAAACCAAGGTACACTAGTTCCTCTTTCATGAATTCACATTTTTTGAGATTTATCATCAACTTCTCTTCATTTAACTTCTGCAAAACCATGTCAAGATGTTGCAAGTGTTTTTCCTTGGTCTTACTAAACACAAGAATTCCATCCAAGTACACCATAACAAAATTTCCTAAAAAGGGCTTCAAAACTTATTTCATTAGTCTCATAAATGTGCTTGGAGCATTTGACAATTCAAATGGAATTACCATCCATTTATACAACCCCTCATTGGTTTTAAAAGCAGTTTTCCACTCATCCCCTTCTCTTATCCTAATTTGATGATAACCACTTTTAAGGTCAATTTTTTAAAAATAGCAAGCTCCTCCTAAACAATCCATCAAATCCTCCATTCTAGGTATTGGGAGCCTATACCTTATAGTGATTTTGTTGATTTCCCTTGAATCGGTGCACATTCTCCAATATTCACCTTTTTAGGTGCCAACACTATAGGGACAACACGTGGACTTAAACTTTCCCTTATGAGACCCTTATCCAACAACTCTTGTATTTGTTTCCTTATTTCATCATTTTGTTGAGGAGTCATCTTGTATGCAGCCTTATTGGGAAATTTTTCACCTGGTATAAAGTCTATGCGGTGGCTCACATCTTTGATGGGTGGAAAATAACTAGGGAGTTCATCAACAACTATGTTTTAATACTTATTCAACAAAGTTTATACTTCCTTGGGCACATTTTCAAGGCATGCTACTGTGAAGACAGATTTAGGCATGATTACAATTGCATACCCCTGACCACCTTCTTCCTTCATGGTTTTTAAGAACTCTTTCTCCCCAACTAACATGACTCTTGACCCAACTTGAGTATCTACATTATCATCTTGCAAAGGAGTGAGGGTAAAGGACACACCATCTTTTTCAATTATATAGGTATTTTTCTTCCCATCATGCTTGGATTTTTTGTCATACTGCCAGGGTCTTCCTAGTAGCAAGTGAAAAAAATCCATGGGGATGATGTCACACAAGATTTTGTCTTTATACCCCCCAATTTTAAACTCTACCCATGTTTGCTCATTGACCAAGACTTGTTGACCCGTATTTAGCCAAGAACCCTTATAAGGTGTGGGGTGTGGAATCCTTTTCATTTTTAGTTTTTCAATCATCTCCAAAGAAACTAAATTATCAGTTGAACCAAAATCTACAACAACCTTACATACCTTGCCTTATGATTTGCAAGTTGTTCTGAACAAAGACTTTCTTTGTGGAGGCTCCTTCACCACACGAACCTTGGGGAGTGTTCTTCTCATCATAAAATTTTCTCCAACCTCTAGAGCAACATGTTGAGAAGGAGAGTTAACACTCTCACAATATTCCTCTTGCACCAACTTTGTTCTCCTTTCACCACCATGTGATGAAGAAGGTTGTTTCTCGAGGCACTTCCATGCTTGATGGTCAAATTGGTTGCATTGATATCATCTCCCTAGAAAGGTGTTTGAACCTCTACCTTGTCCTCCAAATCTACCTCTACCATTAGGTCTTCTACCTTTGAATCCACCTCTTGAATATGAGCCTTGTTATTGATTGCCACTTGACTCACCTTGTGATTTTTGTGTTTGTCCTCTTCCACCAAAAGTTCCTTTGTCCATGAATTTCTTTCCTCTGCCTCTACTCTATTTTTCCTACCTCCTTTCAATTTCTCTTCTACCCTAATAGCCAACTAAAAGCACTCTTCCACTATTCTAGGGGTGGCAAGGCTCAATTCATCCTGAATGTTGAACCTTATTCCATTTATATATCTTGATATCTTCTCAACTTCATGTTCAATATGACCTGCTCTAAGGCTCAATTTGTGAAATTCCTCTGTATAGGCCATGACATCCATCTCCTTTTGCTTTAAGTTTTGCAACTTCCTAAATTTTTGAATGGCATGGTCACTGGGAAAGAATTGGCTCTTCACCTTAGAAACCATCCTATCCCATGATTTTATTGTTTATTTTCCCTTTTTCACTCTTTCCTCTTGTACATAGTTCCACCGAGTTAGGGAAGGGCCTTTCAACTTAGTCTTTGCAAACTTTACCTTTTGTTCTTCTGCAACCTCCTTGTACTCAAAGTAATTGTCCAATGTATCTATCCAATCCAATACCTCTTCACTATCCATTTTCCAATTATACATCAGAAATTCCATTTTCACTTCAAAATAATCTTCACAATCCTTCTTTCATCAGGGTCCAACTCATCATTACCTTGGACTCCTTTTAGAGGGTTTTCATTATCACCCTCTTTCTCTTCCTCTCAGTTGGTTTCCTCTTTAGTGGCCTTTCCTCTCATTTGATTTGTTTCCAATGCTTCAATTCTATCCAAAACTACTTCTTGAGACTCTTCCATCATCCTTATCTCTCTAGCAATGACTGCACTACCTTTAGGAGGCATCTTGTCCTTCAATTTGCAACTTTTCTTTCTTCAAATTGCAACCCCTTTTCTTCAAAAGATAAAACCTATGTTTTGATACCAATTTGATGTAGATCAGGGGTGGATATTTTCTTATCAAACACAATTCACTTAGTCTTGAACAATTTTCCCTCTTTGCAAACCCTAACTCAGTGTTTCCTTACAAATCCTTCAATATTGTTTGTAGCACATCAAACCATGAATTTTGGGAATATCTTTTAGATAAGTCCTCAAACCCATGAAAGGAATACCTTTTAGGATACCCTTTATTCCATTCTTTAACATATAAAATTGGTGTATAGGCTTGTTTCAGAACATTCCCTCCAAAAATGGACTACTATGCAGCAATTAGGCCAAATTAGGCCACTTTTACAAAGCAAGTCTATGATTTTCAAACACCAAAATTTTGAAGTCTACTCCAGGAATCTTAAAAAGTCATATGAGGTTTGAAAAATGAAATTTTCATCAATAGGAATGATCTCCACTTCAGTAATTTACAAAACCCTACTTCGGCCTATCAAATATAGCCTAATACTTGGTGATATTAGGCTAGGGATTGCACAAACAGGGCCCTAAATCCATCCCCTGCAACTACAATCCTAATGAACATGAAAATTAACCTATCTAGTGCCATTCCACTTATTTGTAGCAATTTCCACTAGTGGAATGGTGATTTATTCCATTTTGTTGCTCAAACCCTCTCCACCTAGGGTTTACAGACCTCTTTCAGTAATTTGGCTATAAAATCCTTCAAACATTATGGAATTGACTCAAACCAAAACAAAAAATTCTTAACTCATGCCACCAACAATTTCAATTCACCTTATATCATTTGCAGATTGTACAGAGTCGTACCAATGCCTATAGCAACAGATTTACTAGAAAACACATAGAAAATTGAAGTTTATTTATTGTTTGTGCATCAAAACTTTCAACCGAGCCTTGCCTCAAACTTTTTTAGGAATATTTAAACTTAAACCATAGAAAAAAAATGGTTCATAACCAAATTTTGAACCAAAAAACCATTGGACCTTCAAAACATGACAATCTTGCAAAGTTGCAAAGGAACTTTTGACAACATTGCAAAACTTAACAAAACATGACAAAAATATCAAATATTGACCCCAAATGACCCAATACATTGAAAATGGTTTATTATGACCTTATTACATCATATTTAGACTCTAAACACCTAAAACCAGATATGTGACCAAATTGACAAAAATTGACAAGGTGCCCCTACACCAAAGTTTGATCAGTCCCCAAGTGGGAGATTGTTGTGTTATGGAGACCAATCAGACTTAGATAAAATATTCATATTACTTTTTAGTAAATAATTTTCTACAGTTATTAAATATTTATGCTTCACTTGTATCTAAAAGGTGGTTACAAACAAATATTAAATGTTGGAAGTGATTTGTTACAATATTTTAATATAAAGTCAAAAGACAACTAAAAATATTAAATGTAGCTGCCCAAAGAAAATGTTTTATTGGGTACATGAGGCACAAGCAATGAACACACTTCATTGGTAATAAATGGGGCATGTGTGGGAGAATATTAGAACACTTAGTGATGAGTTTTGACTGTAGTAGATCATGAAAACATTAGCAAAAATTCTTAGAGTAGTGGTTGGAAAACTGCAGGAGAAGTTGTGGGTACCTGTAGCCATGGTTGTGTAAAACCAGCAAGTGAAAAACATGATAAAAAGCATTGTTGTAGGTTGCAATGGTTTTTACATGCTTTGTAAATGTTATTTAATAGAATTTTAATATGTATTGGACCCTGTGTTGGTGGATGTAGCCCATATTTTGTTAACCACGTTAAATATTTGTGTTCTTCTTTTGTTGTCCATAATTTTTGTGTGTTCTATTTCTCTTTTTTATTGATCACATCTACATTGAGCTGATTGAAATATACCTTCTAACTCTAACATTCTCTACAAATTACTAGCTCATTGCTTTCATCTTTCAAGAATACCTCTAGAAAACAATTAAACACCTTCTTCACTTCCCTTTTGTCTCAAAAATGTGTTCAAGATGAAACCAAACAAGAACTTGCACTTCTATTCTTTCTCTTTCAATCACTTATGCAATTTTCATCATTTCACTCATATTCCACTACCCAAATCAATTAGGTTTACAATTTATACATGATATTACATTGATTATAATTCACATGTCAACCTACAACAATAAGAATATTACATTTACATGTCATCCAAAAATCAAACACACAATATGAAACATGTATATGGAAAGACCCAAAAGACTACACAAAACACCAGGAAGAGAAACACACGTTGAAAATTCCAACACATGCTTAAAATAGTCATAAAAACTCTTCACACTTTAGATCTTCAATGAACATCATTTGCACACTTCACAAATTCAAATTAGTTTGGCCTTAAGCAAAGAAAATGAAACTTGTAGCATGTCGTCTATCACAACATTGATGGTACACATGAATGATAAAGTATTACATGTGCTTCTCCTAGATGAGTCAGCAAGACCCATACAACACCTTCAAACACTCCTTGAACTTCGCACACACTTGATCTTGTGGTGCACACTCTCAACATACCTTATTCAGCTAGGCAAAAGCATAACCTAGCATAAAATCCATTCCAGACCATAGTTAGTTCTGGAGAAGCTAGACAGCACCTTGTGGAGAATCAAAAAACATCACATGTTATTCACAAACATTCTCATACATCCCTTACACAACTTCATGTAGCAGCAAGTTTGCACAAGCCAACATACAATGAAACTAGTCACTGGACAACACAGTCTTATAGTCTATTATCTTCAACTCTCTACATGGAAGGACTAATGACATGAAAATTTTGATATACCAGATCCTCATAGTGTGATGAAATTATCTTTTGAACCACATGACCATGTATCAAATTGTAGAGGAATGTAGAGCTAAACTTTTCACCTTTGAAAACACCAACACAGGATCAACACAATCTTCAGACTATCACTCACAAAAAAATCTTTTTGGAACCCAAATGAACTAAAACTTGGATCACACATGCCTTGACACATCATGAATATATCTTTGAAACTGTAGGAGCAAAGAATCACCAACAAATAAATGCAAAGCATTTCTCAAGGACTCTAGAAATGAAACATCCAAACTACAACTCTCTTTTGACATCAACAACTCTCTTTTGACATCAATGACAACCAAACAAGAACAATATCCCCCTTTTTCATTGATGGAAAAACCATCCTCACACAACTTTGGTGCACAATATCTCTCCCCCTTTCAAGCATATTTTTTCCTCTTCAAACTCTCCTCCTTTGATGTACATTCTATCCTTCTTGAAATGACTTGTAGGATCCCCTTGTCAGCAACAATCACTACCTACTCCCCTTGAGAGG
Source organism: Sequoia sempervirens (assembly GCA_007258455.2). NCBI lineage: Eukaryota > Viridiplantae > Streptophyta > Pinopsida > Cupressales > Cupressaceae > Sequoia > Sequoia sempervirens. The sequence continues at coordinate 163,088,908 of VDFB02047230.1, forward strand.
TAGTCACTATCAGTCAAGAAATAAGGATATGAATTGAGTTAATCCCCCTAGATAGATGTACCAACTATGCATCTAACAAGGAGGTGAAATTACCCCCAACTTGTGCCTCAAATATTCAAATGTATCCTTTGCAAGTTCCTTTATGAAAATCTTAGCAGCTCAATCCTTTGTGGATACATACTCCAACTCAACTTATTTTTATACAACTTTCTCTCTTAGAAAGTGTAGCTAATTGGCATATGCTTGGTTCTAGAATGCATCACTGTATTCTTGGAAATATTGATAAAACTTGTGTTATCACATAGAATAGGAATGGGCTTATCATACTTTGTCTTGATATCCTTCAATGTTTGCTTCATCCTAGGAATGGGACCATCATACTTTATCTTGATATCCTTCAATGTTTTCTTCATCCACAACACTTGAGTACAACAAGATGTTGCAGAAATATATACTCTACTTTTTTTGTTGAAAAAGATACTAAATCTTGCTTGTTACTATGCCATGAAATAAATCTACTTCCTAAAAAGAAAGCACCACCAATGGTACTCATATCATCAACACAATCAACCCAATCAACATCAGTGTATGCACTCATATCAAATTCATTAGCTTTTAAATACCATAATCTATAATCTAGAGTGCTCTTCAAATATCTGAAGATTCTCTTGATTTCCTTCACATGAGTTTCTTTAGGATTAGTTTGAAATCTTGCAATCAAAAATATCACCTACATGATATCAGGTCTTGAAGTAGTTAAGTACAATAGGTTTCCAATTGTAGATATGTATATAGTTTTTTAACCAAGGGAGACTCATCATCTTTTCTCAAATGACAACTTGTTACCATAGGAGTATTCATAGGTTTGCAATCTTCCATACCATACTTCTTCAACATATCCTTGACATACTTTGTTTGAGAATTCAAGATACCATCATCTAGCTAAGCAATTTGAATACTAGGAAAGAAAGATAACTCACCAATCATAGATATTTTAAATTCCTTTTCATTTCTTGAGAAAACTTCTTACACATCTCATCATTTCCACCAAAGATTATGTCATCAACATATACAACAACTATCAAAATTATTTCAACCTCAATCTTGAAGTAAATATTAATATTTGTGGTACTTTTCTTGAAACCTTGCTAAAGCAAGTACTTATCCAACCTTGTATTACAATCTCTAGGATCTTGTTTGAGACCATAATGAATTTTTGAGCCTGCACACCATGTTTGGTTCTTCTAATAAGTGGAATCCATCAGGTTTCTCTATGTAGAACTCTTCCAAATCTCCATTCAGGAAGTTTGATTTGATATCCATCTAATATATACCTTGAATTCCTTGTGGGAAGAAAAAGAAAGAAACAATCTGATTGCTTCCATTCTTGCTAGGTCAAAGCAAAATTCTCTTCAAAATCAATTCCTTCTACCTATGAATAGCCTTTACAAACCAGTCTTTCCTTTTTTTTTACAACTTCTCCTTATTCATTCAATTTATTCATAAAAAATAACTTTGTTCCTATCATATTTTTTTCTATAGGCCTTGGAACCAATTCCAAAGTTTGATTCTTCTCAATATGATTCAATTATTCATTGCTTGTATCCATTGCTCATCTTTTCTAGCATCAACAATTTTTTTGGTTCTATCTTTGATAGTGAACAAAAGTTTACTTATTCATTTATCTTTGCAATCCTTCTCTTGGTCAACACTCCATTCTTATCTCCAATAATCTTTTTTTTGAATGATTCCTTTGAACATACTTGGCAGGATTCGTACAATTATTTTCTAATGTTTCTTCTTTCTCTTCAACTTCTTCTTCTTCTTCTTCTTCTTCTTCTTCTTCTTCTTCTTCTTCTTCTGAGCAGGTAGGTGCATCAAATCCACAATCATCAATTTCATACATATTCTTATGTATTTCTTCATCAACCTTGACATTTGTACTCTCAAATATTCTTTCTAATATTTTTTTGTAGTACCTATATACTTTACTTTGAGATAAATATCCCAGAAATAAACCTTCATCAGCTCTTGAATCAAACTTTCTCAACACATCTTCATCTCTTCTGATGTAAAATTTTCTTCCAAAGACTCTAAAATATCCTACAGTTGTAGATCTTCCATACCATAACTCATATGGCGTCTTAGTGTTGTTCAACCTTAACAATCCTCTATTAAGAATATAGATTGCAATATGAACTACTTCTCTCCAATAAACATCAGTCATATTTTCTTCCATTAGCATGGTCCTTGTCATCTCTTAAACAGTCTTATTTTTCCTTTCCATAACCCCATTCTGCTAAGGAGATATAGCAGTAGATAGATGCCTCTTTATTCCATTTTTTTCACAAAATTCATTGAACTCATTTGAATTTAACTCACTTCCTCTATCAGACATTAAGCACTTTATTTTATAATTCACAACCATTGATTTGAAAATCTTGAATCTACGAAAAGCATCATATTTATCTTTCAAGAATGCAACCCATGTCATCTTAGAGAAATCATCAATAAAAAGCATGAAATACCTTTCTCCTTTCAATTTTTTTTCTTTAATAGGTCCACATATATCAGTGTGTACTAGATCCAATGGTCTAGAGTAAGAATACTCTTTGTACTTGAAACTTATCTGCGTCTTCTTTCTAAACTAAATTCCTTGCACATAGTACTTGTGGGCTTGATTATCTTAGGCATATCTCTCATCACATGTAATGAGTTGACCATCACAAGATTGTCAAAGTTAATGTGTCCCACTATCCTATGCCAAATCCAACATTCATTTTCTTCTCCAAGGAGACAAGTTCTCCCATTTACGTCTGTTAGGATGTATATGTCATTGCTTGTCCTAGATCATTTTGCAACCAATTTTCTAGACTTTCCTTTTTTGATTTCACATCCTATTTAATTGAATATAAGATTGTATCCATTTATGCACATCTAACTCACACTAAGAAGGTTGTAGTTGATACCTTTAACATAAATAGAATCTTTTGTCCTCTTCTTTTCATCAATACTTATTGTACCTTTTTCACAAATCTATGCTGAAGTTTCATCTCCAAGCTTGACTATGCCTCCATTCCACTTCATAAGCTTGATAAAATTGCTTCTATTGCATGTCATGTGGTTAGATAAACCACTGTCAATCACCCATGAGTTTGCCTCATATTTTTCATGAAAGGTAGTGCATACAACACTTGAATCTTTAGCTTTATCATTAGTCTTCTTAGCAGCCAAAAACAAGACTTCATCCTCATTATTGAGACCACTAGAATCATCATCCTTTGAAGAGAAAGAATCATCCTTGGAGTAGAGACTCTTCTTGAACTTATTTTCTTCTAGGTTCTTTGTTTCTCTCTTTAAAATATTTCATGGGACATTTAGAAGAAAAATGACCAACTTCTCCTCACTTAAAACATTTTAAAGGTAGCTCACCTTTATATTTTTTGGTACCCCTCTTCAACATCCTTACAAATTTTGCTTTTTCTTCATCAGTGGCACTATTTAGGTCAGAGGCTTCATAAATTTCATTCTTATAGATTTTGAAAGCTTCTTTCTTCTTTGGATCTTCTTTTCCAAACTCTCTCATTTCAAATATAGTGAGGGCGCCATTTAATTGATCCATTTAAAGGTTATCTAAATCTCTAGCTTCCTCAATAAAAGATGCTTTAGGACTATAAGCTTTAAGAAGAGATTTTAGTGCCTTTTTAACCACCACAGACTCTTCTAGATCTTCACCAAGTCCTTTGATTGCATTGGCCACTTTAGCTACCCAGAGCAAATATCCTACAATATCTTTATCCTCTAAAATTTTTAAAGTTCCCAAACTTTCCTTTGTATATTTGTAGCTTGTCTTATTTTACTTTTATGTCTCCTTCATATATACCACTGAGATTTTCCTATACCTCCTTTGTTTTTTTCTAGTGGATTACTTTTACAAGATCAAAATCTGCTAGCCCAATCAAGATAGCATTTTTAGCCTTGCCATTGTTCTCATAGGCCCTAATCACTACTGGATCTACTGGAGGAGTAGTAGGAATAGTATAACCATACTTAATTGATTTCCAAACACCAAAACCTAAAGAGTATAGATATAATTCCATCCTCAATCGTCGAAAAATAAAATTTGTTACATCAAACCTAGGCACCTTGTAAGACCCTTCTTGAGCCATCTCAAATATTTCCTCAAGCTATTAGACTTCTTTTAAGGAATCAATCTCTAATACCAATTGTTAAACATACATTCAAATACTGAGAGGGGGTAAATTAGTATTCTAATAGATCTCAAAACTTTTAGAACAAAATAAACTTCAAACTCTATCACATAAGCAAGAACATGAAAGATAGAAACAATTACAACACAATATAACACGAGATGTATGTGGAAAATCCCAAAGGAGAAAAACCACGGTGGGAAATGTTGCTAGGAGCTACTGTCCTAATCCAACTTCACAAATGAATAACAATTACAACTTTGTTTTAGGGCTACAACCCAAGGAAGCTACTACTCCCTAAAAAGAGATTTTCGGGTCACTCCCAAAGAAGCTACAATTTCTTGTAGACTTTGTTTTAGGGAAAAATCCCAAGGAAGCTACAACACCTTGAAATGAGAAAACACTCAAGAATGATAGTCCTTATACTGTCTAAAACTAGCAATTAAGCTCAATCCTTTTGATGATTACAATTTTTCTTTGCCACTTCTCTTTTTGATGATTTTTCTTTGTCTCTTCTTCAAATGTCTTCTCTATAGCTTATTGGTTCACTACTTTCAGCCTTCAAGAATTTTTTCCTTTGTCTCACTTCCTCCAAAAAAGAATTAAGCACCTTCTTCCCTTCCCTTATGTCACAAAAATATGTTCAAGTTGAAACCTGATAGGTACTTACACTTCTACTCTTTATCTTTCAGTTAATTATGCAATTTTCATCATGTCACTCATATTCTGCTACTTAGATCAACTAGGTTTACAATTTATACATGATATTACATTGATTACAATTCACATTTCAACCTACAATAGTAATAATATTACATTTGCTTGTCGTAAGAAGATCAAACACATAATATGAAACATGTAGAGGGAAAGACCCAAAAGACTACACACAACACTAGCAAGATGAACATTCCTTGCAAATTCCAACACATTCTTAACTTAATCCTAAACACTCTTCGTAGCTTTAGTCTTCAATGAACATCATCTACATGCTTCGTAAATTAAAATAATGTCATCCTTAAGCATTGAAGTACATGAAACTTGTAGCATGTCAGCCATCACATTGGTGGTGTGAATAGGGGGGAAGATAGCTCAATATATGGTAGAGATAGAGAGGGAGATATGGGGAGAGATAGAGAGAGAGGGAGATATGGAGAGGGGGGAAGAAAATAGGGAGAATATAGCTCAATATATAGAGAGGGAGAGGGAGAGGGAGATATATAGATAGAGGGTGATATAGGGAGATGGAGAGGGATAGGGAAAGAGATAGAGAGATAGGGGGAGAGAGAGATATATATAGGGAGATAGAGGTAAAGAAATATATGGATAGAAAGATTTTCTTAATGTGACATTAGTGATAAACCAATTTTTAAATATAGGGACAAAGATAGGGAGGGAGAAACAAGGAGTGTGTGTGAATATGGTGAGAGATGTGGATATATATAGATAAATATATAGAGAAGTAGGTAGAGGGAGGGAGAGAAATAGAGAGATGTGAGAGAAGTAGAGAGATATAGGAAGGAGTGATAGGGAGATAGGGAGAGAGAGGAACATTCAACATGCATAAACAATATAACCTCAAACCCTAGATATTCACTTACAAATCAATGGGTATAACATTAATTTGGTATACAATAAACAAATATTCTTAGTCAAACAATATAATTTAAAACCCTATAGGTTATGCACTTACATCACACTAGGTATAAAAATTACATTGTATGTAACAAATGTGGATTCACATACATAAATAATATAACTTGAAACCCTATATATGCACTTACAACTTAGTCGGTAGAACATTTACATCACATATAATAGATAGGAATTCCCAAGCATAAATAATGTAATTGAAAGCCTAATAGGTTATGAACTTACAATACACTAGGTATAAAAATTACATTGTATTCAACATATATGCATTAAGAGGGGTAAAAAATATGACCAAAAGCCCCACATATGCACTTACAACACAATGGGTAGAACATTTACATTGTATACAAAAAGTACGTATTCACACACATAAACAATATAACCTCAAACCCTAGATATGAACTTACAACTCAATGGGTAAAACAATAATGTGGTATATAATAGATAAACATTCCTAGGAATAAATAATATAACTAACAATTAAATCATATATAATAGATATGCATTGAGAGGCATAAGCAATATAAATAAAAACCCCATATATATATTTACAACATAGTGGGTAGAAAATTTACATTGTATACAATAGCTATGCATTCATTGTTACACAGGCGGCTGTTGTTACACCAAAGATCGACCTATCAATGCTAATACATCCACCAGATTTATACAATATCCAAGATCTATAGGAGGTGGTTAATCCATGTCATGAACCCAAGCACTGTGCTACACAACATAAGGAGAACAAATGAAAAACTCTTGCAACAACCCCCCCTAGTGCAAGCAAGAGGTTCAAACCTGTGACCTTCTCTCTAATACCAATTGTTGCATAGGTGGTTGTCATTGTACCAAAAGATTGACCTATCAATTCCCGATACAACCACCAAATTTATACAAGATCCAAGATCCATAGGAGGAAGTTAAGCCATGTCATGAACCCAAGCATCATGCTGCACAACACAAGGAGACCAATGGCAAAACTCTTACAACATTCACTTGTTTAAATAGTATAATTTCAAACCCTATATATGCAATTATAGCTCAAAAAGTAGAACATTGACATCCTATACAATAGATAGGCATTCCAAAGCATAAACTATATAACTGAAAACCCTATAGGTTATGTATTTACAACATAGTGGGTATAACAATTACATCGTATACAACAAATATGCATTGAGAGGCATAAATAATATTAAATGGAAAATCCAATAGATATACATTCTTAGGCATAAAAAATATAACATAAAATCACATATATGTACTTACATCACATTGGCTTAAACAAGTTGTTTATCATATATTTTTTCTCATTTTAAATTAGGGGATTTATGAATTGAATTCCCCTATCAATGAACACAAATGTGTTTTTGGAAAGTTCTAAATAAATGACACAATGTCGAGCTTGCTCCCCATTAGCTTTGCATGTCTTTCAATGTCAAGTTAAAAATTATCACATTAACATCAAGCTCCCTCATAGATTTCTAACCATGTAATTTTTTTATGTTTCAAATTTTTAAGGTTTTGATCTTTAATCTATCATATTAATGCATCTCCCTTTTCTATCTATAACCTATGTATGGTATTTTTGGTCTCATTTTTTTTACCTGTTCATCAAAATTTGAAACAAATTACATTTTTACAAACTAGACTTTATTCTTTTCACATTCAATTTTTTTATTAGTTTCTAATAAATTTAAGTGGGAGCACACTCATTTTTTTTTTTCATTTTTTTTAAACATGTGTTGACTTTGAAACTTACTAAAAATCATATATTCATTAAAAAACTAGCAAAAAAATTGAGCATAAATTACATGGTGTTAGCTAAGTTTTCACTAAAGATATTTTTAAAATACTAAAATAAAATTAACATTTTAGGGGGGCCACACCATATGCTATGTTATTTTTTTCATAAAAATAGGATAACTTTGTGTGGCCCCCTATTTAAACCCCTTAATCTCCACCATTTAAAAAAGATAACAATTTATAAAGTAGAGTTAGAGCACCATGATTCTTGTTCATGTTGCATCATAAAATTTTGAGCATAAATATCTTCAATTTTTCATCCAAGATCAGTTTTTCTTGATTTCAAGGAAAATTTGGCCACTTAAGACCCCCTTTTGGTTCCCCATTTCCCTACACCTACTTGAGAGCTCATATTAGGATTTGTAGATGAGTATATAAATGGATTGATAGAATCTCTTACTCCTTCCTTGAGATGATCTTCAAGATAATGGAATCCAATCAATAGACATAGTCCACCAGATTTTGGTTGTGCATACCCATCTACCATTTGGATGTATTAGATTGAATATTTATAATTTTGTTTCTCCTTGAACTATTGCAAGAATTTTGGAGAACTTTAAGGAGAGAGGACTGATAGGTTCATATTTGTTTTTAACTCTCCCTAATCACATTTGGTAGTGTTTTTATAAAATTAATTAGGTAAGTGTTGCAACACTTCAACTCGATACAAAATTGTTAGTTGTATTGATCTCTTTCTTGCTACATGTGAGTGTTTACAAATTAGAAGGATAATTACTTGTAGACTTGGTTAAGTAAAATAATATATATTATATTGTCTCTTATTTTGTGTTTTAATGGATAAATTTGATTCTATAACCCAATAAGGTATGGATTTTGAGAAGCTTGACCCTTATCCTTAAAAGAAAAAATCATTCACCCTTAGTTTAGGATTTAGTGTTAGGATGTATCTAATTTATGACCAAAAGTATTAACAAGGAAACATTATTGCTAGCTTTATCCTATAAGTCATTTGTGAATCATATCCTTGCACCTAAATATTTTACACAGTTGGTTTTCCTTTAGCTTATTGACACATTTTGGGCTTAAACTTATCTTGGATATGGTTACAAAATTTATACCTCATAACATCTTTTCAATATTTCACTTCTACTTAGGACACATCTAGGAACATCCTCTTTGGTGTAGCTAAGCCCAAAGTGTAGGAGATCTTATTCACTCTCATTGTTATCATTGAACCCCCTATAATCCATTAATAAACCCTTGTTTTACCCTCATGAATCATAATACTTATATCCTTAAAGGTAAACCTTAACTCTAGGATCCTAGGACAATAGTTCTAGAACCTAACAGAGGGAATGAATTTGGCATAGTTAAGGCAGTGTTTCAATAACATGTATTCCTTACACTTATTATTTAAGTTTATCCTTATTCACTCATCAATTTGGTTGTCTCATATTGTCTCCTTTGTGTCCATTCAAGTATATCTTGTGACTAATCATAACATGTATTATAAGTGAATGGAAAATTGCAACTTCCTCTTACAATGTCATTATTTCTCCCTCTACCTCTCTCTATATCTCTATCTATTCATCTCCATCTTCCCCTCTCACTCTATATTCATCTATACCTCTATCTTCCTCTCTCCCCCTCTATCTCTATAAATGTCTCCCTCTCTACCCATCCATATATCTCCCTCTCTCTCCCCCTTCCTCTTCCTAGACCTCTATTGTCTTCTTGATTGATAGGTTTTCTTTCGCTCATGTTTTGAGACCTTTGTTACACAAAAATATCATTTTCTAAATGGCCTACCAATTGACCTTAGGTAATACAAAAATTTATGAAAAATATAGGCTAAAATCTTCCCTAATTGAAATTCAACACCTCTTTGGCATACACATTTCACATTTCTTCTTCCATCTCTATATCTATATTTCTTTTCCTATTTATCTTTCTCCATATTTCTTCTTCCATATCCCCCTCTATCTCTATCTCTTCATCTTTCTCTACCCCTATATATCTCTCCCTCTCTCTACTTATCTCTATATATTTATCTCTTCCATATCTATATATCCCTCTCTTCTCTCTCTCTATTTATCTTTCCCTATTGGAAACATAACATGAGCCTATTGGTAATGGAGCATAATTATCTTCTTGATTAAAAGGTCCTACCAATTGACCCCTTTCATTACACAAATGTATGCAAAAAATTGACCAAAATCTTTCCTAATTGACCTTCCACACCTCTTTGGCATACCCATTGCACACCAAGGTCGATTTGAAAAAAACTAGTCTATGTTTTGGGTATATTTGTGCAATGAAGTTCAAAATGGTGAAGTGATATGCATGCATTTACAAGGATCTAAACATCATTAAAACAAAATAATTGAATCAAGAAAATAATCAAGCTCCTTTCCCATAAATATCTACAAGCATGTGTCCATTTTTTTTTGGAATTTCTATTTCCCATTATAACTTTTCCTTGTTAGGTTTTTCATTATTGGTACATAGTATAAATGTTTGGAAACTTTGATTAATTTAATTTTAAAATATTATGAAATTAAGAAGGAAATCCAACAAAACCTATGAGGGTTACGGGTCCCTTCAAAACTGGTTTGTAATGGGTTTTAGGTACCATCAAAACCTACTTTACCTCTAATAAAAAATGATGAAATCCAACAAGAGTTCAATACAAGAGCGAGGAAATGGTATTCAAAAAATATGGAAGGTAATTTTAAGGAAGTGAGGAAATGGTATTCAAAAAATATGGAAGGTAGTTTTAAGGAAAAAATAATGCCCAAAATTAAATTTTTTGGATGGTTGTCCATCTAACCATAGGATCCTAACTTAGAAAAACTTAAGGAGGAGAGGATTTCAAAGTCCTCAATGTTGTCCAAACCACTAACCACCTCTTGGTTTCTTATTCCCTTTTGAGGTCCTCATTGAACCAACAAGACAATCCTAGTTGTAGCCTCAATGAGTAGAAGAACTAAATAAAAACAGTACACCAAAATTGTCTAAGACTTGTAATATAATCATATAATAGAACTAACATATATGCCACTAATGATAATTTATGTATGTACCAATTAATCTCAACATCCCAAAGAGAATTACTTCATATCATAAATCAAAGAAAGTTATTTTATGGGACAAACCTATAAGACCACACCCACAATGCTAGCTTCCTTACTTGCATCTAGAAGTTGAAATATTTCCACATGTCTATGAGGATCAAATTTCTCATTTATTGGTTCAAACTTCTCTATTCCATATTTTTTTTAAACATGCACTCCATACCAATATTAATCATAAATAATAAATAAATTATATTCTTGATATGGATTAGCTAATATTAGTTTGATTACTAATTTAAATACCAAACTAATACACAACTATAGTGAGTACCATTAATCACTTAGTTTAATTTTGAATTATCTATTATCAATTTGGTAGAAATAACTTAAGAGAAGAAGAAAACAATGGATAAATTGAAAGAATAGGTAAAATAGTCGATAGCATATATTAGATCCATTATAGGCATGGAAGAGAAACTCAAATATAATACACCTATCTTCTATAGGAACTACCACACCAAGTAGAATTATAAATTATACTATTGCTAAATGTATTATATAAAAACTAAAATCCAAGGTAATATAAGATACATAAAGAGATTCATTATAGATGGACTAAAGTTCATTGAATAATAAAGAAACACTTATATCACATTTATTAAATTGATTGAATAATAATAAACATCATTTTCTAAATGGCCTACCAAATTTTAGAGAACATATGTTTTGACTTGAGACATTGCTTGAACTTGTTTTCTTTTTATATTGAAAATCTCAAAGAGGTTCACGTCATTGTTATAAAATTTCTTTAGCTAAGGCTCATTTCAATATTTTTGTGCCTAAAATTTGCATCGAGAAGCTTGAAAAAAGTTTTTTTTTATTCTATAGAGAAAAAATTATATTTTATTTGTTCTTAACATTAGGATGCAATGTTGATATGCCTCTCCTAGAATGATGCTTTCACTAGGAGTGTGACTTGCTCATTGTGTATGATTTATATCAATCATTGGTCCATATAACTAAAATCAATTAAAGTTTAATCATTGATAAAATAGTCTTGATTGGAAAATATAATTTGAAAATACAAATTTATAAATCATTACAACTACCTTTTAACTAGTGAATCATTTTAGACTACTGATTAATCTTTATCATTACAATATATTTCTAAATGTAATTGATAATACTCAATTAAAAATAGTAATAAATACTAATTAAAATAATTAATATCTTTTCTACTAAATAATCCTAAAAACAATACAATATTGGAGGAAAATAATATACACAAAAATACACTAGCAATTGCACCTTTGTGTGCAATGGGTATGTTGAATAGGTATGAAAGCTCAATCAAAGAAAAAATTGGTCTATTTTTTGCATACACGTAAATCCTTTCTAATGTTTAGTCAACTTGATGTTTAATGGGTAGAAACATAATTCAAAGGATGGGTTCCTAACTGAACATTTCACCTAACCCTCACAAAGGTTTCATTTAATTATCAATAGGACTTCCTAAGATTTTGATGATGTTGGCATTGTATGTGCATTCATGGATTCTACAAAGCCTATATCAGTGAGTATAGGTGGTTTACACTTGTACAGAAAAAAATTAAGGCTAAAAAATGAAATAAAGTTTTAACTTTCCAAATAGGGTAAATAGCTTAATGTGTTGCTTATGCTATGGGTACATTTGGCTTAATGTTCTAACTGTTAACTACTAAATTTGAACTCCACAATTAACTAACACTATTGACTCTTGCTCCTAACTACTTAACTCCTCTAGAGAACAACTCAACGTGTTGTTACAAAATACAATTCATGCTTTGAAATATCATTCATATGCATATAATCAAGAGTTTATCTAGAATGAATGCAACAATATAACATATAGTTTAATAATATAAAATAAGGTGGGTGAACAATACCTTGAGTGGTCCTTGCTCCAGTTGTTGTTCCTATAGGGGAAATCGACTATACACTATTGAATCAACCAATCATGATAGTAAACTGAAATACCTTTATTGAATATAAACTGAACTCTTACAATATGACAAGAATCTCTATAGATCTCTCATTCATAAGTGCATATCCATTGCAACTTAATAATAGAAAAAAAACAATGAAGTATTGTTTGGTAAAATAAAAATTGGAACTAGCAACTATATTCTCAACTAGATTTGCTCCTTAATCACCGATCTCATGATATAGGTGCAGGAGGAGTTTTATTCATGCAAGGACTAAAAACAAAATTTAAATGCATATTTCCACTCTCCTTCAAAATAGGGAGAGGACTAATCTTTGCAATTGAAAACCATAATTGTAAAAGAAAGAAGAAGAGAAGTAGAACTAAAATTCTGCCCTAATGGTTTGATAGAGATGCACTCTCTGTAAACTATCATGTCATGGATTCCTTATCAACATAGACTCCTTCCTATCATCTTATTTGATGATCTGGTGACTCATAATTGACCATTTCAATGGTCACCTTTATTACTTCCTAGAACTATCATTTTTCCAACATTCTAGACTCTCCCTTGCAATCTACTTGCGATCCTTTTACTACGAGCTGGCAATTTAGTTGTTGTAGGTTATAGTTATTCTAGCTACAAGAGGTTAGTTTCATCTAAAGTATGCATATCATTGAAAACCATGAATTAAAAAAAAGAATCATACTAAATTTCATGAACATTCACACATTTATCCATACAAGTACCATCATACCATAATTATATTTCCATCTATTAAGGTCTAGTTTAGGATGCATGAAAGACATAAAAGATGTATAAGGTTCAAGATTGTATGTAAACTTAGCAGCTTGAAATGTTAAAAGACATAAACTAAATGGAATAAAACAAGCTATTAACTAGACCCATCACATTTGTGTAGTACATGAGGTCAATTGGTTGGTCAATTAGCAAATTATTTTGTTTACATGACAAAGGTCTCAATAGAGAAGTGATCGATTCAAATCAATAGGGATCCAAACATGATTGAAACAAAAACTTTGAACTAGTAATTGGGCTCCATTACCAACAACTCATGTTATGTTTGTAATAGGGAGAGAGGGAGAGAGAGGGATAGATAGAGGGGGATATAAATAAAGAGAGATGGGTAAGGATATAGAGATAGAGAGGAAGACAGAGAAGGAGAAGGAGAAGGAGAAGAAGGAGAAGGAGAAGGAGAAGGAGAAGGAGAAGAATAGGGAGAGATAAAAAGAGGGAGGAGAGAGGGATATATATATATGGAAGAGATAAATATATAGATGGAGAAAGCGGGAGAGAATGGGTATGTACAGGATCATCATGGAAAAAATAGGCCCTTCAGTGGCGAAAAATTCAGAAAAATTAGAGTTAGAAAGCTTGATATAAAAATTTGAATAAGTTATCTATATTATTTCAAAAATATGTAAGAATATAATATGTAGCAAATTGAATGTAGTTTCTAAACTACTAGGTTTATTTTTAAAAAAAATCTATTTGGTGAAAATTTGAAATTTCAATGTAGTAGTACTTAAATTTTAGGGAAAAAATAAGAAGTAGAAGTTTGTCTAACCACCCTAACCACAATAAAATGATAATTATTTTTTATAAGATTTTAGATATAAGTAGAGGACTCATGTCCCAATGTGATTCATATTTTTTAGTAATTTTTTTCAAAGTAAATAATTAATTATGAATTTTTTATTACAACTTTTAAAAAATATAAAAACTCATATGTCTGACCACCTTAACTTGGTCAAAACTTCATGAAATTATTATTATTTTTTTAATCCTATAGTATGTGAAGCATAGAATGTGACGCATGAAAGCCATAGATGTTTTTCAATTGTCCTATCAATCAGGACTTTAGTCGTAATTCAAATAGAAAATGAATAATAATTATTTATTAAATTCAAAGTAAAGCATAATTTATATTGGTGGAAATCTAAGAATATCCTTTAAAAACCCTTTTCGTTTCATCAATTTTGGGTAAAAAAATTGTTAGCCACATACCCTACACATACCCATCATATCACCACTTTTTGGCCCATCATGATCCTGCACATACCCAAATGAGAGACATAGAGATATAATGATAAATATAGAGATAGGAATTGATATATAGAGAGAGTTAGAGAGAGGGAGAAAAATAGGGGTGGAGAGAGATCGAGAAATAAAAAATAGAGATAGAGGGAGAGATTGAAGAAAAATTATGGAGAGATAGAGATAGAGAGGGGAAGAGATATAGATATAGAGGTCTAGGAAGAGGGATATGCAAAGAGAGAGAGAGAGAGACATGTCTAGAGATAGAGGGGGGAGAGGAAGAGGGAGAAAAATAAATAGAGATAGAGGTAGAGGGATACAAATAGATAGAGAGATAGAGAGAGGTAGAGAGAGATGTAAAGATAGAGAGGGAGATAAAGAGGGAGAGAGGTAGAGATAGAGAGGAAAACATAGATATATAGAGGAAGAGGTAGAGGTAGAGATAGTGATATATAGATGGTAAGATAGAGTGTTAGAGAGATAGAGATAGAAGGAGATATGTATAGTGGGAGTGGGAGAAAGAGATGGAAAAACATAGAGAAGTAGAGAGAGAAATAGAGATGGAGAGAGGGAGGATTAGGGGAAATAGATAGAGGGAGAGATAGAGATATATGGGAAGAGAAAGAGAGGGTAGATATAGAGAGGGAGAGAGATAGGGAGAGGAGGGAGAGATAAAATAGGGGAGAGAGGGAGAAAGATAGTTAAAGAGGGAGAGAGATAGGGAGACAAGGAGAGGGAAAATATAGGGGAGAGAGGGAGAGAGATATTCAGAGAGGGGGAGAGAGCGAGAGAGAGATAGAGGGGGGAGAGATAGGGAGAGAAGGGATAGATAAAATAGGGGGAGAGAGTGAGAGATGAGAGTATAGAGATAGAGGGGGAAAGAGTGAGAGATAAAGGGGTCGATAGAGACAAGTAATAGAGATAGAGGTAGAGATAGAGATAGAGATAGGGAGGGAGAAATAGGGAGTATGTGTGTGTGTTTGAGAGAGGGAGATATAGAGATAGATGTAGAGAGGGAGAAATAAGGAGTGTGTGTGTATGTGAGTGAGAGGGATATAGAGAAATAGATAGAGGATAGAGGAGAAGTAGAAAGATATCGAAAGAGGGAGAAATAGAGAACTAGAGGGAGAGAGAGAGTGAGAGAGGGATAGAAAGAGGGAGACATAGGGGTGAAAGAAGGAGAGATAAAGTGATATATAGTGGGAAAGATAGAGGGGGGAGAGAGAGATTGAATGAGAGGTAAGAAGATAGAGATAGAGGAGACATAGAGAGGAAGATGGATATGGAGATGGAGAGAGAGGAAGAGGGAGAGGCAGAAATAGAGAGCAAGAGAGTGACAGAGGGAGAGATGGAGGGATAGAAAAATAGAGATAGGAAGTTATAAATAGAGGTAGAGAGAGGGAGAGATATATATAGAGAAAGAGAGAGAGGTAGATATAGGGAGATATATATATATATATAGAGAGAGAGAGAGAGAAAAAGAGAGCTCTTTGTATCTCTGTCTCCCTCTCTATCTTTGTGTCTCTCATTGTCTCTCAATCTTTATCTTATTCTCTCACCCCTATTTTTCTCTATATTTTTCTTCCCTTCTATCTTCCTCTATCTATATTTTTCACTTTTCCTCTCATTTATCTCTCCCTCTTGCTCTCCCATTCTCCCTCTTGTTATCTCTACCTCTATATATATTTGTCTCCTCTTTTTGTCTTTATATCTCTATATTTTTCTCTCTATGTAACTTTATAGCTATGTTTTTCCTATTCTCTCTTTTTCTTAATCTCTCTCCCCCTCCTTATTCCTCTCTATCACTACCCATATCTATGTATCTCCATCTCTCTTTCTATCTCTATATCCCTATCTTTGTCTCTCTTTTTGTATCTCTCTCTCTAACTTTTAATTTATATTTAAAGTTTCAAATTCATTTTATTATATAAATTAAAATAAAAATTCAAAATATAGTTATTATACAGTAGCTAAAATTTTAATAAGAAAAATAATTATAAATTAGATTAATTCTATTTTTTTAATTATTATTTGTAATTTCATAAATAAATAAATAAATAAATAAATTTCAAGCTTAAATCTAAATTAAAATAAATAAACTAAATGCAAAGTGAAAATAGATCAAAATCCAAATATTAATAAAAAATAATAATTATAGAAAACTAATAATAAATAATAAGCATATTAAGTTAATAGATAATTAAATTTAAAGCTAAACATTTTTTCTAAATTATTTAGAAATGAAATATTAATAAAATATGTACCTAAAATATTAATAGAATATTAAAATAGAAATAAACTATATTTTTAAAAATTAAAAATAAAATGAAACTAAGACATTTTTAGATTTTGATTATGTAATTTTTGTATCATCTTTTGATATCATATGGAACATATTATTAAATTTGTTTTAAAAAAAAATCAATATTTTAAAGATTTTTTTTAAATAGAAATATAATAAAAGATTTTTTGAAAATATAATAATAATAAAGTTTTTTTTTTAAATGTTATTCAATATTTTTTCTTTTGACTATCTAAATCATTCTATATAAATTAAAATTTTGCCTTTAAATTTTATTTTAATGTATTATTATATGTAAAAACTTATTTTAAAAAATATATATAATATAAAATAGTAAACAAAATATAAATGAAAATAAACTTATTTTTAATCAAGATCAAATTTTAAAATCAATCATTAATCAAAACAAAAACAAAAATAATAATTTAATATTTTTCTTTAAATTCTCAAGTATTTTATATAAATAAAAAATTTGTTATGAAAATGGATTTTGAAATATTATTTTGTATAAAAACATTATCTTATAAAAAAAATATAATATAAAATGATAAATATAATTTAAAATTGATTTTAATGTATTCTTGTTTTGGAAACACATATAATAATGTAATCATAATATTATTTATATATTATATAATATATAATATAAATATAACTATAATAAATAATATATGTAATATACAATATTAATATAAATATAACATAATATCTAACATAATATTGTATATATTATGTAATATATAATATTAATATATAAATAATATATATATATGTGTGTGTGTGTGTATAGAAAATTGCTATTAGAGAGGATAGCACTCTATATTATTTAAAGCAACAAATTACATGTTTCAGACATTTACTTCGACTCCAAATTACAAAAAGTATTACATATCCAAAAATTCAACTTTCTTAGAAGATCTTAATGTCATTGAATGCTTATTTTTTGTTGAAGGTATTTTCTTCCTCTTCACCTCTGCCCATCCTTGATCAAAATTAGGGGGAACATGGCTATTTTCCATAGATTGACCAGCCAAAACGACACCACCAGTGCCTAATGAAGTTGCTTTTGCTATAATGGAGCCTGCAATACCTCTAGAGAGAATTGTAGAATCTATAGCCTTTGCCGAAATATAATCCTTAGGAGGGGAAGGGGAGGAGGGAATGCTTTTCTTCAAAGAAGCTGAAGGAGGTACAAATTCCTTGGGTGGATTGGGGGGATGATATAGTGTTGAGATTCATCCCCAGTCCACCATGATGGTTTGAAGTTCCCCACATCACGAAGCTTTTGACATTGAGAGGAGAAGTGTTCCATTGAAAAAAAATTCTTGGATCTAAGAGTATTTTTTTCATAATCAATCTATTGCCTCTTGCATCTATTTCCCACCTTCAGCAAAATTTTAGCAAGAAGACCATTGGCAAAATCCATTTCTATGCAGATCTGAGTGCAAGTTGAGTTTTGATAATTGATGGTTTCCTCAGAAGAGTAGTGATACCTTCCAAGACAATTTCCAATAGCTCTCAAGCAATCTAACTCCCACAACTGAATAGGAAGGAATCCTTACCCATAAAAAGGCAGTAGTGAAGATTTTTGTTCGCAAATTGAAATCAGGAAACCACGTTTTCATGCAAAGAAAGTCTCCTTGATAGAACCAGGGGCCGTTCTTCGGCACCAACTCTTTGTCTTCCTCTGAATCAAACTCTAAAATTAAAAACCCCTTTGCACAGGGGTAAATATAGATTTCTCCTTCGATGAAATCCTTCCATTTGTCTGAGACCGAAGCGTACAAATCATGTAAATTCAGCCAAGTCTTCGTGAACAAAAAAATCAATGCATGATAAAAAAAAACCCCTTCCTGTCCGAGGATAGGCTGTCCAAATAAACTTCCGATGTTGATGATGAAATACGAATAGGGAAATGCAGACAAAGTTTGTCGTGGGTGTCATTTGTAGAGGTGACGACACATTATGGATCCGAGTTGTGCCCTAACCCTCATAGGCCCAAGTTGCTTGTGTGCCCATTCTAAAAATGTGAGACCCTAACAACATTAGCGAAGGTAAAATCCCAAGCCCTTTTGTTTAAGGACAATGTCTGATTTCTAACATATTTTCCATTCAAATGGCCTTCATGGATCACAAGTTTTGATTGTCCCTCTATTGTGTGTAGTATTGAGGAGTCAACCTTGCTGCTTACACCAGAGGGTGACCCCATGCTAATGCCTCGAATGCCACCCCAGGAGATTTCAAATGACACACAACCAATGGAGGTTTCTGCATATCGCAACATGGAGGGCGTAGAGGTTTTTGTAGAGCCAGCATCCATTGAGCTTGCAGTTCCAAATTGCCGCCCTTTTAATGTATGTATTATATATTATTTATATATTGTATAATTTAAATGGAAATATAATAAATAATATAATATTGTATATAAAATATAATTAGAAATTTTTAAATTTTCTTCTTTGCTCAACCATCGAGTTCTAAATATCAAAACTACTTTTCTTTTCATATATTGTAAAATTGGGTCCCTATATTAATGTTCTACATGGGTAATTTTGTGGAGTTTTCTTAAATAATTATGTAACTAATATTTCCTTATTTATGGATGGCTACGAAAATTCTACTGAGAATCATATCTTGAGAACAAAAAATATTTACGAGGAAAAAATGTGTACAAAATCTGACGGTGCATAGTTTACGGTGAAATTGATGGAAATGGAGTTAAAAGAGTGCACAAATACATGAGGCAACATAGAATAATAACCAATTAATAGGTAGTAAAATAGACGGACCTGATTCATTGAATCATCTTGCAAACGTCAAACAACCATAGATATGTAACTAGAAATTGTACCTTGGTGTGCAATGAGTACGTCGAAGAGGTGTGGAAGGTTAATTAGGAAAATTTTGGTCTATTTGTTGCATACAATTGTGTAGTACGTGAGGTCAATTAGTAGGCCATTTAGAAAATAATATTGTTTGTGCAACAAATGTATCAATGGATAAGTGATAGCTTCAAATCAACTATACATCCACATATAGGGATCCGAACATGACTAAATAAGACCTTTGAATTAGGAAGATAACTATTCTCCATTTCCAAAAGGATCATGTTATGTTTACAATATGGAGAGAGGGAGAGAGAGAGAGGGGTAAGGAGATGGAGATAGAGAGGAAGATAGAGATAGATATGGAGAAGGAGAAGGAGAGGGAGAGGGAGAGATGAAGAGAGAGATATAGAAGAGAAAAATATATAGATAGGGAGAGGAAGCAAATGAGATAGGGAGAGATAGAAAAAGAGAGATAGAGATAGGAAGTGATATAGAGAGAGGGGGAGAGGGGGATAGAGGGAGAGGTATAGGGGTAGAGATGAGTGATAATGACATAAAGATAGAGAGATATGGAAGAAGAAATATGGAGAGATAGAGTGATATAGATATAGAGCTATAAGTAGATACAAAGAGGGGGAGAAGGGGAGATGGAGACAGAGATAGAGAGGAAAACAAAAAGATAAGTAGAGATAGATAAATAAAGATGGGGAGAGGGTGAGAGAAATAGGGGGAGAGGGAGAGGTAGATATATATGGGAAGAGAAAGGGAGAGAGAGGTAGAGATAGAGAGATATATAGGAAATATGGAGGGAGTGAGGGAGAGAAAAATGGGGAGAGATAGAGAAAGGGTAAGAGATAGGTAGAGGGAGAGAGAGAAAAGGAGGGAGAGAGAGAAGATGAGGAAGAGAGGGAGAGAGATAGGTAGAGTGAGAGAGAGGAGAGGGTGAAGAGAGAGATAGATTAATACATAGAGAGAGAGAGAGAGAGGGAGAGAGTGAGATATATATAAAGAGGTAGAGATAATGAGATATAAATAAAGAGGGAGAGGGAGAGATAGGGAGATAGAGATAGAGGGGGTGAGAGTGAGAGAAAGGTGGCAAAGACAAGTGATAGAGAGAGAGGGAGAGAGAGATAGAGAGGGGAAATATAGAGAGATAGAGATAGAGATAGGGAGGGAGAAATAGGGTGAGTATGAGTGGGAGAAGGGGAGAGAGGAAGATAGAGGGATAGAAGAAGATGCAAAGAAATATATAAAGAGATAGAGAGAGGTAGAGGGATAGGTAAAGATAGAGAGATATTTCACCAAAAATGTAATAGAAAATGAGTTTGTAAGTGTTATCCAAGCTAAACAAATAAGAAGCATATAAATATGTATAGAATAACCTAGATCTAATAATTACATAAATTTGAGGGAATATGTATTATGGAAATAGTAAATGCTTATTGGGGAATTTATCATGTTGGGTCTTGTAGGTGGGTTGGGGAGGATGGTCTCTCTCATGAGGTGTATAAAGTTTACTAAAAATTATATTTCATAAGTATTTTGTCAAGGGGTCCTTACCCCAGTCATATTATGAAGAAAATTGAGACTATAATGAGGACTGATCAAGATAGCTCTTCAAGAAAAGAGAAGATTTTATGGTTATATTTATTGAATCAGTGTGGAAATAAACACAATTCAAACTAACATAAAAGGTGCAGACTTAATGCAATGAGGTGAAAACTATTGAGAAAATGTGTCTCAACCTTGCAATTACATAAGGTATTGTTGATACACAAGGTATTGTTCAGCCCATGATGATGGGGGGGTGAGGGGGGATCCCCCCTCACGAGGGGTTTGAGGGGATTATACCCCCAACTAGGGTCTAGGGGCAGTGCACCCTAGTGGGGGCTCGAAGACAGCACCCCCGAAAGGAAAATTTTATTTATATTTTATCATTGTAAATCTAGACCATTAATCATTATGTCTCATATCCAACGACTGATATTTTATTAGCTTAACTTTCCCTAGAAGGTAACCCTATTAAATATGATGGAATTGTATTGTAGTTGTTTGTTGCGATGTATTCGAAGAGTCTAATAGCAGCTATGTTGCCTCTAGATCTCTGAGTGGTGATAGTCTTGTGAGAAGCTTGCTCTGCAAGTATATTGTAATCTTTGTGACTTCTGAATAATATATTAGGTGACTTTTGGAGTGTGGGGTTTTTCTCCCATAAGGGTTTTCCCCACATAAATCATTATGTTGTGGTATCCATGATATTTGTGTTTATTTATGTGTAAGTTTTTGTAACTATTAAATATTTGTAAAACAATGCATTATTCTCCTCTCAAGGTTAGTGTAGGAAGTTGTTCTGCTACCTTAGCTTCCTTACAAAAACAAGAGACCAAAAATCTTAGGCTAGGAAAACTCTCTAGTGTCATGGGAGGGGATCTCAATTCAATGGATCCCCATATCATGTGATTATGTGAAAATAGAATTTAATGCTTGGCATATTCTCATTGCCAATTACATGAAGAGGTTTAATGGGTTCAAGCCCATGAATTTAGTGGAGTTCACAAGGAATTAGATGCATTAATAGCCATAGATGGACTAAATCAACTTGTTTCACTTCAAATAAGGAAACACCTTCGACATATTTAGTAAATAATATATATATATATATATATTTATTTGATAAGCATTATTGTAAATAGGGGGTAACTCCCAGATACATCTCAAACAAAAATATTCAGCCCATAGGCATCGAAATTAACCACTACTAACAATGATACTACTAATCACTGTAACACTACCAACAACCAATAAACCCCAAAAACTATGCTATTAGAGAAAAGGAAGTAACTTCCGCAGAGAGAAAAATGGAAATCCAACTACAGGTGAATCCGCCCATAAGCCACTGCAAATCACAACGAACTCCTACACCACCAAGCAATGGTGTAAAATAGCCAGATGACCCCCAACTCGGTTACTCGCCTCAAACTACCAACGCCAAGCCAAGCATGATCAGAATCCATAAAATGGGAGAAAGCCTCCATATTATCATTTTTGACCCCAGTACGGTAGACTTCCCAAGCATCCACCATAAAATTTTTCACTTCCTCAACCTCAACTCCCACCACCCCCTCCTCCAAAACTAAAGCCAGGTCAAAGAAAGCTCTCAGGAAGCTTACCCAACCACTTGATCACAACTCCATAGTGGCGTTAGCAATAGAAGTGACATTAATACTAGCCACAATCCTATTGAGCCGCACAGACACCCACTCCCTTGACTCGTTCACATCCACCATAGCACCAACGATAGTTTCATATATTTTGCCATCACACCAGTGTTGATTCACACTTAACACCTTCGAAATAGTTTCAACGATTGCATTATGTATTTCTCTATTCTGGACCACAAAAATTCAGTTATATTGAGTTGCAAGGGATTCCTTAGCACAGACGCATGCCACTCTAAACTGAAACACCATTGTTGGATGCCCCCAATTGATGCCACACGTAGGAAACCCCTTACACCATATATAGCCAAACTGATTGGCTTAACCAAATGACCATAGAGAAAAACCAAAGGCCCATTCCACCAAGATTACAAGCAACAAAAAGCTGTATCAACCACTCAGAACCAAAATAGGCCTCACGGGGAAAAAGTAGTCGCCAATTTTAGTTGGATAGACTTGAAATCAGATAGACAAATATTTCATAAGGCAATCCTTAGTCCTAAATAGTACTGAGATACGAATAAAAACATGCCAGCGACAATCCAGTCCACACACTATACAACCCATATCCCCTTAGGGATTACATTAACATCTTCTCCTGGTCACTGGCCACCAAATCCTGGAGTCTGGTCCAACATTCTGCCTTGGAATCGATGATGAGCCCATCCACTTATCTAACACCAACATTTGCCAAATAGTTTGTAGCTTTATTAGCTTCTCTAAATGCATGACTCAACTTGAAATTCTCCAATTTACCAAGAAGTTCCTTGATTTGAACAACTCAATAATCAAGCAGCCAACTTGGTTTTGGCAAGGATATTGCCTTTGACGTATGTCTTGCCGAAAGATGAAGGAACCACCGAGGATAGAAGAAAGGCCTCGCCAAGACTTGAGGCTTTTGCAGTGATGTCTTGGTGAACGTTCGACAAGGATTACGCTGATAGTATTTCACTTTGGGGCTTGGCGTGGGTCTCACCGACAATGGAGGATCCTTCGGCATAACGTAGGGAGCTTAGGAAGAACTCTTCTTGACCGGCAGGAGTCAGGCCAAAAGAAAAGAAGTTGGCCGAGGGTTCATACTTCGGCGTGAGTCTCATCGAGTAGTGACGCCTTTAGAATGAAAAGGAATTCGCCAAGAAGAGGGGGAGTTCTATGAAATGTCTGGGAGACACAAGAGGTCATGCGATAGCAGGGGGTCTTGCTAGGTGTCTTGTTGAATACAGAGTTCGCTGAATGGAAAGGATTTCTGTGCGAAGTCTCAGCAATACCAAGGAGTCTTGCCGAAGTGAAATGAAATATATGTTCACCAAAGCTAAAGTGCCTTCGGCACAACCTCTTCCCGAAATAGGGATGTCTGACCGATAGAAGGAAAAGAGCCAGACACGATGACTTCTATAGATGTCGGCGAGGGTCTCCCCGACATGAATTTCATCGATATAGCGATTGACTATCAGAGTGATGTCTTACCGATATCACGTGGTCTCAGTGATAGAGAGGGATCTCCGCGTGACATGTCAACCCACTGATCTCTTGGCGACAAATGGTGTCTCACCGATGGCTCCGATAGCATTGGTACGATCTTTAGGTCTTGCTGGGAGCTCTCAGCAATGGCTCCATGTCTTGCCGATGCTTTGAGAAGTTTTAACTGCATTGGGGAGACACGATTAGTGTCTCACCGATATGTGGTTCAACAGGGAAAGTTTTGACCGCCCGAAGAAGCTGCGTGATTTTCACTCAGCCAATCAGGGGGAGCTAGAGGCAAGTCGTGGCAGCTTGACCAGCAAAAAGAAAATCAACAGAATGCCAACATAGGATGAATACAACCTGAATCGTGGTGAGCTCAGTAGCATTCAAGGCGTTCAGTCAAGTAGCTCAATAGGACACGATGCCAAGAATTGAATGCAGTGGTTGTAGAAAGATCAGGAGGGGACTTGTTTGAGAATGTTTCTTCATTGACACCAACAACAGGGACATGTAGGGATGCAACATTAATTTTGATCAAATATCTAGGAATAGATCTTTTTCTGAGCTCAGATATTTTTGTATGCCCTAAGGGGCCGACGTATAGTCTGTATATAAGGCATTTTTGCCTTTTTTGTAACTAGTTCTGATTGCACACTCTGAAGAGTTAGTGATTTTCAATCAATCCTTTCTCAGTCAATGTATGTTTTCTGTAACTTAATTGGAATCCTGAATACAACACAGAGTTTACCTTGGAAGTTTATGTTCATGCTTGTACTGATTCTCATTTCTGTATCTTTCTTTTGCACATGCAAGTCTATAACTGTGTTTTCACATTTCTCCATTTGTATCTTAAGGTTGTGAAATTGATCTTTCCTTCTCAAGGTGTATGTGTGGGCCAAACCTGTTAGGACTAAAGCATTAAGTCTGAAAGAAGTTGCTCTGAGAATAGCAATTAGGCTTTCAAGTGTATTTTCTTCCTGTGTTCATTTCATGATTTCTCATTAATACGGTGTATCACCATAGGTTTAGTTTCATTTTTATGTATCTCTTCCCTCTTTCCTCTCAAAGAAGCAGTAGTTTAGGTGATACCCAAAGGAAGCCGGCCTTCTCTGGAGGTTCATTTCAGCTATAGGTGACCCACAGCCTTGAAATGATCCCATGTTGCTCTAGAATTCTTAGTTTTTGTAAAACTTTGCATAGGTTGCAATTCTAGGTCGCCAACAATCTAATTTTCTTAGCTACACAAATATCTTTTAAATCTTATTTAGAAGTGCTAGAAAAATATCATGGCTATACAATGGGTGTTTTTACTTCATCACTAGGGGCATCCCCATCCAAGTCTTTATCTATTTCTACCATTACAACATCCTCTTTTGAATTTTTAACTCATCCTCTCATGGACCCCTTCTTCCTTAGGCAATGTGAATACCTTCTGGATTGTGTGGGTTTCTTTTTCTCTGTTACAGGTGTAGAAGAAGAAGCTCCATTTTTCCCTTCCTTTTCTTTTGGTGACCTCTTTTGCCCCTCCATAGGTGTAGAGGTAGAGGCTCCATTCCTTCTCTTTTTACCTCTTTGTGGCCTCTTAGAAATAGGGGTTTCCTAATTTATTTCTGCTACAGGCTGCTCATCAAAGGTTGTAGGTTGGGTTTCTTGAAAACCATCCTCTTCTAATTCCTCTGTGTTGCGAGTAGGTGTTATAGTAGGGGAACTAGAAGGAATTTCTCCCTTAGGAGCATCCACAACAAGCTCTCCCATTCTTTTTTCTTATCCTTTGTTTCCTTCATTAGGCAATTCAAGGATACTATTGGTATTGCTACAATTAAGAAAGTATTCCTAAGAAATATTTGGGAACTAAACCCTAAGGCTCCTCTTTACCAGTAAGGTAACTAATAAAAAATGAGGCAATGTTGAGTTGTTTCTTTTCCTTTTATATTGAGAGGAAATTTTTTAACATAAAAAAAAATTGGGAATATTTACATGCATGTGATAGCGTAGATGACTCAATAATTTAAAATGGATTGTGTATAGTAATGACTGTCACCCATCACATGTCAAGTATTTAACTATATAAGAAGCTACTTTAGCCCAAATCCAAGGCAAAGAAAAAAGTTTAGTACCTTGTGAGGAATAATCCAGATTTTATCCTAGCAAGGATAATTCATTTCTTGCTGCAATGGTGTATGCTCTAATTGGAAACTTCTCTCCTACTCTTGGCAAGTCAGATACTTCGGCTACAACTACCTTTGATGCATCTATCTTCATACCCCTAACAATTTCCTCATAATTTTGTAATGTGTTGGAAAGTTATTGGGTCATTACCTCATTGAATTTTGTAAGCTTCAAGAAATAATCCATCTAACTAGCCCACTGGAAGATAGACAAACATTTCCTACCTTTCAATGGTAGGTTATGTTTTGTTGGTTCCCTTTGTATGATATCACCCCTATCAATGCTTCACTAATTTATAGTCGCTTCTCAATTTTACTTGCTTCAAAATTCTTTCTCTACTTTGTTCTTGTTCTGCCACCCAATTATACCACTTCTACTATGCATGTATGTTGTATTACTCAAATGCACCTCTCAATTCAACTACTTAGAACCCTTTTCTCTCCTCTAACTTAGTGTATTTTGAAAAAGGAGGAAAATAAAATGGCAGAAAGATTTGTAGAGAGTTTTAAAAATCAATAAAACTAAGGAATAAACATGAATACGCCTCCCCCAACTAAAGTTGCTAAGTGTCATCACTTAGTGGGTATGGTTTGGGCAGAGGAAAAGAATAGAAAATTTAGTGGATAATTATAACATGATATGTGAAATGAATGAATGAACTATATACGCACACAAAATCAATAATATTCTATGTTAATTATGATAAATTAATGTAGTATACCTGTAGGAATGGCTTGAATTGAAATTCAACTCATGTGAAGTAACTGAATGGTGCCTATAGCTTGATTTAAAGTGATATGCCTTGATTTTAATGAAGTTTGTGTAGTGATATTTTTTAAATTAATGACATCATATGTGTGACACATGGAAAATTATGGATGAAAAAGGATGCGAAAAGGATGGAATGGGTGAGGTGAGATTAATTGCATGGTACGTTGGAGATGAAAAGGGGTGGTATGATGGTTACATGTGGATGGAAGAAAAAATATTCATGTAATGAAGTGGAATATGTATATTTGTATGTGTGAAAGGATATGCTATGAAATGATGGAAATGTAACTAAGTCAAGGTGCTATGGGCTTGAATGTAGTAATAGGTCCCTTTTATAGTGGTGTCATCTAGCAACATGATGTTGTAGATCCTTGTTGCTTCCATGACTGCTTTAGAAAGGAATATTGTTGAATGTCACATGTGTAGTGTGTGCATGTGAAATGTTATTATAGAATTATACTTGTGAAATCTCAATAGGTGAGCTATGTTGCTCATCTATTCATGCCTTAGAATAACTACTTGTTTTTTTTAATGCATTTTGTATCTATAGCTCAAATTGATGTTGCAATGTTAAAATAAAATCATCTTATTGCAATGGTCATTTATAAAGCTTCAACATAAGGCCATTAACTAGCAATGAAAACCTTACATCATCAATTGTTTGTAACTGAACTGCTCCATTTTAAAAAACTATTTTAATCTCATATGGTCCAAGCCATCTAGTCTATAATTTTCCTTTGTAATATTTGTAACTTGAATCATATAGTAAGTCCCAATCACTTGCATTAAATTCCCTAGTTTTAATAAACTCGCCATGCCAATGTATCCTTTGTTTCTGGATGATTTCACTATGGTGAATGAATTTCATTCTAATTTAATCTAATGCTTTGAGGTTGTGTAATCTCTCTTTTTTTTATAAGTCCATGCCCAATTTGACTACTATCCTCAGAGTTGCGTATTTAAATTCTATTGGAAGCACTACCTTTTTACCATATACCATCTCATATGGTGTGAAACTTGTTGTTGTCTTCCAAGTTGTCTTGTAAGCCCAAAAAACTCCAGGTAACCTAGCTACCCAGTCCTTCCTATGGTAGGGTGTGGAATGTTTATGTCTAATCTCATATTATTGTACTAGTTTTGTGATAAAATCTAATGTAAACTATGGTCCTTGGTTTGTGAAAATTTCTCTAGGAACACTATATCTTGTGAATATATCTTCATAGAGAAATTTTGTCACATTCCCATCTATTGCGAACTCCAAAGCTTTAACTTCCACCCATTTGGTAAGGTAATTTGTACAAACCAATAGATGCCTCCATGGGATCTCATATTTTTGGTGAAACCATTTATTTTCCCAAATAGAAACTTTATAATTGCAAGCCCTAATATTGTGGGCCTATATCAATTGCATGGTATTCTCGGTATTCTATATTTTCTAGTTGAGGTTATTTATCAACATTATATAGAAGTTTTAAAATAGAGGTTGCATTATTTGTGAGATGTTATCAATGTAAATTGTAATGTCTTTTTTTTATGCTACTTATATAATAAAATAAATATTTGAGGCTAGGCTTTTCAATAAAAATGGTTTTCCTAGGTAAAAATTTTCATTTCCTTTTTGATAATTAGGGTTTTAATTAGAAAAAATAATCAAATGTAAATTCTATTTTTTAAATGAAAACATTAAATATACAACCAAAAAATGCATAAAGAAGGTTGAAAACCTAACTTGGAGGTTGCTAAATCTTGCAAGGTTGACAGGAGGTGGTGGTAGGTGAAATTTTCTAGTGTCAAGAGGTCCAAAAGTGGGTACCCATTCTTGTTCATCATTGTTCACTTGCCACTATTGGGGAAAAATTATCCACAATCAAATTTATTTTAAATAAATAGTTTTGAGAAAAAGGTACTCCTTCTAAATAGGTACCCATTTAGGACAGGATCTTTAAGCATGATGAATATCTATTCTAATCTTAGGCTCAAATCCCCATTCCTAAATGGATACCCTTTTTTCTTAAAATGAGTATCATTATTGCCAACATTTTTCATTTGCATGAAATTTCCCCTCTTTATGGACCCAACTTCTTGCTAGTACCATAGATATATATGGAAAGACAAAGAGAGAGATTGGTGCAGGAGCACCCAAGTCACTAAATGCCTTCAAGAGGCTAATATGTTGATTTTGTAATAATTCAAGTCAAAATGATATTTGAATGATTTGTAAAGGCTAATTTGAATGTAATCAAGTCATAAAAAAAGTCACTATGAGGTGAAAATGCAAAAAAAAATGCAAATAATGCAATATTGTTGTCAAAATGTGATTATGTAAACAAAAAGGCATAAATCAAGCATATTAAGAGTTAAAAGGTAGTTGAACCGATGGAGGAAGTTGGTAAGTTGGTTACAAGGAGGGAAAAGTTATAAAAATCATGTAAAGGTCAAGCAAAAGGATTCTGTTGTATTCTTCAAGAGTTAGAGCAATAAAAATTTCCTTGTTTTAGTTTTTTTCTATTTTTTTCCAGCGTTTTTCACTATTCCCGTGCTTGGTACGGCCTGGTACTTAATTTTACAGACTCCAAATTGACATGGTTGGAAAGAGGGCAGATTTTACTTTATTTTGGTGGTGATTTGACTTGTTTTCGTTAAGTATTACGAAAGTTACATCAGTTTTAGTGAAAGAGGGTCTGGAATTTCTGAATCTTGAGTTTTGAGAGTCTAACAAGGTTTTCATCACTACTCCACCAATGTAGGTCAAGTAGATTGGTGGAGTAGGTTAGGGATAGGATATTAGATATGTTTTTATGATTATATGTGCAGGGGAAAGAAGGAATAACATGGTGGAGTTGCTGCTGCAGGCTAAAATCTGAGTTTTTCCTCTTCAAGAATGGAGGTTTCAAGTAGGGTGTTGAAGAAATAACATGTGCATGAGTAATAATATGCCTATAAATGATTTTGTAGACAAAATAAGACATGTTCCAACTGATTTCCAGAGATCTGGAGGTTTGTAAGTGATTTATTCAAGAAACCCTCCTTAATTTGTGTTTTTTTCACCCTACAAACAAGGGTTTTGTGGATTAGCTTATTTTTATGATTTAAAGTCCATGAGAATGGTGAAATCAGGAGTTTTGTGATATTTCTTATTATTGTTTTGAGGTTTTAAATATTTTGGAGTAATTTGAAAGGGGTCTTCTTTGTAAATCAGGCCTATTTTAATAGCCTTTCTTGAGCGTATAGTCTAAAATCTGCTAAATTCTCCAGTATAAATCATTCTAAGTTTTTCATATGTTGACATGGGAATTAAGAGGTCTTTAAATTTTCTTTTGGATCTTATATTTGAATCAAGTGTGAGTGGTTTACCCGATTAAGGGAGTTGGAACTTGCAAAGAGGTTTAATGAATGCCTGCTAAAACAATGATTAGTTCAAAAACAATAATGATAATGGTGATTAGTTTGTGATGATACCTGCTTGCATAGTGGCATTGGAGTTGTAACTATGTTTAGACAGAATCTAGGAGGCATAGTTGATATTTTTGCAGTTATGAGCAGGGTATTCCCTATGTGCTTCAATGTTGTTTGTGTGTAGATTTTGTTGGGACAGTCATGTGACTGATAGGAATAATTTTTTACAGTGCTTGTAAGTGTGACATGGCTCATTTCAATCAAGTCATGATGTGTACAGTGGTCATGAATTTTGAGAAACAAAGGTATGGTTACCTACATTAAATTTTATTGGTTTGAGTGCCTTGAACAAAGGTTTCATAAGGAACAAATTTAGTATTTGATTATGGACTAAGGGATAGTAATAAGAAATTGTTTTGTATTTGCCATGGAATTAAGAATAGAGGTGTCTGAAGATTGTTGCCTTGAACTGATGAATTGTTCAATGAGGAAAATCTAATTGATTAAGTCAAAATTTTCTAACATGTTTTTTTCTTGAATGAGTCAATTGGAATTTTGATTTGTGGAATGATGAATGATGGCCTATGGAATGGCTAAGAGAACTTGATGAAGTTTGAAAAGAGAAGGTGAATGAATTCTGATTTTGATTGTAAAGACATAAAAAATGAGTTTGATTCTGATGTAAGTTGTTGTTTTCTTCTTTGATTGAGGATGGGATTGAGATCCCTAGTAACATGTGTTGTTGAGAGTGGTTTGGTATGTTGCTCTACATCAGAGATAGAGATATGGGGAGAGAAAGGGAGTGAGAGGTAGAGATAGAGAGACAAATAAGGGGAATAGGGAGGGAGAGAGGCCCAGAGAGATAGAGAGGTGGGAGATAGAGAGAGGGAGGAGAGAAAGAGAGATAGGTAGAGGAATGAGATAAATAATTATAGGAGAGAGGGATAGAGATAGGTAGAGGAGGGAGAGAGAAGATGAAGGAGGGAGGAAGAGAGATACATAGAGAGGGAGAGATGGAGAGAAGAATATGGGGGGAGAGAGGGGGAGATGGATAAATATATAGAGAGGGAGAGGGAGAGGGATATATATATATATATATATATATAAAGGGAGATATAGAGAAATAGAGGTAGAGAAAGATATGGATAGAAAGAGATGGAGAGGAGTGAGTGGGAGATAGAGAAAAATAGCTATAGAGATATAGAGTAGGAGAAATAGAGGGAGAGATAAAATGATTGAGAGAAATAGATGTATAAATTAGAATGTGAAGTAAATTATATTAAGTGTGCAATGGGTACATTGAAGAGGTCTTAAAGGTGAATTATAGTTTCTCTTTTCTCTATCTTTCTCTTTGTATCTCTTATATTTCTCTCTCATACTTTAGTTCTTTGCCTTTTCCTCTCTCTTTCAATGTCTATCTCCCTCTATATCTCTAGCACTTTCTATACATATCTCTATCCCTCCTTATCTATCGATTTAAACATCTATTTGTCTCTATCTTTCTATTTCTCTCTCTCCATCTTTATCTCTCTCTTTATCTCTTTCTAATTCTCTCTCTCTCTCTCTCATTCTCTATCTTTTGAGTTTCTCTCTCTTTATATATACCCATCTCCATATAAGATTGTCCCCCCTCTATCTCACTGTATTCCGCGCCCTTCTCCCCCCCCCCACCTCTCTCTTTCTCTATTTGAAGGTCAATTGAACTATTAGATATTTATATGTTAATTTAATTTGTACTATATAAAAATATATTAATTATTAAATTTAATAATTATATTTAATAGTTTTCATTATAAAATATAAAATATAATAATAAAATAATTATATTATATATAATTTAATTTATGTTGTTTAAAATTAAAATTATATATTGTATTATATATATGTTAATTAAATTTGTACCATTTTAAAAATATATTAGTTATTAATTATAATAATTTTATATTGTACTTAATAGTTTTTATTATAAAGCATTATATAATAATAAATATAATTATATAATAATTTTATATCTGTATCTAATAGCTTTTATTATAAAATATAATATATAATAAAAATATAATTTAATTTCAATTTATATAAATTTATTTTTGCTTGATGAAAGTGGTTGTATAAGGCGACACCCTTTATGTTAAAACTGTCAAAATGTTTACATTTCTGGATCTACAGACATAGCAGATACATATATTTCAAAATAAGCCTAGCAGCAAAATGGCTTTGTATACCCGATAGCATTTCCCCTACACTCCTACCTACCTATAGTTTTTTCAGCTATAATCAGATAGACCTAGCCTTTGTTGTCATGGATTACTCATCCTACTTCTGCATTGCCAAGGTTGCTCCATGAAGCACCATCAAAGTTCACCTTCAACCATCCTTCTTCTCGAGGGTTCAAGTCACTGCTTTCCTTGGATGGACAACAAGATTAACCTATTGAACCCCATAAATAGAATTCTATTATATAAAATTTATATTATATATTGTATTATATTTATATGTTAATTTAATTTGTACTATTTAAAAATATATTAATTATTAATTACAATGATTTTATATTTGTATCTAATGGTTTTTATGATATAATATAATAAGTAATAATAATGTAATTCATATATAATTATATTATAATATATATAATTTAATTTCAATTATATAAAATATTTATATTATATTATATATATATTTAATAATTTTGAATATAGTTCATATAATATATAATAATAAATATAACCATAATGCTATTTTGAAAATAATATTCATAGTAAGATAGCTAATTTATGATAATGATTCTATACCAACTTGCAATTCATTAAGAACCCATCTTGATCTAAATGATCTATGAAATCAAGATATGGGAATATCTAGAATCAACATCATTTTTGTTTTTAGTGTTTGTTCTCATTGCTTTTGTAAACCTTGTTCTGCCAACCTAATTTGATTTTGCAAATTATTAGTACCTACTATCACACTATTGAAATACAAATTGCTTTAACAAGCAGATTAATACACCTTTTAGCAAATCAAAATAAAGTATTTATTTATGAAAAGTGAATATTTATCTTTTACAAAGTTAAAATATGTTTTAACAAAAAATACTTTTAAAATTAATTATTGTAAATTTGATTGGCTAAGAATGTTTCACTCAATTTTGGAACCTTCATGTCATTCAAGAAAAATGAACACTTTTAAAATAATAAAATATTATGAATACTTTTAAAATAATAAAATATTATGAATACTTTTAAAATAATAAAATATTGAGAAATTAAATGTATCATGTACTAATGTCTGATATGATGCCCTATTGCAAGACAATTCAATATTTTTTATACATTTTGATCCAAACCAACAATTATAGGACCCTATGAATTCAACAAATTGTTTTTAGTTTTTTAAAACATTTGACAAATGTCAACTAAGCCACTCCTAGTTTTCAAATAATAGTACTTGTTAATGGGTGCAAACATGAAGAAGAAGTCGATGAGTGAATGCAAAACCAACATATGTGGTTGATTAGGAGTATTGTGAACTAGTATTCCAAGAGGATTTTGAGTTTCAATGGGATGAATGGCAAAGCAACCAATCTATAGTTGATCACAAATACTATACACTAGTATGTCAAGATTATTGATAGAATCATAATTTTCAACTATATCTACCCCCTTTTACTCTATGTGCTTCTTCTTTCTTATCTTCATAATATTCATGTCATGCCTCGCTCCTCCATGTCAATCTTATTTGGAATCCTTTGGCGTTTGAAAGAAAGAACAGAGGCTACAATGAACTTGTGCTTTAGCTTTGTTGGTTTCATGGGTTGATTATTTCTTAATATTCCCCTTTATTTTTGATTTTTTTCATTGTTGAGACCTTCATTTACACTAATACTATTTTTTTATATTGGTGAAAAAATTATAAGATAAAAAAATCCTATCACATAACATCTACCATATTCTAAAAGTGATCGGGTGGATGTTTACAGATTAAACTATTTTAATTTTAGAGTTACATTATCTCAAAAAATATCTTAAACACAATGCCAAATTTATTTTAGGTCTTCTATTTCTTACCTATCTAATCCATTTGTGGGATCAACAAGGAAGAGAAGGTGAGTCCATGCATTGGTATCTCCAAGGCAATGTTGACTCTTCTCTTTTCTTCTCCACTTATGTCTCTCAGATGCTAATTGCTAGTAGGATGGTTTGCACATTATTTTTGTAGGCATAATACAATGTGGCATAAAAGTGAATACCATTTGAAATGAACAAAATCGTTATCATTTTTTAATTTTGATAAAATTTTATTTATACCATCTACAATAAAAAGTGACATAATCAAAGGGCCTATTAACACCACTATTTTGGATATCTGCTATCAACACCATTATGTTTACAGGCATATAAATCTTGAAATATATACCTAAGGCTTGATAAGGAAAAGTATTTATTAATAAAGTAATTTTCAAAATTATCATAATTGAAAGGCTCCAATTCATCTATATTGAACCTAATTATTTCCTTATTTGGTCCCTTTTTTTCTAAAGTTTGGTAGGCATTTGACTCTATAACTATCTCTCACCCTATGATATTCTTTTCTTAGAGCTCCAAGGTCAACTGGAAGTTGGACATTCCTATCAGGGTTGGAAACCTCAAAAATGTAATTTTCATCTAGCATAATCAAAGGTGCACCCTCTTTATTGCAGATAACCTTCTTCTCTAGGACATAAAATATAACTAATGCCCTAAGTCAGTCAACACATGAAAATATTTGGGACTACAAGTCTTCCCAAACCCAACCTCCAAATATTATTAATAAGCTTGGTAGCCATGCACTTGTTAAAATTGTATCTGAA
Organism: Sequoia sempervirens; assembly: GCA_007258455.2. NCBI lineage: Eukaryota > Viridiplantae > Streptophyta > Pinopsida > Cupressales > Cupressaceae > Sequoia > Sequoia sempervirens. The sequence continues at coordinate 163,124,629 of VDFB02047230.1, forward strand.
GAGGGTCCACCCATGAACTGAGATCACTACATTCCTACAAGCTTCATTTTTACCTATGATTTTATATGACAAAATCCCTATTCTCCGGGCACGCCTTTCATTTTTAGATGAACCTAGTAGCTGTGAAATTACATCCTCATATAAAACCCTTTTTGAATCCCTTAGAAGTTTCAACCATTTTAGTAGGGTTAGGGTTTAATTTTCAATAGAACTAGGGTTCCTAGGAAATTTGAGAGTTTTACACTTGTTTAATGAAATTCAAGACACCCATAGCCCTTAGATAGATTATTTAAAAAAAAATAAAACCCTTGGAAATTGATTAATCACTTCCAAAGATTAAAAAATTTGACTAAAAGAGGGGTAAAAATTTATTCAATCCAAAAAAGAGCAATACAAAGCAAGGGAATTACACATCCTTATCAATCTACACTAATTGGTCCAAACTTTTTGACAAATCTGGGCGTAATTGACCCCTTTCCACAATTTTCCAATCTTGCAAATGATCAAAAGCCTATTTAGCCAAACAATCTGCAAACCCATTCCATTCAAGCGGAATATGATAGAAAGAAACAAAATCCAAAGAAGCACACAAATTAAGAATCTGTTCTATAATAACAGCCAAATTCCAACTGACATCCTCTAACTCCTCATCAACAAAGTCTCTACCACCTAAGAATTAGATTCACAAATGATCTGTCTCCACCTGAGAGCACAACCATGCTCCACAACACATAAAATGGCTAGAGCCTCCATCACATTATTAGTATACCAACCCTTATAACCAGAAAAAATAAACTCAACAGTCCCAAAACTAGTCTGCCCAACACCTCCAATACCAACACGACCAAGATTTCCATGAGAAGAACCATCAGTGTTGATTTTCAGCACACCCTAAGGAGGAGGACACCAATGCCCCTCCTTATTTATATTCTAAAGGGGGTGATGGCATCTATTTGTCATGAACTGACCAGTACTCTAAGAAACCCCCCCACTGAAGAGGAAGATTGAGATGAGTATAAAAGGTAGCCTCTCCTAGATCCACATCCTCAACCAAGTCACACTTAGCCATAATAGTTTCTCCCATAGAATGAAGAATCCTCCACCACAAATGTTGGACAACCAGCTTCACATCTTGAAAAATCCTATGATTCTTCTCTAGCCAAATATGTCAAATAATAAAATTAAGTCATATAGCCCAAATACCTTGAAGAAAAGAGGTCTTAATAGGGGCCTTCCCACACCGGGCAAAGAATTCCTCCAAAGAAGAGACATGCCAACAATCCTAGTTCCACACATCCCACCAAAGGTGTCAAATCCTCCTAGAAAAGGGACACTGGAAGAAGAGATGAGAGACACTCTCTTCACTTTTACAAAAAAAAACACACATTAAGGGCCCTTGGAACTCTCTCTTGCACAAGTTATCGCAAGTAAGGCACCTGTTCTAGACCACTAGCCACAGAAAAGAATTTCCCTTGGGCCAAGAAAATTTATTCCACACTTGCTTCCACCAAGGAACCTCAATGTCCCCCAACACCTACCTAAGTAACTCACCATAACCTACTGAAACCAAGTACTTACTAGATAAATCATTGTTAATCCACACTAGTACATCTTGCCCTACCATGGAATTGCATTCTCGTGAAGCAAGAATCTGAGCCAACTCTTTCCTATCCCCCTCCGACCCTTCTGGCAGCCAATCTGAGGAGTTCTTCCATCTAAGGCTAGCAGCCAGTCCAACATTCTAAATAGACTTATAATGCTCAACCATTTTCCAACCAACAATAATAAAATTGTCACAAAGAGACTGGAGGTGAGGGTAAGTAGAAATAATAGGAGGATGACCATCCCAGGAATCACACCAAAAAAGAGCCTAAGAACCCATATGAAATATCCAAAAAATCCCTTTCTTGATAAATTGGGCCCCCGATTTGAGGGTATTCCAAATCATAGATCCCCTTCCTTCTAAAGGAAAATGAGGAGTTACATCAAAAGTGTTAACATCCTTAAGATACTTTTGGATAAGAATACGGGCCCAAAGATGATACTGACCAATACACCAATGCCAATATAACTTGGTAGTAAGAGCTTTCCCATTCAAAACAATAGAACACAATTTAAGGCCCCCTTCTTTTTGTGGCCTACACACCATATCCCACTTAACAAGACTCCACTTAGCTAACTATAAATTTCCACTCCAAAGAAATTGTCATGAGAGAGCATCAAATTCCCTTAGGAAATACAAAGGAGTCATCTGAAAAAAACACCTGTAAATAGGGAGAGCCTGGATAATAGACTTTAGAAGAGTCACTCTTGCAGCAGTAGAAAGCCAACAGTGAGTCCAATGATTGACTTTATTGCGCCACTTATCAAGCAAGTTTTTCTAAGAAGACTTGGGCTACCTACCAATAGCAAGAGGTATTCCCAAATAGACAAAGGGAAGAGAACCAATCTGAAACCTCAAAATATTAGAAATCCATCATTGAATAGCTTGAGAAGTATTAAAAAAGAAGATAAAAGACTTGTGCTCATTGACTTTCTGACCAGAAGCAGTGAGGTAAATATCCAAAGCTTGCCTAAAAGAAATAGCCTCCTAAAGGCGATCCCTCCCCATAAGAGAAGTTTCATCCACAAACTAAAGATGAGAGAGCTGTGAGAGCCCATTGCCCCAACACCAACCTTAAATCCTACCCTGGGCAACCCACAACATAAGAAATATTCCCAAACCCTTAGCCATAATAATAAACAGATAAGGGGAAAGAGGATCTCCTTGATGAAGGCCCCTAGAAGCCTCAAAAAGCTCAGAAGGTTCCCCATTCATAAGAACAAATAAAGAGGAAGAGGTAACATAGCTCAGTCCAATTGACCCAATCTAGGCTAAAACCAAAGCCTAAGAGAGTTTTTTACAAAAAATGCCACTTAACTCTATCATAATCTTTGGCCATATCCAATTTGATAAACATAGACTTGTCCTTTGAAGTTGCCACAAAACGAATGACTTTAGAGGCAACCACCACCCCATCCAGGATTTGTCTACTAGCCACAAAGCCTCCTTGCTCCTTAGAGATTATAGAAGGAAGACAAAATTTGATCCTCTCTGAAATCAATTTATTAATAATTTTGTACACCACATTACATAGAGCAATAGGCCGAAAGAATTCAAACTGATCCACACCTTCCTTTTTCAGAATGAGAACCAAAAAAGTAGAGTTCAAAGCATGAAGCATCTACTTACTATGAAGAGATTCCTAGAAAACCTCCAACAAATCTAAACTTATAATATCCCAAAATTCCTGAAAAAAATCAATAGGAAAACCATCTAGACTAGGGGCTTTACCTTTATTCATCCCAAAAACAACCTCTACCAATTCAGGCAAATAAATCAAGCAAATGAGGGAATCATTTTTCTCCTTGGAGACTAGGGAAGGAATGCAAGCAAGGATCAAATCCTCCTCTTCTTCTGCAAGGGGTGAATCCTTAGAAAAAGGAGCAAAATAAAATTGTCTAGTCTCACAAAATAAATTCGGCAAAGAAGAAATGCAGATCCCATCCATAGTGACTAGAGAGGAGATACAACTTCTATTGCAATGAGCTTGCACAAAATTATGGAAGAAAGCAGTATTCTTGCCCCCTTCCTGAAGCTAGTCAATCTGAGCCTTTTACTTCTAGAAGATCTCCTCCCAAAGCTCCCACTCCTCCACTACTCTCACATCCTAGGATTCTGCTTGACCCAAAGCATTCGAGAAACCAAAATCCCAAATTTGGAAAGTAATCACATCAAGGCACACCTAGGCATTCCTCTTCATAACCTTAAAGTTACCAAAAATCATTCTCTTCCATCTCTTAAGGTGAAATTTAACATACTAAAGTTTCTTAACAAAGGTTTAAATTGTTGTACCATAAGTTGAGCTACCATCATGCCATCACTGGGCTATAAGATCATGCAAAGAAGACTCTTGAAGCCACATAAGTTGAATCTTAAAGGGAGTATTTTTAGGAGCTGTAAAATAGATTACTAAAATTTTAATAGGCCAATGATAAAAACCCCTCCAATAAAAAATATGAGAACCAGTAACCAACCTACCTACCATCCAAAAACAGGAAACAAGAAATCTATCCAACCTTTCAAAGATCGATTCCTCTCCACTCCGTCTATTATTCCAAGTAAAAACCCCATTAGAAGGCTTAACATCAATTAAATCAAGAAAATCCACATTCTCCCAAAAAAGATCAGAAGCAGGACCAAGTTAGGGAAGCCCACCTCTTTTCTCTTCCAAGCTCAACACAAAATTAAAATCACTAGCTAAAATCCAAGGAAGATATGAAGCACATGATCTAACATACCCTATATGAGCCCAAAGGAAATTCTTTCCATGAATATCAATTAGGGCATAAACATTGGTAACCAAAATAGTCTCACCAGTTTTGAAGGAAGAGGCAACCATATCTAGAAATAGTAGAGTGACTGGAAATCCACCAAAGTGGAGTAATATTTCTTGGATCCCAGAAAAGAGCCAAACCCCTAGAACTTCCCTAAGAACCAATGCATTGACACTAACCAAAATACTTGATACAAGAAGCACACTGAAGCATGAAATCAATAAAAAGTTTAGACTCCTGAACACAAAAGATGTTCAGAGAATGAACAACAACCAGATCATGAATAGCCTTTTGACAGGAGGTGCTATTCAACCCCCTTACATTCCATGAGAGAACAATCATGGGCGAGATGGAGAAAAGTGAGCATCAATGGGTTTAATAGACCCAAATTCCACCAAAAAATCTCTATTATGCTTAATCTTCTCAAAATCCTTCTTGCAACCACTTTTAGAAGAGCGCTCAGACAAACCCTTCATAATTGTGCATTGTTGCACCCCCAAGGCTAGAGAAGACCCCTTTCTCTTGCCATAAACTAGCTCCTCCTTTTCCAAATCTGCTAAAACAATATCATCTTCATCTTGCATAGGTTCATTTAGAGATACCAATGGATCCTGCATACCTTGTGATAAATGAATATCCTGACTGGAACCTTGTCCTTGCCCTGCAACACAACCCATACCAACAGCATTAGAAGACACATCCGACAAGATTCCTTCATCCAAGGTTGAGGTGTCTAGTACCTCAAACTGATTAAAGTCCTCTTCATTCTTCTTGTCCTTAAACGATCTCTTCTAACCACGACCCTTAGCTCGAGGCTTAACAAGCACAAAGCCATCTTTATCCGATTTACCCTCCATCATGGAAGATTTCCCTTTATCCACCTTAACTACTTTTAGAGCCGAAGATGAACGGGAGAAATTAGAAGGAGGAGCCTTATTTCCCAAGACATTGCTTCTGAAGATGTCCATAGTCATGACAAATTTGACAACAAAAAGTAAGGGACGCATAATCAAGTTGTTGAATCCAAGACAAAGAACCAAGATAAATTTCTAGAGAATTTGACAAAGGATTATTCAAATCAACCTCTACACAAATCTAAGAAAAGGAAATAACCTTTCTTTCAAGGGTTTGTTGAGCAACTATAGTAGGATTACTAAGAAGAGCCGCAATCTGTTCTAAAATATATTCTCTCCAAAACTCTAGGGGAAGCCATGACAGATGGACCCAGAGTGGAACCCTTGACGAAAATTTTGCTGTATTAAAACCCATATGTTGGGGTTTTATATACAACCCAACATGATTATAAAAGTAGGTTCCTCCCTCAAAAACCTAATTCGTGTCAGCCATACTGGAAAACATAACCACAAAATAGCTGTTTGTAGCCACCATTAACTCCATGTCACCCTCAACTTGCCATGGACGCCTGATTCAAGCATCCAAAGTTGGTAGAGGAATATAGATTCCAAGAAATTTGCAAATTAAAGCATGTCTACTCCAATAAAAACATCATCATCCACAAATTCTGGAGGAAGAATTAAGACTGGATGATCTTGACTCCTAGGCAAACAACCATTCACTTTCTTTAGTTTGGGGCCCTCCCCCACATAAAATGCTATAGATTGCTGAGCATTCAACCCTGATGCCATGATCAGCCACCACCAAACTGTAAGAGACTTGTTGCTCCACAGATCCAAACAAAAGGACACCTGCCAAAACAAAGAACCAAGAGAGAAAGAACAAGCTTTGAAAAAAGAGAAGAAAGACCCCAACTACACCTATGCAACAGGAGGATCGAACCTAGCAAACAACCATGCCAAAACCCCAAGAAAAATAAAGCACCACCCCTGAAATGTAGAAAAAACCCACCCCCACTTAGAACACATCAAAAAACACTCGCTAACTCACTAGTATCACCATGCAATGAGTAAACATAGCATGCAAGTCACAACTAATAGCCTTCCCCATGCAGAGCTCCTCATTGATTCCCAAAGATAAAAATTAACATCAGGCCAATAATTCTTTACTTACTTGTAGCACTCATGAAAACCATAAAATTCCCTTGTAGATGCTTGGACAACTCAAATTCTAAAAACTATTTGTGTAGAGCTCCTTTGTGTACTTCAACAAACTCAAATGAATGCAATTATGCCAAGAATTGATGCAAAAATGGTAGATAATAGTGAATTTCGCTATTAAAGCTCATACACATGGACTGCCTATTTATACATAGCCATTTTGGTCATTTTGAATTATAATCGTAGATTTTCATTCGTTAAAATACATCAACAACTATCACAACCCTCTTATATTTGAGTTTTTTTTTAATCTTTAATGGAATGAAAAGATGCTTCTTTGGTCACCACTATGGCCCCCATAAGAACAATTTTCATCTTTGTACATTATCATGGATTCAAACCTTCTGGGCTTTGGGAATTTGCAATATGAAAATAGTTCATGATATGAAACACTAGGCTGATGCGGCATTCTATCACATACTCGCATGTTAAAGAGTATGTCACTATTGAAACCTATGATGAACCTTGGTAATGTGATCTAATACTTTTTTCCACATGTCATTTTCAAAATGAAGGAGGTTAGGTGGTGGTGAACATGGTGGAGAAGTTAAGCATCCTTACATGCCCACATGCCAGTTGGTCACAAGTTGATAGATAACACACTTCTTAAATGTTAATGTATTAGAGAAAATATTTTTTTGAACATTAATTAGTTTAATTTTATTTGCAGAAAGAGAAAGTAAAATATGATTATAGAGGATGCAATCATAGCAGCCATTTCACTTTCCATTGCTCAATTAACTGCAAACATAAACATCATCAGGATGAATAGGAATTAGATGGATCACTTAAATGATCCTAAACATTGATGCTAAACATTTTAGCACAAAATTGTTACACAAAAATATCATTTATAAACTGTTCAATGTATTAGATCCTGATATATCAGGATTTACAGGACCAGTTTTTTGTTTACAATAATTTTATTAATGCCAAGATAAGCACTTAACTAGTAGCAATGGCGATGGTGGAACAATGATTGATGCCCATTTGGAATTACAATTTTTTTTACTAAAAAATTGTCATTATATTTAATGAAAATAATAAATCTAAGATTCTATTGAAAAGACCTATCAAAAAAAAATTACAGACCCTTCTTCCCTTGCCACATGGAATTTGGAATCAAATTCAATGCTCTTGTCAGACCATACAAAATAAACTAGCAGCAACTATGAGGAATTGTCTATGCAGGAAACAGATTGCACCTTTGATTGTATTTATTAATTAATTGAAAATAAAAAATGAACCCACTTTTTATTTTCAATTAATTAATAAATATAGTCAAACGTTCAATTAGTTGTCTGTATAAACATTGTCCAACTGTGATGGTTGAACAATGATTGATACCCATTTGAAAGTATAATTATTTTTATTTGAAAGTTTGTCATTCTATTTATTAATCCATAGGCTATATCTATTGTGGGCACAACCTGCCGAAAATTAGTATGTTTCATGTCTAAAAAAAGTTAATAAATTTTTTTTAGATGGTTGAAATTGCCTCATGCCTAGCTCACAGTTAATATTTTTTGCTGTCAGATCTTTGAATCAAATCCTATTTTTCATCATCAAATCTCTGAATCAAATCAGATTTTAGTCACTAGCAAGAAATCATGTCTCAAGCACATGAATCTAACTAGCCCTAAAACCCCAATATTTTTATATATATATTTTTTAATAAATTAAAGCAGTAGTTGTAGGGAGACTGGTTTTGATTCATATATGTAGGAAATTAACTCTCTATTACATTGGTGTTTCCAACTCTCATTTACACAATTAACAACTGTTGTTAACTATTGCAAAACTTGAGATGACTTAGCTATTATTTGCTTTATTATAAGCTAACTAATGCAAACTCTCAGTTGTTTCCTTCTTTTCCTCCTAGGATTCTTCTCCTACGGTGGTTATTTATTTGTATATCTATGCATTAATCAATAGTGAATAAGAATGAAGTTGGTTTGATGCAAGTTCATTTTTGTGCTTAATAAATTTGTCTTTGTAGATATGTAGGAATCTAACATGGTATCAAATTAGTTCAAAGACATCTTCAGGACATAGGTGAATGTTATTGTATTTCGTGAGATTCCATTGCTATGTGCAATCATAGGAAGATGATTAGACTTTTGTAAAATCATTTTGAGGCATCGTTTGGAGTCACCTTGCACACACAGCGATAGGATATCCCTACCCTTCACCCCCTTCCCCGTGAATCCTCATTTTCTGGGCATAATCTTTATGATGGGCGACACACTTCAGAAGAAAGGGGCTTGGAAACTTTGCAAGTTGTGACTCATTTTTTGGTTGCATGGCTCATTGTTCTTTGCAAGCCATGATTCAACTTGTTTTTGATGCCACCCACAATGGAACTTGTGGCTGGGTGTGATTTTCATCAGGGACATTTGCAACATTTGGAGGCCCTTCATAGTGCCCACGTACACATTGAGGGGCATTTGCACCATTAGCAGGCCACACAGGAGGAAACTTTGGTGAAAGGCATTGAAGGAGGCAAGTTACCATTTGGTGAAGGCAACCTACTCTTTCTGAGATAGAGGTGCCACAATCCATTTGTAGCAGCCTCCATATCACTTTTTCCCATGATTTTCTCCTTGGCCACACTCTTAGGGTGGGGTCCCATGGGGGGGCTTCAAGATCTATTTTTAAGGAGGTGGAGGTCTCATGAAGTAAAAAAAAATTGCTACAGGATTAATTGGAATCCTTTCATAAAGAAAAGCAGCTCCTACCTTTTAGGATTGCAAATTTGAGGGGGTGAAAATGAGGCGGGGCTGGAGATTTTCCCTACAGTTTAGGAATTTTATCTCCCATTTGTCAATCATCTCAACTTTTAGATTCCCGCCAAAAAAATAACTGGAGAGAACAACAAAGAATAGCGTGTGCACAACACCAAGTTCATGGGACCACCAACTTCCTTAAAATTTGGAGCTTAATATTTTAAGCTGAAGAGTGCTACTAAATTCATGAGACCACTAGCTTTAAAAAATTCCTAAAAATTCTCAGCAGCACCTGCTGAAACTTTTCAAGAAGCCTCCCTCCATGGGACCCCACCCTTAGCCACAAGAAGATAACCTTCTAGAGGCAACTATATTAAGGGTGATCTGCTTTTGTGGGAGCCATGATCAACTTTAAATTTGCTGCAAATTGTAGTTTCTTTGCTGCAAAATATCTACTTAGAGGACGTGATTTGAAGTTGGAGGAGGCATGATTTGTCACTAAGAATCATGATTTGCTCTATGTCGTGATTTTCATCCATCAAACCCATGATTTTCCATCAGCTAGGCAAGAACTGGGTGTCGATTTATCTCTACTCACCATTTTCTGGCATTCAATTTGCTATTGGAGGCATTGATCTGGAAGTCAAGGTAATTTTATCTCTAGAAGGCTTGATCCAAATTTTTGAAGGCTGAATCTATTGTGACAAGCCAATTGAAGGGGGCATTTCCTTGTTCCTTGATGCGATTTACACTTTTGGCAGGTGAGAATTACCTGTCTAAGGCCGCAAACCATTAATTGAAGGCCATAATTTTCAGCAAACGCTCCATAATATCTCCACACCATTTGCATGAGTCAAAAGTCACAATTTGAATCCAAGAGCCCATGATTTTGGAAGGTTTGGGAGTGTTGTTCATGGTCTTTTGGAGATGATTGTTAGATGAAGCCCTTTAGGACTGCATCTTGCCTAAGTCATCCACTAAGGTTTGTTGTGACCAACCTACAACAAATAATCTTAACGCCTCTAAATTTTTCCATCAGAAGCCTAAACCAATTGATGATAACTTATCCCTCAAACCTTTTAGTGGGTATGTGTAGGATCATCATGGAAAAAACAAACCCTTAAGTGGCAAAAAATTTAGAAAAATCAAAGTTAGGAAACTTGATGTAAAAAATTAGTTATCTATATTATTTCAAAAATATGTAAGAATAGAATCTGTATAAAATTGAATGTAGTTTTTAAACTACTAGACTTATTTAAAAAGAAAAAAAAAATATTTGGTGAAAATTTGAAATTTCAATGGAGTAGTACTTAAATTTCAGGGATAAAATAAGAAGTAGGTGTTTGTCTAACCACCCTAACCACAATAAAATGATAAAAATTTTATAAGATTTTAGATATAAGTAGAGGACTCATGTCCGATGTAATGCATTTTTGTAATTTTTTTTCAAGTAAATAATTAATTATCATTTTTTTATTAAATTTTTTTAAAAATATAAAAACTCGTATGTCTGACCACCTTAACTTAGTCAAAACTTCATGAAATTCAAATTTTCTTTTTTTAATCCTATAGTATACGAAGCATAGAATGTGATGCATGTTTTAGATTCAAAAAATGTGATACGATTTGAAAGCTATAGATGTTTTTCAATTAGCCTATCAATCAGGACATTAGTCATAATTTAAATAGAAAATTAATAATAATTATTTATTAAATTCAAAGTAAAGAATAATTTATATTAGTGGAAATCTAAGAATCTCCTTTAAAAACCCTTTTTGTTTCATCAATTTTGGGTAAAAAAAAGTCATCAGCCACATACCCTACTCATACCCATCATATTGCCACTTTTTGGCCCATCATGATCTTGCACATACCCTAGTCGTGATGAATTTGACTTGTTAGATGAATCCCTTCAACACTTCATCTTGCCTAAGTCATCCACTAAGATTTTTTGTGAACAATCTCAAACTAAGGACGTTAATGTGATTCAACCTCAACTCATTCTTTACCCACCCTTGCATAAACTTCATCCTTCCAATAAACCTGAGTTTACTCTTTACCCACCTAAACCTGATGTGTTGTAGCAATCACGTAATATTACTATTTCTCATACATATAATACCCACAACAACCCACAACCACTGCAACCAACCCCACCCTCTTTACCTTTACCTAATCCACCTAGTGCTCCTCATTTTCCCTCACACACAAAGGAGTACAATCTTGTTGAAAAACTCAAGAATACTCCTGCAAAGACTTCCTTTGGGATTTACTTTCGAATTCACCAAATTACCACACTATCCTTCAGAAAACCTTACAACACATTGTGGTTCCTCTTGGTACAAATCCAAATGATGTGGAAGCTTTAATACATGGAATGAATAGAGTTAATCTAGACATTACTTTCCATCAACATGAGCTCCCTCCTTTAGAGTTACAAAAAAAAAATGAAGCCTTTATGATAATTGCTCAATTCAATCGAATAGGTATCAAACGAAGCCTCATTGATAATGGTTCTTCCCTAAATTTGTGTAGTGTGAATCTCCTTGATAGATTGCATGTTGAAAATTCACAAATAAAACCTGATTCCTTATCCATTCGAGGATTTGACAATACATCAAAGCAACTGCTCAGTGTAATCACTTTGCCCATTACAGTTGGGGTGGCTACTATGCAAACTCCTATTCATGTCATGCCTTATGATCTTTCATATAATCTTCTTTTAGGAAGACCACGGATTCATGAGATGAATGTAGTGCCTTCGACCCTTCATCATATAATGAATGTCTATAACAACAAAATCTATCAAGTTGAAATAGACCCCAAGCCTGAAAATTGCTTACACCTTGAAAAAGGAACCACAAGTCCTTTGAATATGTACATTAATTCCAACATCCAATATAGAACCTCTTTAAATTGAACAAAAAGATGAGGAATCAATGTCTAAATTATTTGGCGATGATTGGGGATCCTTAGAATTCACACCTTCATTTATGGGCGAATATATAATCACACGAAAAAAGGATGAGAAACAAGAACAACCAACTGTTATTTCAACTCAGAATTCTAAAAAATATTCTCAAGCATCTATCTCCTCTACTTTGGAATAAACTACAACGTACACAACCAATTTTGATGAGATAGATTATCAACATTCACCTAATCCAAAGGAAATGGAAAGACTTTATGGGAAAGGCTATGAGCTTGTGAAACAATTGAGATATAAGGGAAAAGGATGTGGAAAGAATGAACAAGGTATTCATGTTCCTATAGAACCTAATACACAAGAGAGAAAAATTAGGTTAGGATATTCTTTTTCTAAGATGACAAAAGCCACTCAAAAACCATCTTTGAATATCAACACTATTACATTTCAACCAAAACACAATCTCACAATTAAAAATCTCGAACTGCTTGATATGGATTTACCACCATCATGGGAGTACACTGAAAGTGATGAAGCTTTAAAACAAATATTAAGAGTATATGAAAACACATCCTCTACTACTCCCATGAAACGGGTTACTTGTGTTGTGATAATTACCAAGCAAAAAGACAGTGATATCACTGAAGAACCATATGATCCTAAAGTTCCTAAGTCTAATGCACTCCCCTTAGGAGATACAATTGATATACCAATGGACATAGATGATAAGGAAAAATTTATTAAGATTGGGAAGTTCCTTGATGATGAAGAACAAGAGGACACTACCACTTTACTTCATAATTTTTCTGAAATTTTTGCTTGGAAATATTCTAATATGCTAGGAATTGACCCAAAAATTGTGGCACAACATCATTCTTGCTGAAAATTATTAACGTGTTCACCAAAATATATGAAAATGCACCCTAACATAGCCTTGCATGTTAAAGGAGAGCTTGAAAAAAATTCTTGATGCAGGTTTCATTTTCCCTTTTGATTATTCTCCTTGGATCTCAAACATTGTCATAGTTGCTAAACCCGATAATCGTATTAGGATATGTATGGATTTTAGTGACTTGAATAAAGCCTCTTTAAAAGATGATTTTCCACTTCCTAATATAGAAATGATCATGGATTCAAGTCCTAGACATGCTTTGTTGTCATTCATGGATGAATTTTCTAGTTATAATCAAATCTTTATCAACCCACAAGATCAATACAAAACCACATTTACAACTATTTGGGGAATGTTTTGTTGGGTTGTGATGCCTTTTGGATTAAAGAATGCCAACACAACTTATCAACGAGCAATGGCATTGATATTTGACAATTACATACATAAAATCTTGGAAGATTATGTTGATGAAATCCTTGTTAAATCCTTAACAAGAGAAGACAATGTGAACGTCCTTCAAAAAATATTTGAATGAATACATAAATATAACATGCACTTAAATCAGAAAAAGTGTGTCTTTCGTGTAGATAATGGGAAAATTTTAGGGTTTATCCTATCTCATAGAGGCATTGAGGTGGACACGGAAAATTGATGCCATTATTAACATGCCACCTCCTAAGAACATTTCTCAATTGCACACATTACAAGGCCTAATTCAAGCTATTCATCATTCCGTTGCATTTTTAGCCGATCGTACATTACCATTCACACATCTTCAAAAAAAGGATATACCTTTTGATTGGAATGAGGATTGTAAATAGTATTTTGAAAGTTTAAAGGAATACCTTGAAACTCCACCCATTATACAACCTGTTATGCCAAACAAACCGTTTATCCTTTACATAGCCACATCAACCCATGCTCTTCCAACATTTTTGGCTCAACAAGATGATCATGGAAAAGAGAATCCTATCTATTACATCAGCCAAAGTTTAATCGATTATGAAACTCGATACTCACCAATTGAAAAAAAATGTATAGCTCTTGTATTCGCTACTAGTAAATTGCAACATTATTTGCTAAATGATGAAATACAAGTCATAACAAAATTTGATCCCCTTAAGCATCTTTTTAATAAAATGGATCTCTTTGGATGCTTAGCTAAGTGGGTGATGTTGTTAACTAAGTTTGATCTTAAATTCATTTCATGAAAATCAATCAAAGGACAAGCCTTAACCGATCACTTAAATTATGCCCCTTCTTCTCTTGTTTTACCTAATCCTGACTCTTTTCCTGATGATAGTGTCTTGACCACATATGTTAAAACATGGGAATTTTATTTTGATGGATCTAAGTGTAGAACAGGTTCCGGTGCTGGAGTGATATTAATTTCGCTTGAGGAAAAGCCTATTCCCTGTTCCTATCGATTAAATTTCCTATGTACAAATAACACAGTTGTGTATGAGGCATTAATCATAGGATTGTAAGTTTCTTTAACCATGGGTGCTAAATATATCAAGATCTTTGGTGATTCACAATTAGTAATCAAACAAATCAATGGGACATATCAAACTAAAAATGAAAAATTATCAAAATACAAGGATCTTACAATGAAACTCTTAGAGAAGTTTGAATCATTCACCATTGATAACATCCCACGAAAAGAAAATCGACATGCGGATGTGATGGAAAGTGTAGCCTCTCTTATATCCCCACATGATCCTTCAACAAACTTCACCTTTGTTATTCACACAATCATGAAACCTTTGATTGATACCCGATTAGAAGACATTTTAACAACTCATGAAGACTCGCAAGAATGGTATGACACAATATACAATTACTTAAAAGATGGTACCATTCTCGAGTCCACAATGACAAACACTCGAAATCATTTATGCAAACTAGCAGCCAAATACGTAATCCTAGCTGATGTGATGTATAGAATATCTTTCAATGGTCTCTTACTAAGGTGTCTTAGGGACTCTGAAATTCTTATCGCCCTTGACTAGGCTCATTCTGGTGCCTGCAGAGGTCATTTTGGAGGACGGTACTTAGTGCAAAAACTCATCCATATGGGCTATTATTGGAGGCATATGGAGAGAGATTGCTTTGCTTATGTTAAACGATGTCACAAATGTCAAAAACATAGCAATTTGATTCATTCCCCTACTTCTGAGCTCCATGCCCAAATTCCCATTTGGCCATTTTCGGTATGGGGATTGGATCTCATTGTAAAAATATCACAACCCTCCTCTGTCGGACATACATTTATCATAACAACAACAAACTATTTCACAAAATGGGTGGAAGCTATTCCTCTTCGATCTACAAATGTTTAAGTAATTTTTCATTTCATATTGGAACACATAATTGCTTACTTTTGACTCCCATCCACAATAGTTTCTGATAATGGAACTCCATTTAAGAATAATGACGTAAAGAATTTTTTGGAAACATTCAACTTTCAACATCGATTTTCCACACCGTAATATCCACAATCCAATGGACAAGTTGAAAGAACTAATATTATTCTCCAACAAATCCTAAAGAAAACTATTAACAAAAATCATAAGGATTGGCATATGCAATTACATTATGCACTTTGGGCTTATTGAACAAGTGTTAGATTATCCATAGGAACTACACCCTATAACCTTGTTTATGGTACTGACGTGATCATGCCCTTGGAGTTAGAAATTCCTACGCTGTGAATTTCTCTTCAAGACCTTATTGATGATACCACCTATAAAGACCAATGATTGCACCAGCTTGAGATGCTTGATGAAAAGTGCATTAACACTCTTGAGCATCTCCAAGCTTACATTAAACAATTACAATGAAAACACAATACTCATGTCATTCCTCAAAAATTTTGTAAGGGTGATTTTGTTCTCTATGAGAATTAACACAATACTCATGCTAACCCTGAAGAAAAATATAAATTTAGTCCTAATTGGTTAAGACCTTACATAATCGATACCAGTTATGGGTCTGGTGCTTACGTCTTAACAGAGCTCGATGGAACACCCCTTAAGGAACCTATTAATGTCTCACATCTACATCAGTATTACCTCTAGTCTCTTTGAATAGTATGATTGATAAAGCAGTTTTATCTAAAGTCATTTGGATACATTCTAAATACTTTCACATTGCTTTGTTCTTGACAACTGATCATGTGTCTGTCTTGAACACTAGGGTAATTATTTAAGATATTTTTATGATTAATTTATTTTTCATACTATTCACCCTCTTATTATGTTAAGTTTGATCCTTATATGACTTATAGGTGTATCTAATTTAAAATTCCCTCTTTAACATAACAATTTTACAGTATCTAAAGACAAACTATAATATGTTTTGCATTAGATCACATCAATCATGTTAAATCATGTAGAAATTAATTAAATAATTTTGCACAAGTTATTTAATTAATCACATTTCTATTTAACATTCAACCACAATAAGACATATTGCAAAAAATCAAATGCTTATATATGTATATATATCCAAATTTTTATGTACATCTCATCATAATATACAAAATCACCAAGGTCTATGAGAACTAGACCCCTCAGGCTCTGGTGCCCGTGATCTGGTCCTCGGATGTCGTTGAGTTGGTCATGTGTGATTGTGATCGCGATCCACCAACTTTGAGTGCAAACTCCAGACCATGTACTTGCCCAAGAGCTACATGATGCTCCTCTACTATCTGATCCCTCTTCGCCCGTAGTTGTGCTAACTTTGCATGTAGTCTCTCCACCTCTGCTAGAGTCTAGGATGACTGTCCTACACTCTCGGCTCAATAGAGTCATCTCCCCATGCTCAAAAATGCTGCTCATAGCCTCACGAAGAGTCTGAGTGACTCTGGCTCCTCCTCCACAATCGGTGGGGGCATGTAATCATATTCCATCTCCTCCTCGTTGATGATGCAAGTACAATATCTATGGCAACCTAATGATAGAACTCTTGCCAGTCTCTCATCGCTCCTGCAAGATATAAAAAATACACAATTAGTAAAAATCATCATGACATATATATATATATAAAGCATAAACACTAAAGTACATGCATAAAATAAAATGTCATCACCTATATCTCTAGTTGACTGAGGGATATCAACCTCATCCTCTCTGGGGGGCATGGAGGATGTGCTAGCCTTCGTGTGACTATAGGTACTGATGTTTGTTGCAGCTACTGCACATGATCTAGTCACATGGGTGTGTGAGGACTCTCCCTGCTTGTCTTGATCCTCAGTCACTGCCTCATCACCCTCACTCAGAGGTGGCTCCTACTCTCCTCCATCTTGTCCCTCATAGTCAAGATCGACATCTGAATCATACTCATCATCAATAACTTTAGTAAATATATCTTCTACCCTATATCATACATTCTTGGCCCTGTCCTCTACCTCATCTCCCTCATCTGGTGTTGGTCTTGCATCACCTATAGGGACATCCATCAGAAATAAAGGAGCTGGTCATGTCACTGACCACCACTCCTCATGCTCATCTATGCTACCAACATCATCAGTGTCAGAGACTAGTGGTCGATCATGATCTAAATCATCAGAGTCACTCTAGACAACATGGTCTATAGTGAGCTGAATGGTATCACTTGGCCTCCAGGCACTCCACATTGATCTCCTAATGAAGGGGAACGCCCTCGATGGTGTCTGCACCTATTCAAACTGTCAGATGACTCGCCCATAATAGAAAGGATGTACAACATAGTAATGTCAACTAGCTAAAAATCTGTCCATTTGCATCCTACTCAGCTCTCCTATGGGATCTGTCCACTATAGTGTGAGTAGATAAGGTATCCAAAGGATCTTGTCCTCCTCCAGATGGTCAAATATCACCCTCCAAAAATTTAGGTCTCCATATGACCACAAGCATCATAGAGGATAGCCAAAGGCTTGTGGATATCCTGTAGCTATAGTACATGAGAAACCGATAGGCCTAGTGCATGTAATATGCTCAAGGCACCACACCTGTAGAAGTGTGTAGTGCACCATACTATCTATCTCTCAAAAATAAATTGGCCAAGATCATAATAAAGATGTGCTAGGATGTAGCGTCCCCAAGTGTAGACCATCCTGTGAATCAAGTGAACCAATCCTCCATTCAAGTGTACCACTCATCCATCAGGATTAAGTACAAGATCCACTGTATGCATCATAATTCATCTCACTATGGGGGCTTGCGAATATAGCAGCATGGGAAGGTTGAATCGCGCTCTCACACACTCATCCTGAACAGGTCCATCAAGGAAGTATTGCATGTCCACCTTCTTCTTGTGAAATGATCGATCTCCTCAGAAATATACCCATTCTCCCTGAATAGGAAATCAGAGAATTTGGTATACATCCCCTAAGGTGATGGTCATCTCCCCGGTCAGGAGGTGAAATGTACATGTGTTAGCGTCCCAGTGCTCACATAGGATCATCAACATGGCATCGTGGTATCTCATAGGTGGCATCAAGTATGCCAAATAGATGCCTATTGCATGAAGATGCTCTGTCTCATTTGTTGATAGTGCTAGAGCTAAGTCTCTAAGAAAACTTATCTATCTCCCCCTAGCCGTTGTCGCAACTAGGCAGGTACCTATCAAAATCACAACAATATTCTCTAAAAATTCATCTAATATCTTCATTTTTTGCATTATTCATCATGCAATTGTACTAAAGTCCATCTAGTGTGCTTTCCTAAAGGCCCTAGACAATTTAGAACCCTTTTGGGACACTTTGTGAACAAATGGGACACTTTGCGAAGAAATGAGACACTTTGCGAACAAAAGGGACACTTTGCAAATAAATGGGACACTTTGTGAAAAAAGGGGACACTTTACAAACTTTTTTTCCAAGATCCTAAATCAACTTATAAATTTATTAAAAATCATTAAACCTTACAAAAATCACTAAGTGAAAGTTGTAGAATCGACTCACCTCATGGTACGGCTCACCGCACGCCACCTGCTCTCGAAGCTCATTTAGTCGTGAAGGCATGTAACCCCATCTACATGACATCTTCTCGTCTCACTTGTCACTCTCAAGCTACAAAAAGGTAAAATGCAATAGTAAGTGAAAAATTACTCTCCTTTACCTCTTTTAACCTATTTTCATCCCTTTTACCCTTATGCATTAAAATAGAGTTATTTTCTTTCTTAAGAGTTCATAAAGTAACTTTTCTTCAAAACAACATAATGAGAGCTTGGGAACACCATTTTCAATTCCATTTGATGCATTCGAATCGTGATTCCACACCTGACATCATCAATCATCTATTCTTATGTGGAATGGTACTTGGAAATGCCCTACGATATGATTGTTCCTTCTTCAGTGTGGCTAGATTGCTACCTTGATTCCACCTCTATAAAGCAAGCAAAATCAAGGGGGGGAATACATCTATGCTCAAATTGGATTTCTAGAAGTTAGATAAAATTATTTTTGGACAATTAACGAATTTTTGTTGCAGGATATGGTTCCTAATGTTGTGGTTTTGCAGATAGCTACACTGGGGGCTTCATTCTCCCATCTTTTGAATGAGTATCCTTTTATGCAATAAAGTGTATTATTTAGAGTCCTTTAGCTTGCATATGCATGTAGAGTCATATGGGTGCTCAAGTGGGGGCTAAATTTGGCGTAGAAAATATGACACTCTTGAGAAAAGAGACAATTTCATGCTTATTTTGAACCTACTTTTGAGTACCCCTACATTATTCATTCTTAAAAACAACATTTATAGGCACCTAAGACCCATTATTTTTTATCTAGAGGCACATTTCACTTAAAAATCATCTAAATCCTGACAAACAACACTTAATTCACTCATATCCCAAAAAACCACCTCCAAAAACCACTAGTGGGACCCATTCACCACCTTCGGCAAATGAGACCCCTCTGGTGAGACCCATTCACCAAGGGTGATGAATGAGTCCCTTTTGGTGGAAAAATCAATTTTGAGCAGGAATTTAATCAATTTAATTCAATTTTTTAGTGGATGTGAGCCTCTTAGGTCTAAATAATGGGAAAATTAGGTGTTGATGCCTATAAATACACATTTTAGGTCATTTTTCACATCTCTTAGTCATTTTTACAAAGAAAAATCAAAATTCAAGTATCAAGAGTCTTCCATAATAGGTTTCATTAGAATTTTCTATAGCAAAGTTGAAGCTTTTGGACAATAAGATAGGGTTTTTTCAAGTCTTCAAGTTCACTTCTCATTCAAGATCCAACATTGCAAAGAGTTGATGATGGATGCCTATGGTGAATCATGGAGAAATCTAGGTTGAGGAGATGCAACTAGCCATCAAATCACACCTAAAGACTTTTTTTCAAAGTGATTCCATCATCCATTTCTCTCTCTTTAGATTCAAGGTTTGCATAACATTTTCATGTCATTTCCATTCATTTGAAATGTTGTAGGGTTTCTAGGATTGAAGTCATTCATCATTCAAATCACATTTTCTCATCTTATTCTAGCACATTAGAATAGGGTTTTGTCTTACTTCATATTTTCCTAGTCGTAGACACACCTAAGGCTAGGTTTTTATGTAGATTTTTTTCATTCAAGGTTTGATTACCAAATTAGGGGTTTGACCAAGAAAAACCCCCCAGTAGACAACAAAATTTAAGCTATTTTGTAGGTATTTTCTGAAATTCTGATCTGGGTTTCCATCATGAAGTGTTGTGCAGGTGACAAGGTACAAGTTTGAAACTTGAATTTTTAGAAAACTAAAAAAGGACTGATTCACCATGGATGGAGAATGAGTCCCACTAGAGGTTCCTGTCAGAGCTGAATGCAAATTCTAGTACCCATTTGGCAGAAACCAGTTTTTGGGAAGAAGCCTTGACCTGGGACTGATTCACCTAGGGTGGTTTATGAGTCCTAGTTAGCTAAAAGTCAATATTTCTAGATTTTCAGAGTTGTTTCCAGTCTTCACTAGTCTTATAGGTGCACACATTCTGAGTTATAGCTTTTTTTTTGTTTAGCTTGCATTTTTGTTCATTGTTTTAAGCCTTTTAAAAATGTCACTATGTTTTCAAACACTTCATATTTCATTAGTTTTGCATTCATAATCAATCAATTTCATCAATATTTTGCATTTAGATAATTTCATTTAGTCATAATTTCATCATACATACATTAGTTTGCGTGCACCACCTAGATTTTTGTTGTGGGATCTCTCTTTCCATTAGGTGAAAGACCCTAATTGAACCAAATAGACATAACATCCCTAACTCATAAAATATTTGGTTCAAATCTTCATTAGGAGATTTTTATTATGATGTCATGATATCTTGTTACATTCATTGGTTATACACTTTCAGTGGGAGCGTTTGATAGTGATATTTTGGCAGTGATGGATATGTTTATGATGGTTTTTTGGTGGTAGTAGGTATCTTCTTGGCTTGGAGATCTTGGTTTCACTTATGTGTTACTGATATTGTAGTTGAGTGTGTACAGACCTATATGATCTTCATGGAGAGGATGGTTGTCGTGAGGCCATGTGTAGCTTGTATCACGGTTCAGTGGGAGTTGTTGGCAGTGATGTGGATGCATCATTGGTATGGTTATCTTCATGTGATTGGGGATATGTTTTCTTGGTTTAGAGTGGTTGCTATTATGTCATGGTTTACTCTTGATGCATGCTTAGAGTTATGGCAGGGTACATGTTCTCTTGAGACCAAGATGTATATATGTTATGGTGCATGTGATCTCCTAGGAGGATATGGTTAGATCATGGATGTCATGTTTATGTTCCTGATTCATGATTGGAGCTTTGACATTGATCATAGTAGTTCTCATTGTATTGGGTACATTGATCATTTGCTTGATTACTTCATGATGATGCTATGTTACATTTGGATTTTGGCATGGATTGATTGGTTATAGGTACTCATGGATACTTGGAGACTTAGGTGATGGTTGCAATTCTCTTGTGATTATTTTCTTGAGATGATTACTCTTTGGAGGTTTCAGTAGGAAGACCAAGGGACTTTCACTTGGATATGGATGTGAGTTAATTATGGACCAATAGAGGAGATTGTTCTTGGAGTGATTCATGATGACTTGGTTATCCTGTAGGAGCATTCTCATTCCCCACTCTTGGTTTACTCAACAACTTATGATTTGAGAGGTATTTTCCCTTTATATCTTTCAGATTTGTTATGTTTTGTGCTTTGATTTCTCATGGGATTGAGTTGTTTCATGGTGACTGATTTGGATACAAATTTTAGAATGGTTTAGCATGAGTTCATATGCTTTGTCTTTCATCGATATGGATCTTGAGCTATGGATAGTTTTGGAGGATTCATTTTTGAGGGAGTTATGGCATGGCTATCTCCTTGTGCATTTGAGTTTATGATATCATTCTTTTATGAGGATTGTTAGGATATGGTTTATGGGATGATTTCTAGTTTTTGATGATTATTTTTATGAGTTTTATCTTCTTGATTAGAGAGGCTTACATCCATGTTGACATTATTACATTGATTCATATGTTGTACTTGATCAATGAGATTGACTGTTGTGGATGTTGTTGAGGCTTCTCATTTGGGTTTGTTAGGAGATCATACTTGACACATCAATACACTTTTGAGGTGATAGTAGGAGGACATTATAGTTTATAGGTTTCTCTCTTCATGGTTCCTTCCATGAATGTTCATGTTCTTATGATTTGGCAAGGATGGTGGCAACATGTGACAAATTATGCAACTTCTTGGGTTGCATGTGTGGATCATTGTTATTGTTCTTGGTACTTTATGCTTTTTCTTACTTATCACACCTTGATGTATAGTGTCGACTGGTAGACTTGATATGATTTGACATTACCTATGTAGTGGGAGTTCTTGGATATGTATGTTTTTCATTGACAATTTTTATATAGGGAGCTTGTGGTTGCAATTTACAAGTTACATATGTTGGCATGAGTTTACTGATGTATTGATACCTTGGAGGTATGGATGGTTGGATGTATTAGAATGTGTTGTGGATGTTATTTCTGATCGTGTGGGTTTTTCAGTTAACAACAACTTGGTTAGGGCCTTTTTTATCACTTGGATTTGATGCTTATGCTCATGGATTGGTGCGTCTTAACCTTGGCATGTTCCTTTTCTTCCATAGGTGGCATGTTGGAGGATGAGAGGATTTCTTGCTTGAGATGGTGGTCACTTTGTTCTTATTGCAAGTATCTTGATGGAGCATGAGAGCATGTTACATATTCATGTGGTTTCATGGATGGCTATGATGATATATTTCATGTGTTGATACATTATGCAATGTATACAACAAGTGGGAGAATGTTGGTATATGATGTTGTACACCATTGCATAAAATTATTTATTATATTATTGTAATTAAATAATTATTTATTTGTGATGCACCTTGGTGGTGTGGATAATCACACTAGGCAATTATTTGGGGACCTACTTGATGTTGTATTACATAACATTGTATTATTATTTATTGTGTGGGAGACATATGATAATAATTTAATATTGGGGAAATATTAAATAATATGTTGTCTTAGTACCCAATATTAAATAAGGGGTTAGTGGTTTTGTATTCATAGGGTTTTACGGTACATGGCTTAACCTAAACCACTAGTTGTATTTTGTTTGAGATTGTGTCTATAAAAGCAAACACATGTGTAGTAGTTTAGGTTGGCTGAGTGGTTTGGTTGTCATTATTGAGTCTTCTTCAGAGTGCATTTGTGAAGCATGGAATGGAATGTGTGGATTCATGCTTAGACACATGGGAATGCAATGGAGGGCTTGATGCTTCAAAGGTGTTCATTGTAACTTGTATTTGCTTCATGGCCGATTAATGTGATGGAATATGGATGCTTTTAGAGGCTAGGTTTTTGCATCTTGAGGGTTTTTCCAAGGTATATCTTGTGTCATCTTTGATGGGTATGTTGTCTATTCTCTTGCATGTGGATTTTGATCACTTATTTGCATTTTTATCTCTTTTGGGTTATGTGGAAATTTTCATGTAATGGTTGCAAGTTTTCTAACAACTAAAAACTTAAGATTTAATCTTTAGAAATTATACCTAGTTCTTCTACTATAATCATGAATAAATGAAACACAATGTGGATTTACCAATGGAAGGAACATCTACAAAAGCAAACACATCAGAATGAATAAGATCTAATACACCACAAGATTTATGAGAACTTGCGTAAAACTGAACACAATTTATTTTTCCTCAATGCAATGCTCACATAAATCAAATTCAAGATTACAATCAAATAACCCTTCAAAAAAGTTTTTATTTTTCAAGGTCTTTATACACTTTTCTCTAATGTGGCCAAGTTTATGGTGCCACAACATAGTTTTCTTTGCAAGTAACTTTGATTCAGAAGAAAAAGCACCCTTGGGTACCCAAAATCCATGACCATCTACTGAAGGTGAAACCCTCACTTCTTCCATGGACTTGGTTTTCACATAAGTACTATTGCACTCAATAGTGCATACATCAAGCTTATACAATTTGCCATATCTGGTACCTCTAGCAATCACCATAACACCTCTGACCATCTTGCATCTTGCATCAGAAAAAACTACTTGCACACCTGCATCTATTAGTTTTCTCACAGTTAACAAATTTTGTGCTAAACTAGGGAGATGCAACACACCATTAATCCTTTTTATTCTAGCATCAAGAAACCTGATTTTAACTTTACCACAACCAACAATATTTAAATGAGAATCATCACCCAAGTACACCTTACCTCCATCAAATTTTTCTTGTTCAAAAAAAAATCTCTATTAAAGGTCATATGGAAAGATGCACCTGAGTCAATTAACCATGCATCATTATTTGCACGAGTTTCCAAAGCTGCAATGAATGCATCGCCATCTTCCTTCTCAGACTCAGAATCAGAATCGAATCTCTTCTTTTTCTTATTATTTTCTTCTTTGTATTCCTTACGAATATGTCCAGGCTTACTGTAGTTCCAACAAACAACTTTGGACTTTCTAGGAGATTTGGATCTCCCCTTGGACTTAGATTTATCATGCTTCTCATTCTTCTTGTCTTTTTTCTTAGGTATTCAATGAACATTTAGTGCCTCCTTGGAACTGATGGATACCTTCCTCCTCATCTCTTCAAAAAGAAAAGAACCCACCACATCTTCAATCTTCAATATAACAGAAGTACTCCCAATAACCATAACAAGAGAATCCTATGAATTAGGGAAAGACCAAAGTAGGATATAACATTTCTCTTCCTCATCCATTTTGACACCAACTTATGCCAACTAATCCGCCAACATATTGAATGCTTCCAAGTGGTCTATAATTTTTCCACCCTCTTCCATTCTCAAGGAATATAATTTCTTAAGAAAATATTGTTCACTAAAAATTTGGCTTGATACATCTCACCAAGCTTCTTCCATAGTTTCTATGTAAAGTTCTTTTCATGGAAATTGATTACAATATAGTCTCCCAAGCACAATCTAATTAGACCATTGGCTTTATAGTTCATAACATCATATTGAGCATCTTGAGTAGGATTTTAAGGCCTTAAAGCATTCTCATCAACAACATCCCACAAGTCTTGATCTATCAATAGGTCCTCCATCTTTAGCTTCCACATTTCAAAACTTCTTCCAAAAAAATAATCTACCTCTATTCTCCCTGATGAAATTTTCATCTAAAAATTTCTATAGTAAGATCACAAAGTGTCTTCTACACAAGCTCCCACTCAAATATAGATTAGTTCAAAAGAACCCAACAACCCACAACTGAAACCAAAGGTGATCAGGCTCTTATACCACTTGTAGGGAATCTAAGGTAGTGGAACAACTTCCTACACTAATCTTGAGAGGAGAATAGTGCAAAAAAATTACAAATATTTTCAATTACAGAAACTTGAATAGAAATAAACATAAATATCATGCATACCACAACACAGTGATTTACATGGAGAAAACCCTTTTGGGAGAAAAACCCCACACTCCAAAAGCAACCCAATATATTATTCAA
Source organism: Sequoia sempervirens (assembly GCA_007258455.2). Taxonomy (NCBI): domain Eukaryota; kingdom Viridiplantae; phylum Streptophyta; class Pinopsida; order Cupressales; family Cupressaceae; genus Sequoia; species Sequoia sempervirens. Next base: position 163,150,619 of record VDFB02047230.1, read on the forward strand.
ATATCACAAATATTACAATATACTTGTATAGCAAGCTTCTCACAGGAGTATCATCAACCAGGGCTCTAGAGACAACATGACCGCTATCCGACTCTCATAATATATCATGCTACACTGCCGTAATACAAATCCCTCATAAAATAGGGTTGCCTTCTAGGAAAATTCAAGCCAAAAAAAATATCTATCATTAGATATAAGACTTAATGATGAATGGTCTAGATTTACAACAATAAAATATACATAAAAAATGGCTTTAAGGGGTGCTACCTCTGAACCTCCGCTAGGGGTGCACAACCCCTGTAGGGGGTACCCCCTTGCACCCCTCATGTTGATGTATCAATAGCACCTTATGTATTTGCAAGGTTGAGACACATTTTATCAACATGATTATAATTACTCTCACTATGAAAATTACTCTCTTTCACATTAAATTTACATTAAATTTTTCACTACCCAATTTATAATTGTCTTAAGATATATTTTCCTCTTAACTAGTTCTCATTCAAATCTTTTTGGTATACATGTGGACACTTGCTAGATGATCACAACCTAAAAAAGATAGATTTGTCCTTCTTGTCAAAATTATGTTTGCTCTAGTTATTTTACATACATAACTTCTTGTTGTTCACACTATATATTTATACTAAACTAGGAAAAAAAGAGAATCTAAACAAAATTTGAAGTTCATGGTTAAAGATAAGGCGATAGATGTGAGGTGCAAGATTTGTTCTTGGTCAACATCACTTACATGTAATAACTATTCATCATCAACATCAATTTTAAATTTAATTATTTTGTTCTTACAATATCTTTATATAAAGATGCAAAAATACATGAATTTTACACTTTATTCTCTACTCTAACTCTACATTGTTTGTTATTGCAAAACCAATACTATTCCTAACAAAAAAAGATATTTTCCAAAAACAATTTGTAGAATCCTAGTCTAAGAAAATTTAAATTTTCTACACTAGATAAGGCAATAGATGTGAGGTGCATGGTTGGTTCCTACTCAACTTCAACTATGTGTAATAATTGTTACTGGTCCACATCAATTGTAAATTTAATTATTATGTTTCTAGATTACGTTTATATAAAAGATACACAACCAATTATATTCCCAAAAAATGTACATAGTTTTAAATTACTACTTTCTTTTATTGACCTCCTCTAAAACATATTTGATATAAAATACAATCGACGTAACCATTGTACTTCCTTTTGGTGCAAGTGCTAGTTATTAGAAAAAAAAAGAAACAAGCATATGAAAGCCTTGATAAGATATCCCCTTTCTAGCAAAGCTGGGAATTTAACTCAATCCTTTGATGATAAAGAGAGAATAGAATTATTTCTTAAAATAATAAATGTTGTGTACTTAGAGAATAGAGTTTTTAATTGAAAGCTTCTTATTATCATAATTACAATGAATTTTGAAGTTTTTAAATCAAATTTAATATCCAATATTTTTGAAATGTATTGTTCAATTATATATTAATACATATCTCTTTTTTTTAATTAAATCATACAAGTTTATTTTAAATATTGTGGAGTTTCTCTTGTTTTTTTATAGTTAAGATTCATAATTTGATAACTTGCAACAATTATTTTAGAAAATTAATTGCAATGAAGAGAAATATGTAGTTTTATGACCAAATAATGTATATCAATAATGAAGATTCTAAAATTATACTATATTTACTTAGAACAGAGTGCTCTCTATTAATGATGTCTTAGAACTTACATTGCATTTGGACATAATTTATGAATCTACTATGTTTGGATTCAACCTTGTGTAGTGTACATTTTTTCTCTTTTTTGTGTTGTACTTCTTAATATTTGAGGTTGATGGCATTTAGAAATACCTAAAAGGGTCTATCTATGTAACAAGGAGACAAGTTCTTCTAGGTCAATCCTTGAAAATATGTATAAAACTTTGCAAACATCAAGCTACATCTATAGAATAGTGTATGTATTTGTTGCTTCTTTTAGAGCACCAAACCTTAACATGTGTCACTATTGATCACTCCTTTAATGACCTAGAAGTGAGATGATTCTAAGTGATGCTTGATTGGAAAAATTGAATATATTAAATATCTTTAAATACTATCATATAGCACCAAATTTCAATAATTTTGTTCTTAATTAATATAACTCAAGGGAAAAAAAAATAGGGCTAGTTGGCCAAAACTTGAATTTGAATTTTAAAAAAGGAAAGGATTGAGGTTGTAGCTACATGGTTAAACTTGCAACCATCAAAATGACCTAGGATGGAAAAATGGTTAGATATATGTGGCTAATGGCTATATGTAGGTAGATAGAATATGCATTCATGTAGCTCCAATCTCTACTAACTTTTAGATTGCTGATTTTGGTTCACCTTAATGTTCTTAACTTTCCCTAGCATGAAAACATATTTGTGGTTCTTGTTGGTTTGAATGTGATGAGGATGTTGCAAGAATGAAGGTTTTGTCATTGATGTCAACTAGTCAATTGGTTATCAATTGGTTGTTGTTGTCATTAATGTCATAGATGCAGGTTATTGGCTCTACATGTCAAGGATATTAAGAAAATTGTATTGAAGAAAGGTTACAGGTGTTCAATGGTTGCTCTAGGTTTTGCTTCGGGATTCACTCCTATGTTTTTGTGGTTTAGATATGTTGATCATGTTTGTTGGAAGCAGCTATATCCAGATTCTTGGCTTCTGATTCATTGTACAGTGCAAGTTATGTTCACCACTTGTGAACTATGGTTTTTTGTGTTTCTGGCTGAGGTCCAGGAGAAATGTTGTTGGTCTAGATTTCTCTTTGGTAAAGTCTTATGACTTGTGGTTTTAGAGTTAAGTTGTTATGATCATGTTGAAGATAATTTTAGTATCTAGAAGGATCGTGCTTAATTGTTCTATGTGTTTAACATTAGTTTGGCCGACCTTGTGTTAAACACTATATTCAAATTTTATGAAGCATGTTGGACCTATTTGGGTCCTCATCAAGTGTGTGTTTGGGTTTCCCTCATTCTAATTCCACCCTAGGATGTTTTGGCATCGACCTAATTTGAATTTATTAATGGATGGCCAACTTTGGATATGTTTCAAAGTTGAAGATGGTATAAATACATGATGAGTTAGTGGTGAAAGAAGGACAAGAGATAAGTGCAAAGAAATATAGTAGATATATACAAAATATATGCAAATCAATGGGTGTGTGAAATATCAGTGCGAAGTCTAAATGCAAAGTTTTTGGATGTAGTGAGTTGAAGGTGTACTCTATCATTCATGCATGTCTGTAAAGTTCAAAAGTGAGAAATATTTGTTACATTGAGATTGTCTTCTCTCTATAACATATCTTTTCTATCTTCTTTGTATCTCTGTGGTAGTGAGCCCTCTGGGTAGTTAACCCTGTTGGACAATGAGTCCTGATCTGGAAAGTGAGTCCTTGTTTTGGTAGTGATCCATGTTTCTCAGATAGTGATCCTTTGTAATTGGTTTTCATATTATCCATAGTTTGAGTTAATCCTCACTACGATTTTTACCTTATTGGGTTTTCCATGTAAATTTGGTATTGTTGTGTTTGTGTGATGATTTTCAGTTTTTGCACTTGCACTTAATGTTTAATCATTTTAGCCATGTTAAGGATTTGTTTTGGTGAATGCTTTAAAGGTTTAAATTTGTAATAACTGATTCACCCCCCCTCTTAATTTTCTTGTTCAACAATTGGTATTAGAGCTTGGTTCCTTGGAGAAGAGCTTAACCACTTAAGGAAGGTTTAGGATGGCTGGAAAAGTTACTCATGATTATCCGAGGTTCGATGGAACTAATTATACTATCTATAAAATACTAATGGAAGAATATTTGGAGTATTGTGGATATGATGTGGAGAAAGCTTACAAGAATCCTTACACTCCTACTAATGGTCCGAGTATGAATGATGAGATCAAGGTACATGAAGTGAACAATAAGATCTGAAGTATATTTCAAAGAATAGTCTTGTACATTCCAAGTTGATTAAAGTTTAGAATCTAAATACTACTAAGGAAGTCTGGGATACTTTGGAAAAGGTTCATGAAGGTGATGAAAGGGTCAAAGAGGAAAAATTCAGAATTTGTAGACATAGTTTGAGCTCCTACATATGTTTGAAGATGAGAATGTTAAAGCTTATGTATAGAGATTGGATGAGGTAGTAGTTGGAATGCGAGGACTTGGTGCTACTATAGATGAAACTAGGATTGTAAAGAAGATTCTTAGAACTCTCCCTGATGCTTGCAACAAAAAGGTATATGCTATTGAAGAAAATATAGAATATAAGACTTACACTAAAGATCAATTGTTGGGAACTTTGACATCTTATGAGATGAGAAAGCTGAATTTAAGAAATGGATTTAAATTAGAGACTACTTTTAAGGCTACAAAAGCTAAAGATCTAGATGAAGAAAATCTTGATGAAGTAGAAGCTAAATTTGTGAGAAGGATGAGGAAAGGCTCTAGAAATTATGAAGGTAAGTTACCCTTTAAATGATTTAGTTGTGGAGGAATAGGTCATTATGCTGCAAAGTGTTTGGAAAGAGCTAAGAGGAATAAACAAAGATATGAGAAAGAAAAGAAAGGTAAGAAGATCAATAGAACATATTATGTGAATGAGGATGCTAGTATATTTGATGAGGAATCTGATTATGGAGATCCTGATGATAATGAATGCTTGTTCTTGGCTATAAAAGATGAACCTACTTCTGCTAATTCTAAAAAAAAGGTGAAGGAATACCCTCCAGAGAAGGAGAAAAATGAAGGTACTATAATATTTTCCCTACACTCTAACCAAGAAAAGAAATATTGGGTTGTTGATAGTGGTTGTTCACATCACATGACTAGTGATAAGAGTAAGTTTGTTAAAATTTTAAAATATGATGGAAGCTTGGTTATGTTTGGAGATGATACTGGTGCTAAAATTTGTGGGATGGGTTCAATAATTTTTTATGGCAAGAATAATACTGATGATTTCTACTATGTTAAGTGTTTAAGGCATAATATCTTGAGTGTTGGATAGATGTGTAGTAAAGGATATAATCTTGTATTTGAGGAAAAGAGATGTGAGATCAGGAAAGGATCTAGAACAGTGATTTTTGTAGGAAAGAAATCTGAAGGAAATATCTATCAACCTAAGGGTGTTGATGGATGATGCTTTATGACTTAGATTAATGACAGTTAGTTTTGGCATTAGAGAATGTGTCACATGAATTTTGATAACTTGGTGAGGATTAGTGTAGTTCAAGCCATGAGAAATTTACCAAGGATTACAAATCATATTAATGCTATTTGCAGGAATTCTTAGTTTGGAAAGCAAGCAAGAAGCCATTACAAATCAAAGGAACAATATATTACTGGACTATTGGATTTAATTCATATAGATATACATGTTCCTACAAGAGTGAAAAGTCTACAAGGTGAAAAGTATTTTATGCTTTTGATTGATGATTATTCTAGATATACATGGGTTACATTTCTTAGAGAGAAGTCTGATGCATTAGATAGATTCAACAAATTCAAAAATATGGTTGAAAATGAAGTAAATTTGAGTATAAAATGCTTAAGGTCTGACAAAGGTGGATCATTCAACTCCCATGAGTTTAATATGTTTTGTGAAGTGCATTGAATAAAAAGATAGTTATCTACTCTGAGAAATCCTTAGCAGAATGGATTTGTTGAAAGAAAGAACAAAAAAATTCAAGAGGTCGCTAGATCAATGATTATTGAGGTTGGTTTACCAAAAGTTTACTGGAGAGAAGCTATTCATACTATTATTTATGTATTCAATTGAGTTCAAGAAAGAGAAAACAATACAAAGACCCCCTATGAGCTATGGTATGGAAGAATTACTACTATTAAGTATTTCAAGGTATTTGGGAGCAAATGTTATATCAAAAGAGATGAAGAAACTTTAAGAAAGTTTGATGTAAGGAGTGATGAAGGAATTTTTCTTGGATATTCTACTAAAAGAAAATCTTATAGATGTTTCAATAAAAGATTCAGAAAGATTGTAGAAAATGAAAATGTAAAGGTTGATGAAGCAATGAAGAATTCAATTGATGTTGATGGATATGTACCTTACGAACTTGATTGCATAAGGATTGAATAAATTGTGGAAGAATAGGAAAAAGATGAGCAAGAGAAGAAGAATGAAGAAAATGAAAGAGAAGAAGAAGCTCTAGTGGTGTCCCTTAAGACACCTAGATATGTGTAAAAGAATCATTCAGAAAGTTAGATCATTGGAAACAAGACAAATAGAGTGTTGACAAGAAGCAGAGTTGCTACTAGGAAGGTAAATCTTTGTTTACTTTCTGAGATTGAACCGAATACTGTAAGTGAAGCATGCAAAGATGAAAATTGGATGGAAGCTATGAAAGAATAAATTATGAGGATTGAGAAGAATCAAACATTGGAATTGGTTCCAAGACCGACAAACAAAAAACATTATTGGATCAAAGTGGGTATTCAGAAATAAGTTGAATGAGAATGGAGAAGTGGTTAGAAACAAAGCAAGGATTATGTGTAAAGGTTACTCACAAGTAGAAGGAAAATATTTTCAAGAGATGTTTGCTTCGATAGCAAGAATGGAAGCTATAAGGATGTTCTTATTATTTTCTACTCATAAAGATTTCAAGGTCTATCAGATGGATTTCAAGTCTGCATTTTCCAATGGTGAGCTAGAAGAAGAGGTCTACATGGAACAACCAGAAGGATTTGAGTTTTAAGATCAAGTAGCTATGGTGTGTAGATATTTGAATAAATATTTATATGGATTGAAGCAAGCTCCTAGAGCTTGGTATGCAAGGATAGCTAGGTATTTGATTCAACAAGGTTTCAACAAAGGTATGATAGATACTAATCTATATTTTAAAATTGAAAATGACAAAATCTTGATTGTAGTTGTATATGTTGATGAATGTTTTTTTGGAGGAAATGAAACTATGTAATATGTTTGCAGAAGAGATGAAAAAATAATTTGAAATGTCTATGTTTGGAGAGATGAATTTCTTTATTGTGCTACAAATTAATCAAATAGAGATTTTATTTATTTATTTCACAGTCTAAGTATGTTAAAGAGATGTTGAAGAAGTTTGTGATGGATGGTTCCAAACCGATATGCACTCCTATGGCGACTCATTGAAAATTAGGTAAAGATGATGATTCACCTAAGGCTAATAAGAGAAAATATAGATCTATGATTGGTGGACTATTGTATTTGACTGCTACTAGATTGGATATTATGCATGTTGTATGTCTTGTGGCTAGATTTTAAGAAGATCCCAAGGAAACACATGTTGATGTTGTTAAAAGAATATTAAAATATTTGAATGGAACTTCGGATTATGGGTTATGGTATCCTAGGGATACTGAATTTACACTAAGTGTTTATACAGATGCAAATTGGGCTTGATGTGTAGATGATAGAAAGAGTACAAGTAGCGGTGCATTCTTTCTTGGTTGTAGATTGTTGGCATGGTTGAGTAAAAAGCAAGATTCAGTTTCCTTGTCTCCTGCTGAAGCTGAGTATATTGTTGTTGCATCTTGTTGTACACAAGTTCTATGGATGAAATAGACATTGAAAGATATCACAGTGGTGTATGATGATCTTATTTCTATCTTCTATGATAACAAAAGTGTAATTAATATTTCAAAGAATATAGTGATGCACTCGAGGGAAAAGAATATATCTATTAGGTATCATTTATTGAGAGAGAAGGTTGTGGAGAATGAAGTAAAGCTTGAGTATGTCCCTACAAAGGATCAAATTGCTGATATATTTATGAAGGCTCTTCCTAAAGAAAATTTTGAGTATCTTTGGGAGAAGTTAGGGGTCATTTCCCCTCCTTTATTGAACTAGATGCATATGGAGATGCATTAGTCTGGTGGAAGATCTATGGATCTATCTTTCTTCTAGATTTTTGTTTTGGTGGCTACCTCTCAGGGGGAGCAGGTAGCATCATGTTTTTCCATTGTATGAGTTTTTTTTTTTAATGTCAAAGGGGAAATCAATGTAAAATATCTTTTTCCTTTTCCATTGATGTCAAAGGGGGAGAGGAAGAATGCAAACAATATTATCTACTAAGGGGGAGAAAAAGAAAGAAAAATATTGAGAAGTGTATTCAAAGCTAGTATGTTGGCTTTGATGGTTTTTCACATCATGTGTTACCATCAATGAAAAAGGCATAGATTGTTGCAAGAATGAAGGTGTTGTCATTGATTTCAACTGGTCAATTGGTTATCAATTGGTTTTTTTGTCATTAATGTCATGGATGTCGATTATTGGCTGTTCATATCGAGGATATTGAGAAAATTGTATTGAAGAAAGGTTGCATGTGTTCAATGGTTGCTCTAGGTTTTGCTTTGGGATTTTGCTCCTATGTTGGTGTGGTTCAAATATGTTGATCATGTTTGTTGGAAGTTGCTATATCCATATTCTTGGCTTTTGATTCATTGTACAGTGTGAGTTATGTTCACCTGATGTGAACTGTGGTTTTCTGTGTTTTTGGCTGAGGTCTAGAGAAATGTTGTTGGTCTAGATTTATCTTTGTTAAAGTATTATGAATTTCAATTCTAGAGTTAAGCTGTTATGGGGTGATCCCACAATAGTGGTTTACAATTTTTTCCAAATTGGACATTGAAATTATTATTTTTGACTAAATCTTCACTTTTGGGCACTTATAGTGGCTAAATCGTGAGGAATTTGAAGATGGTGCAAACTAGAGTTTTGTGAAATTTTTTCTATAGATTCTAAATATATTTTTTTCAAATTTTTTGGAATCAGATTGCACTTCTCTTTCCATCTCCCTTGAAAACACTCTGATATCTAGTGCTTCCACTTGGTTAGATAGTTTTTTATTGAATATTTTTTCTTTAATCAAGTTTCGAAGTCAAACCAATTACAATTCAAACATAGCACGACCGTATAACGCGTAACTTTTTTTGTATGTATCGAATTCCAATTTCTTTTTTGTTGGATCAAGGACTTCAATATCTGGTGCACTCATATTTTTCAATTTTTTTTTGATAATCTACTATTTTTCCACATGTGCAGAACAAAGAACTTGATTTTTGGTGAAAGACCTATGTTTAATAAAACTAAAAAAACAAATACATAATAAAACCAAAAAATATTAAAAATATATTCATTAGATAGCTTGTTTCCAGGACTACCTAATTCCAGTTGGGTTTGTGAAGTCTCCACCATTTTCATGTTCAAACCGAGCTTCGAAGTGCAAAAATTTTGATGTTTTTTGTGAACAAGGTCAAAAATCAGGAAAAAGGGGGGTTCGCTCGAACCCAGGTTCTTGTATTTTATTTTTTTCTATGCATGCATTAAATGGGTTCACTCGAACCCTAGTTCGAGCAAACACTATTTTAGTTCATTCGAACCCTCAATTAAATTTTTTGGCATGGGGTCATTTTTACAAGTTTTCCTTCCTCATTTGAATTGTAAACCACTTTTGTCAATTTACCCTATGATCATGTTGAAGATAATTTCAGTATCTGGAAGGATCGTGCTTAATTGTTCTATGTGTTTTACACTGGTTTGGCTGACCTTGTGTTGAACATTATCTTTAAAGTTGATGAAGCATGTTGGACCTATTTGGGTCCTCATCAAGCATGTGTTTGGTTCACTCTCATTCTAATTCCACCCTATGATGTTTTGGTGTAGACCTAATTTGACTTTATTGATGGATGGATGACTTTAGATATGTTTCAAAGTTGAAGATGGTATAAATACAAGATGAATTAGTGGTGAAAGAAGGAAAGGAGATAAGTGCAAAGAAATGGAGTAGATAGATGTGAAATAGATGCAAATCAGTGGGTGTGTGTGATGTGAGTGTGGCAGATCAGTGTGAAGTCTAAATGCTAAGTTTCCAAATGCAATGAGCTGAAGGTGTACTCTAGCATTCATGCATGTATGCAAGTGGTTGAGAAAATTGTGGTGGAAATCTCTGTTGCATTGATATTTTCTTCTCTCTGTAACATATCTCTTCTATCTTCTTTGTATCTTTGTGGAAATGATCCCTCTAGGTGGTTAACCCTATTGGATAGTGAGTCCTTGTTTTGGTAGTGAGCCTTGTTGCTCAAGTAGTGAGCCTTTGTAATCAATTTTTATATTCTCTATAGTGTGAGTTAATCCTCACCGTGGTTTTTCCCTTATTGGGTTTTCCACGTAAATCTGGTGTTGTGTTTGTGTGATGATTTTTAGTTTCTATACTTGTACTTAATGTTTAATCATTTTAGTCCTGTTAAGGATTTGTTCCGATGAATGATTTAAAGGTTTAAATTTGTGACAATTGAGTCACCCCCCCTCTCAGTTGTCTTGTTCAGCATAGGATAATAAAACCCTTGTATTAAACTATATAAGGATATCACTTTAATTGATAGAAAAATTATTTAAAGACAACACTCTGAAAATGTATAGATATATTAGATTCTTATATAGTCTAGGTTTCCCAATAAATAATCCTAATAATGTATGCAAGTAGTAATGATAATCCTATTACAAAATATCTAAGTTATATCAAATGCCTCTAAAATGAACTAAGGTGGCCTATTTAAATATTACACCAAGAGTTGCAAAAAAACATTTCATGTCTTGAGTCAACATACAATGGTCATAAGGATAGGCCAAATTAGCCCCAAACTAAAATTTTAATTTCAAAATCAAATGGATCATTTATGTGAGTGCATAAATTTTCTATATTACTTTCTTGATCCTAAATCTATTCTAGAAAAATAAAAGAATAAATTGAAGATAAAAATTGATCTCTATAAAAGTGTGCATATAAGAATGGATAAGAGTAAGAAGTCTAGAAGATTGAATCTAATGGCATCCCTTCGTGTCTAGGTTTAGTTTCAAGTTTTATAATTCTCTACACTATGGTTTGGCATAACTTGCACTAAACAGTTTGGTATAGCCTACACTATAGTCTATCTAACCAAATCACCTATTGTGTATTGTTGTCAGTCTAATTGCAACACAAAAATTAGAACAATTTTACTCTCACTTAATTGTAAAACCTAACCATGTGATGTGCACTATAATTTATTGCTATCCTAAATTATGTACATATTATATATTAATATAAATATTCATAAATATATATTGTTAAATTTATTGTTTATTTATTTATTTTTGATTGGTTACAAGCTTTTGATTGGAGCTATCAACTAGTGAGGCCACAATTGGGGGACCTGATCCCCAAAAGAAAAGCCCCTTTGATCCCATAAAAAGGGTCCCATGAGCAAGAAACAAAGACCAAAATTAAGATTTTTACACCCCCTTGGCATGGGAGTGAAGGTGCATGTTGAAGATAACCTCACAGTTCTTCTTTTTCCTTTGAACTACCTTCGAATATTCGTCTTATACTTCTATCCTTCATGAATCTCTATGTTCCTCTACTAAGATGCTCTTCCCATTAAAGGATGTAGTATTCATGCTTTTTGTTTTCTCAACTAAAACTTCTTTAGGGATAGGAATCCCAAAAAAATTAACATTGTCCAATACCATGGAAGATAATTCGACAACCTTTGGGGTGGCAAGAGATTCACATTAAGGTTCCTTACATGTGACATGTTCAGTGGGTTTTACAACAAATCTTGGGGCATTTCCATCTTGGCATTCCTATTCCACCAAATAAAGGTGAGGCGATACTTGGGATACTTCTTTCCACCAAGTTTCCTAGTTCACATGCCACCATTGTGAGCATTGGGAATTGATATGACTAGTTTTATAACATCTACGATAGAGAAATGATAAACCTTCATAGTCAAGCAATTGTTTCTAATCCCTACCTACAAATTTTAGGAGAATATCCACTGGAAAATATTGTGTAATGTCCATTTCCACCAAAATGTAGGCATAGGTGGTATGTAGAAAGTTTAAAGAGCCCTCATCCACCCCCAAAAAATTTCCCAAAAAAATTCCAATGGCTTCGAAGCAAGATTCAAAAGCCTTACCCAAATCGAAGCAAAATCAAAGGATTTGGTAATTGGGTTGAAAGTTGGGAGCTAGGGTTTAAGCATCAACAAATGTTGCTCCTCCCAGTGGGTAAAAGCAAGAAGTTGGGTCCATGAAGAGGGGAAGTTTTGGCCAAAAAAAATTCTCACAAAAAATGTGTACACGTTATTAAAAAAATGCGTATGCGTTATTAAAAAAACGTGTATGCGTTATGCTTTGAGTAGCCAAGCCTAAAAAAAACATATGCATTAAAAAATGTGTACATCATTTTAAGAGTACACATTTTATAACATGTATGTGTCATTTATTTAAAAAATTAAATACCTTTTAGAAACATGTATGTGTTTTAAAACACATACACGTTTTAAAATGCATACACGTTTTTAAAAAGTATTTAATTTTTTAAATAATCAAGCAAATAAAGAACGTGTATGCATTTTTAAAAACACGTAACTGTTTTTGAAATTTTGAATCCACAACCCACATGATGCCTCGGTTTTAGGCTTGGAAAAGTCTTGGCAACCCAACCCTTAGCCTTTGACCTGCAACTAAAAAACTAAGGCAGGTTCAAGAGAAATGTCCAACTTTGGCAATATGGCTGATGGACTTTTTTTTTTAATCAATCTATGAAATTAAAACCCATTAGAGAACACAATATCTAGTTTCCAAATATATAATTTTTTAAAGATTGGATTATATTTGTTATTTTTTAATTAATTTAGACTAAGCAAACTAGTCCATAAATGTGAAAAATAAGACTTGTTTTTTAATAATTTTTTTTGGTTAATTTTCTTGTAAAAAAATTTACATGGCATCAATCTTCAAAAAATTCTCTACACAATGAAAAAAAAATAAAAAAAATGTTTAGTTTAGGTCCAATTATGTTGTCTGTACATGTTGATTTTGAAAAACAACAATTAAGGCCAATAAAAATTTAATAAAAAAAAATATTCAAAAAAAATTACAAAAAAATATCCTCATCAATCTTCATGTTGTTAGCTATCTTTCCCCCAAAGGAATTAGCAAAATAATTTTATTTGGGTGTAAAAGTGGTGTACACACATGTGCATGGTATGGTAAAAAAAAGACTTTTAAAAAGTGGTTTTTATACATCCTTATCAAAATTTAATTTCTATCATCTAGATATTTGAATAAATTACATATTTGGAAACTAGATTCAAAATTATAAATTTCATATTACTAATTTTTTTAAAGATTCATTGTGTAAGTGCCTCAAATTTTCAATCCAAGTGTGAAAAATTCTGAAAAACAACAAAAACACTTCCATTTTTTGAGCTTTTTGTGGACCCAACTTCTTGCATCAACCTCGGCTCCATTGATAATCACAGAGGATGGTGTTCCTATATTTAACACTATCAAACACCACCACGAAGAACCCTCTTTCATTTGGGTAAATTTGGACATCACCATCCAACATAGGCTACCAAGTTTCTATGATCCAACATTGTAGCTCTACTAGACTTGGCCAAAGCCCTTGGAGTCTGTCGATCAAACCCATCTCTACTAAATACAAAGAATTTTTGGAAACTTTATCTACAATAATCTCTTCAAAGAAGATAATAGGAGTTGAATGCACACTACGAAGGAGTCAAATTTCCTTCTCTCCACTATCATCCATACCCACCCACTCACTCCCCATCGTGCCATCATCCTTCTTCCTATGCCTTGGTTGCAAAGCAGGTCAGCCAATAAAGTCTAAGTTTTGGCAAGTTTTGGAATGCCCTAAACTAGCATACCACCCCTACCTTGCCACTAATTTCCCTCCAACCACCTTTGTGAAGCTTATGATCAATAGGAAAATCTCGCCCAAAATTGCATGCACTAGCCACGACAACAAATGACATTACTAATGTTTATGAAGATATTAAATATTAAGAAATTATGTCTTGGAATTTAAATTTCACTATTTTGTTAAATTTATTAATATTAATAACTATATTTATATATAATTAAATTAGATATAATAAATAATATATTTGTTAATAAGTATTATAATAAACAATTATATTGTACTATTAGTATTAATATAATAAATATATATGTTATTATATATTATTAATATAATATTATAATTAAATTATATATTAATAATATATTTATATATATGTTGGTTGATAGATTTTTCCCTTAGAAATTAACACAAATTGATTCTATTTTTTCCAAAAGGATGAAAACTATCAACAACAATTAGAGAGATCACCATTATATTGGTGATCTTCCTCTAAATTTTAATTGAGGTACAACTCCCTCTTCTGATATAAATTTTGATTTATGAATTTAAGTAAAATGGGAGCATGATTTTAACCATAAAGGAGGAAAGGTAAAACTATCATCTATGCATAGACATGAAAATAGATGGGATAGAAAATACTCTAAACTACTAATAGTGCTGAAAAGTAAACTGGAAAAATATCAATATTGTAGCTCACAAACCAGATTATCAAAAGACTGTTGACTTGACTCATTGTAATCTTAGCATTCATTGAAGATAAATTAATTAAATGTTGGAAATTGTGCCTCAACTTGCTGGGTTGTATCTCTGTTCAAGTCTTCATTGTCGGCCGATAGTTGGAGTTCCTAAGTTTGAAACCTTGTCGCGGAGTTTGGAAGTTTTGTAACTTCCCAACTGACCGACTTCCTTCATTGTCGCGGCATCGGTGATTTTTGTAACTTTGTAACCTTTTCGCGGAGTTACGAAGTTTGTGTTTTCTTTGATTGGGCGATAGTGGTATCAGCTTGTTGCGGGGATCGATAAATTCATAACTTGTATGTGGTGGTTATGAAGTTAACATTTTGAGCGACATGCCGATAGTTTTCCTCTTGCTGACAGGTATGTGTGTTCGGTGAGAACTCTTACCGATACTGTTGGTCTCATCAACAAATTTGTGTTTGATATGAGCTCTTGCTGACAACGATGGTCTTGCTGATAGAACTACATGATGAAAATCGGTGTGACATAAAGGTTTTATAAGAATCTTAGCAACAATGATGGTCTTGATGATAGTTCTGCAATGGACGTCGGTGAGAAGTCTTGCTGATAGAGAGTCTAGCCCATGGTTTTACATTCGATATGACTCTTGCTGATGGTGGTGACTCTTGTCGATAAGGATAGTCAGGCATTGTGGCATTGGGGATACACAGTCTGGTGTCTCACTGACATGTGATTTAGTTTGAACATTTTGACCGAATGACTTTTTGACGTGGTTTGTTTTGAACCAATGAGTGAAGCAAAAGGAGAACCGTTGGTAGTTGAATAGTTGTGACTATTATGTTGTGGAAAATGAATAGGCTATGAGAGAATGGATTAGCCTCTGCAATGGTTGACGATGATGACCAGTTTTGATGATGTAGTGTTGTTTTTGATACTGAACATGGATTGATCTGAGTGGGTTCATTGTATGTGTCTAAGAGCATTGTGAGATTAATCAGTGAATGTTGCTACTGTAAATTGACATCAGAAAGTTAAGTCTAATATTTTTATGTAATTTTGTTTACTGTAATACAAAGATGTTTTTCTTGGTGTGGTGGGTTTTTCTCCCCTAAGGGTTTTCCCATGTAAATCTGGTGTCCAATTGTGTATGTCTTCATTTCTCTTTTCTATTATTCTTTTCATGTGTATCTAATTGCACTGTAATTGTAAAATTTAAATTCCTATCTGCATTCTTCCTTGAGGTTTTGGCATTAGGAGAGTTTTTCTGCACCTAAGCTTTCCTTACAAGTGGTATGGGAGCCTAGCCAGTTGTGTTATCCTTGTGGGTACGTTGGGTTTTTTGTGTCAATTCTGTTTAGTGGGAGTCTTGTAGAAGTCTCGTAATTTGAATTACAGACTAAGATGGCAGGCATGTCAGGAAAGATTGAAATTGAGAAATTCAATGGAAGCAATTTTGAGTTGTGGAAACTCAAAATGGAAGATTTGTTGGTTGACCGTGATCTTTGGCTTGCCATGTCTGGAACGAAGCCTACTGGCATGAAGCAAGAGGATTGGGACCTCACAGATTGAAAATCAAAGGGGCTAATAAGGCTCTGTTTAGTAGACTATGTTCTTCTAAATGTTCAAGAAGAAAAGATAACATCCTCTTTGTGAAAAATACTGGGAGCTATTTATCAGGGCAAGTCCTTGGTGAATAATTTGTTCTTGAGGAAGAAGTTATACTCTTTGAAAATGTAGGAAGGAGTGTTTGTTGTTGATCATTTGAATGCTTTCAACATGTTGATTGCTTAGTTAGCATCTGTGGGTGTAAATATTGATGAAGAAGATTGTTGTATGTTATTGTTGTGTTCTTTTCCAAATTCTTGGGATCACTTGGTGATGGCTATCGGGAGTACCACTTCCTCTTTTAAGATGGAAGATATTGTTGCTTCTTTGTTATCAGAAGAGATGAGAAGAAAATATTCTGAGATGGCGAAGGAGGCTCTTGCTGTTAGAGGCAGATTGAAAGAAAAAGGCAAGAAGAAGGACAAGAAGTCCAAATCCAAATCAGAGGGGAGATCAAAGTCTCCTGGTAAGAAGTCCAAGGTAAAGTGTTGGAATTGTGGGAAACCTGGTCATGTCTAAAAGGATTGCAAAGAGGAGAAAAATAAGAAGTATTCTTCTGAAAATGATTCTTCTTAGCGTGATGCAGACGCTTTCATTGTAGCCTTGGCTACACAAGCATCAGATGATGTCTAGCTAATTGATTCTGGAGCATCTTTCCACATGATATCTCATAGAGACTAGTTCACTAAGTATGAGAAATATGATGGTGGAAGGGTGTATTTGGAAAGCTATTCATCTCTGGAAATAGTTGGTCATGGAAGAGTCAAAATTCAATTCCCTGATGGAAGAGTGAAGAGAATCAATGATGTAATGCATATACCAGGTCTGGCTTGAAATTTACTTTCTGTTAGTAAGCTGAACGATGTTGGAGTGCAAGTCATGTTCTCTAGAAATGGTTGCAAGATGACTAGAGGCTCAATGGTGCTAGCTAGGTGTGCTCATATTGGTACCTTGTATAAGCTAGTTGCACATGTTGTGCAATGCAATAGTGTCTCTGTAAAGTCATAGAAGGCTACTCATGGAGAAAAGGAGAAAAAAGTTCCTGATAGTGCAAACTCTATGGAAGTTAAAATTTTAGTAGAAAAGACTATGCTCTGGCATCATAGGCTAGGCCACATTGGAGAAAAAGGTTTGAAAACCTTTAAAAATAAAAACCTGGTTGAAGGGCTTGATGATTGTAACCTTGAATTCAAGTTTTGTGAACATTGTATATATGGTAAACAACACCATGTTTCATTTTACTCCAGTCCTCATAAATATTTTGGTTTACTTGATTACATACATTATGATGTTTTTGGTCCAGTAAATGTTCCTTCTTTGTCTAAATCAAGATATTATGTATCATTCATTGATGATTATTCAAGAAGGGAATTTGTTTATTTTTTGAAAAGTAAATCAGAAGTGTTTAGTTGTTTTAAGGAATTTAAAAACCTTGTGGAAAATTAGACTGGAAGAAAAATAAAATTTTTAAGGACTGAAAATGGCAGTGAGTTTTGTTCTGATGAGTTTGAAAGGTATTGTAAAGATCATGGGATTAAAAGACATAAAACTACACCCTACACTCTGCAACAAAATGGAGTTGCTAAAAGGTTCAATAGGATAGTGATGGAAAGAGCACAAAGTATGCTAAGCAATGCTGGCTTGGAGGAGAAGTTCTGGGCTAAGGCAGTTGCAACAGCATGTTATTTAATAAACCATTCTCTGAATTCCGCTCTTGTTGAGAAAGTACCTTTGGAAGCATGGTCTGGAAAGAAGCCCTCTCTGAAACATTTGTGTCTTTGGTTGTGAGGCATATGCATATGTGCCAAATGAAAAAAGTTCTAAATTGGAAAACAAGGTTGTTAAATGTATTTTTATTGGTTATAGTGCTGGCATAAAAGGATACAAGCTTTGGAATCTTGATACAAAGAAGGTTTTGTACAACAGAAGTGTTATTTTTTGTGAGTTGAAGCCTTCTAATTTGGATCTGCAGTCAGAGAAAAAATTAGAAGATAAAAAGGATGTAGTTGAAATTCCTCTAACACCAGATAAAGAGGAATTGAAAATTCAAAATGTACCTAAAACTAAGGAGAGCTCAAGTAGTTCTGAGAGTTCTGAAGAAGAAGAACAATCTCAGCCTCAGCCTATGAGGAGGTCAACATGTGAAAGAAAGCAACCTGATAGGTATGGGTTTTCTTTGTTAGATTCTACTTGTGCCTATGCTTTAATTTCTAGCACTGATGAGCCTAGGACTATGAAAGAGGCATTTAGAATGTCTGATTCAAACTCTTGGTTGGAAGCCATGAATGAATAAATGGAATCATTAGAAAAGAATGATACTTGGAGTTTGGTGCCCTTGCCCGAAGGCAAAAAAGTTGTTCGCTATAAATGGGTATTTAAAAAGAAAACAGGTCTGGATGGCAGTGTGGAAAAGTATAAGGTGAGGTTGGTTGTGAAGGGGTATTCCCAGGTAGAGGGAATTGATTATGGATAAATTTTTTCTCCTATAGCTAAGCTGACATCTATTAGATTTCTTTTGTCACTAGCAGCAACATATGACTTAGAGATTGAACAAATGGATGTGAAGACAACATTTCTTCATGGTGACTTTGAAGAAGAAATTTATATGTCCCAGCCTAAGCACTTTGTGGAAAAAGGTAAAGAAAATCTGGTTTGCAAGTTGAAAAAATCTTTGTATGGATTAAAACAATCTCCTAGAATGTGGTAAAAAAAATTTGACCCTTTTATTTTGTCATTGGGATTTGTGAGATATAAATATGATCATTGTGTGTACTTCAAAGCTGAAAATGATCGTGTTCTTATTATTGATCTCTATGTTGATGATATGTTGTTCATAGGTAATAGTAAGTTAATGCTTTTTGATCTAAAATATTAGTTGTTTGCAAAGTTTGAAATGAAAGATCTTGGTGCAACCAGGTATATTCTGGGAATGGAAATAACCAGGGATAGGAAGAGTAGAAAAATTTGGCTCAGTCAGAGTAAGTATAATAATACTATTCTGGAGAGATTTTGTATGACTAAATGCAAGTAATGCAAGTAGCTAGTTGTTCTAGTTTTGCGGGGAATGAAGCTATCTATTGAAGAGTGTCCAAAATCTCCTACTGAGATGGAGGACATAACCAAAGTGCCTTATTCTAGTGCAGTTGGTAGTTTAATATATGCAATGGTCTGTACAAGGCCAAACATTTCCCAAGCAGTGGGATTACTTAGTCATTTTATGGAAAATCCTAGAAGAACACATTGGGATGCTGTGAAAAGAGTGTTTAGATATCTGAAGGGAACTTTAGAATATTCTTTGTGTTACCATGGAAATTTGGTTGAATCATAGAGGACTCTCAACATTCGAGGATATGTAGATTCTAATTGGGTAGGGGACATTGACAACAGAAGATCCAATAGTGGATATATTTTCATGATGAATGGTGGTGCAGTTAGTTGGATGAGTAAGCAGGAGGTTGTAGTTTCTTTGTACACTACAGAGGAAGAATACATGCCAACAACACACGCATGTAAAGAAGCAATCTGGTTAAAATGTTTGTGTTCTAACATTGGGTTTGATGCAGAGCAAATTACAATCTACTGTGATAGTCAGAGTGCTATTTGTTTGGCAAAAAATCCTACTTTCCATGCTAGGATGAAACATATTGATGTACAGTATCATTTTGTACGAGATATGGTAGAGGATTGAAAGGTCTCTTAAGAAAAAGTGGATACTTTGGAAAATGTTGCAAATGAATTGACAAAACCAGTGAGCACAGACAAGTACATGATGTGTGCCAGTTCGATGGGCCTTGGAGCCCATGAACTTCATTAACTTCGAGTTTGAAGGAAGCCAGTAAGTCTTCGTCAAGTGGGAGATTGTTGGAAATTGTGCCTCAACTTGTTGGCTTGTATCTCTGTTCAAGTCTTCATTGTCGGCTGATTGCTAGAGTTCCTAAGTTTGAAACCTTGTCGGAAAGTTTGGAAGTTTTGTAACTTCCTGACTGACTGACTTCCTTCATTTTCACGGCATCAGTGATTTCTATAAATTTGTAACCTTTTCACGAAGTTACAAAGTTTGTGTTTTCTCTGACTGGGCGACATTGGTATCGGCTTGTCACGGGGATCGATAAATTCATAACTTGTATGCGATGGTTATGAATTTAACATTTTGAGCGACATGCCGATAGTTTTCCTCTTGCCGACAGGTATGTGCATTAGGTGAGAACTCTTTCCGATACCATTGGTGTCGCCAATAGATTTGTTTTTGATATGAGCTCTTTCCGACAATGATGGTCTTGCCAATAGAACTGCACGATGAACATTGGTGTGACATAAAGGTTCTATAAGACTCTTAGTGACAATGATGGTCTTGTTGATAGTTCTGCAATGGACATCAGTGAGAAGTCTTTCCGATAGAGTGAGTCTAGCCGATGGTTTTGCATTCGATATGACTCTTGCCAATGGTGGTGACTCTTGCTGATAAGGACAATCAGGCATTGTGGCATCGAGGATACACAGTTTGGTGTCTCAACGAAATGAGGTTTAGTTTGAACTTTTTTACCGAATGACTGTCTGACGTAGTCTGTTTTGAACCAATGAGTGAAGCAGAAGGAGAATTGTTGGTAGTTGAACAGTTGCGACTATCATGTTGTGGAAAATGAATAGGTTGTGAGAGAATGGATTACCCTCTGCAATGGTTGACAACGATGAACAATTTTGATGATGTAGTGTTTTTTTTATACTGAACATGAATTGATCTGAGTGGGTTCATTGTATGCATTTGAGAGCATCGTGAGATTAATCAGTGAATTTTGCTACTATAAATTGACATTAGAAAGTTAATTTTGATCTCTATATGTAATTTTGTTTACTATAATACAAAGAGGCTTTTCTTGGTGTGGTGGGTTTTTCTCTCATAAGGGTTTTCCCACGTAAATCTGGTGTCCAATTGTATATATCTTCATTTCTCTTTTCTGTTATTCTTTTCATGTGTATCTGATTGCACTATAATTGTAAAATTTAAAGTCCTATCTACATTCTTCCTTGAGGTTTTGGCATTAGGAGAGTTTGTTCCGCACCTAAGCTTTCCTTACATTAAATGCCAAAGACAACACATCCTCATAGGGAAGGAATATTCAAATGCTTATCTAATTTCATAGACTTATTCGTGAACATTAGCATTCTATTCATATTTTATTGCACATAGACAATAAACATCTACAACAAAATATCAAAACTGCAAAATTTGATCCCTCAATTAAGATTGATTCTCACTCATGCATCACAGTGCAAGGGGGATCAAAATTTTGGACCCTTGCAATATCTGACTAAGGAATATTTAAAATATAACATCATAATAGTTGGGACTTCTTGAAAGACAATTCTTGGATGATAATCGTCATCTAGCCAAATAAGAGGTTGGCCAGAAATAAACTAATTCTTGTCATATTATGACAATGTAGTAATTAAGGACTATTTTTATTAGTGGTTATGATTGCATCACCATTTTCGATTGATATGATAGAGGAGTCAATCGACACTTATTGTAAGCAAGCCTCATGGTATACACTCATGCGAAATGTCTGCCACCTCTCATTTGTTGGTGACTGTTGGCATGCCACCTAAGATTGTTTTCGTGTAATTTCTTTAAATGCAAAGGATTTTGTTGATTCCTACATCCAATTTACTAAATTCCCATCACATCACCTTGTTGAATTCATTAATTTTGAGGTGATTTGAGTGTACTTCTAGCATTAATTTCCTTCAAGAAAACTCCACTAGTTTGTTCACACCATTCTATAAAATAATTGTGTAGTTCTTCATTTTACTTAATGCTTGTTTCAATTTCAAGCATTTCAAGCTCTTCTAGTGATGCAACTTTTGAAGCTAGGAGTGATTTCCTCATTTTTGAAGGTATCGAGTGTAGTGTCATGCAAAGATTGGTTGTAGACTACCTTTGAAAAATCTTCCTCATTCGCAATGATGTGGAAGAAGGATTTATCCAAAAGATCATTAAAGAGCACTTTCTATCTCAGGTTCACGTTCATAATTTTGGCCTGCTGGAAT
Organism: Sequoia sempervirens; assembly: GCA_007258455.2. NCBI lineage: Eukaryota > Viridiplantae > Streptophyta > Pinopsida > Cupressales > Cupressaceae > Sequoia > Sequoia sempervirens. The sequence continues at coordinate 163,172,708 of VDFB02047230.1, forward strand.
GCTTCCTTTACAACATCATGCACACTTTTGGGAGATTCAAATGGGGAATCTTTACTGCTAAGTTTCTAGTAAGGCCCATATACCTATTGTGTGTGGAAGACACCCTGAGAGGTCTATCCGAGAATCCTCATGTGGGTCTAGTGAACAATTCCATTTGTATTGAGACTGTGCTATGAAATGAACAAGTTAGGCAAGAAGTTTCCTTACTTTGTGTAGGGCTTGAGTGCAACAACATGGAGACCTATGCCCACTTTGTTGAGTTAAATTAGAATCTCTTCTCCTTTATGAAAATTGAGCATATGCAATAATTGATTGTGGTCATCAGAATCCTCATCTTTACTCCCTATTTTTAAGACCCCTTGTGATGAAAAACCCCTCTTTTTATGATGTAATTGCAAAATGTATATGATAAATATATATCTCTTTTTTTGATTTCGAACTGCACTATGTAATGTGTATGGACTTTAAATGCTTTATCTTTGTGTTTATATTTCTCTATAATGTGCTCTTATTTTTACACCTATAATGGATTCCTTTACACACTTAGGATGTTGTTATCTTTATAATATTTTCATCTTCAATGGTATCTTTCTCTTTTGTGTGAACATATTTCTGTAATACTAGCACATAGTGGCCCAAATATATGTGAAAATTGGATTCTAGGTATGGTTAGTAAAATATATTTGGAGTCCTCCCACCTTATGAAACTGTAATCATCACCACCTAGGTCATAATAACCCTTACACTACTGTCGAAATTCCCTTTAATGAATTCACTAAAAGTAATTTCTTTGAAACGATATTCTTCCTTCCTTTGAAAATCTGCCTCAAGAAATATGACGTTTTTAAACCCTGTTGGGAACCAACAAATGTTTCAAAACTATTTGAAACTCATCAAAAGTATTCATCACTTCAAATGTTTTAGCCTTCAATATACTTTGATAATCGTAGGGACCTTTTAGTAACGTAACCCATACCTATGACTTGCAAAAGATTGATGTGCAATAAATTCTAAGTTAACTTTTTTAGATTGTCAGGTGTGAAAAAGGTTAGGAAACTTTAGCGGTGCTCAACATAAGTTATAAACCACTTGGAAAAGGCAACAAGGAACATTGTTTTCTTTATTTAGAAGGACACAATTTTTGTAAGGGAGACTAAAAATGGTGCTAACTATATATAAATAAAATGTTAGATAATATTATATTGAATATATTATATTTATTATTATGATACATATAAGCTACCATATTTCAAAAGATTAACTCTACAATGTTGCACACTAATCCCATGCCTTGTTGAACATACACCATAATACTGAGAAGGGGGTGAATCAATATTCTAGCAGATCTCAAAACATCAAAAATAAAATAAACTTCAAACTCTACGACATAAGCAAGAACATGAAATATAGAAACAATGCATAACACAACACCGAATGTACATGGAAAACCCTTGTGGACACAAAAAAAGTAACCCTTCTAATTTTTCATGTTCAGGCTCTTCTAGTGGATTTTGGCTTTATTTTTCCTATATTTACTGTTGTTATGTGGTCAAAACTTTCACATTAGTTCTTGGACCCTTGTGAATCATTAAGAATTCTAGGTTGTCTTGTAAAAGTGTTGTGAAGTGTTATAACCCACTTTCACACTTTTCGAGGACCTTTCATCATAATTCACTTAAATAACTTATTTTTATCACTTACCAAGTCTTATTTCAAAGTGTTGTAAAGAGTTGTAACAAACTCTCATGCTTTTCTAGACTTGTCATCACTAATTCAACCCTTTCTCATGTTTAAATGTCCCCTTAATGCACTTTCCAACCATTCTTAAGTGCATTTTTTAGGATATTCCCATTAGAAAACATTTAATGCCCTTTAATTTCTGGCACCCACTTAAATTTCTTAATTGGGACTAAGTCGCCAATAGTGGTGACTTAGTCCTATTTGGCACAAAAATCAAAATTATTTTAAATTTCTGGCAAGATTTGTCCTCTAACCCTTAAGGTTGGCCTATGATGTGTTATTTTCAGGAAATTTTAATAAAATCATGTATAAATAAGGGTTTTTCTCCTCATTTTTCATTTCCTATTCACTTATTCATTCAAGCATTCAATCAAGTAATTAATTTAATCATTCTCAATCATTCAAGTACTCTAAGCATAATCAAGTCATCCTTTGGAGCACTTCATTGCATATCTTCAGATTTACACATCAAGGGTTTGGTAAGTTTATGACATTGTGTGTTGTTTATTTATCATTCTCTTTCCATTTCATTTCATTTCATAGGGTTTGATTGCCAAAGTGGATTTTGACCAAGGCAAACCCCTATACTGTAACCCTTAACCATTTTCCCCTCTTTTCATGTGTGTTTGTGGAATTTGTAGGAAGATTTCTCAAGGAAATAGGTGTTGAAAAGTGGTCAAGAATTCATCAAAGTCAATAAACTCAACATAACCCTAATTCAAGCTTGGAGACACTTTTTACCTCATTTTCTCTAGAATCAAGTGTGAACACCTATCAGAAAAGCAAGTGTAGACCTGAAGCTACAAGATTCTATCTCGAGATTCCCAAAATATACAGGTGGACTAAGTCACCACTAGTGGTGAATTAGTCTTGCTACCAGTCCTGAAAAGTGGTTTCTGCATTTTTGGATACCCATTTGGCAGATTCCTATTATGACAAGTTTTCCTTGAAACTAGGACTAAGTCGCCCAGCTTGGCATAAGTGTCCCAGCCAACATTTTCAATCAATTTTTCAAGATTCTAGAATCTATCCACATCAAGTTTCAAATTCTAGGTGCACCTCTCCAATTTTGTTTAGTTATTTTATCATTTACTTGCATTTTTAGGTGTTTTTGCATATCACAATGTGTTTTCCCTCACTTCACATTTCTTAGGTTTTGCATCATTAAATCATTTTCTTTTCAGATCAGTGCATTATTCCATCTTAATTAGACATATTACATCTCATCCACATTAAATTTGAGTGTAGAAATTTGCATTTTGGACCCCATTTCTTTCTCCTTTTAGGTAAAAAACCCTAGAAGAAGGTAAAGCAGTGTGGGCAATCCAAAATCATTGTCCACAACCCTAGAGGGGAAAAACCATAGTGAAAAATACTACTAGGAGCTACTTTCCTAATCTAACCTCGCAAATGAATAGCAGTTACAACTTTTTTTTAGGTCTACAACCCAAGGAAGCTACTGCTCCTTAAAAAGAGGTTTTAGGGTTGTAGTGTAGGAAATTGTACACCTTTATAATTTCACACTTTGTTGCATCCCCTTAATTAATTGGACTTAATTAAGCTCCTAATTGACCAAATTATGTATTCCAAAGCCTTATTATTCCCATTTTTCGAAAGGGAAACCTATATTAAACAATTTCCAACATTAATTAAATCACCTTGGAAATTGAGTGTCCTAGAATTAGGTCCCCTTTAAGTCCTATGACACAATTTTTAATATGTTTTAGGTGCCATTTTAATGATTCAATTTCAAATTTCAAGTGTTAGCTTTTAGAATCTATTTTTTAGGAAAATAGATAAACACCTATAAATACATAGTCTTTTTATCAATTCAAATCTAAGAAGCATTAGAAATCAAGATGTAAACATTACAAGAGAAAATATTATTGTTAAGAGAATTCAAGCATAGATTTATCAGTCATTTACTTCAACAATCAAGATCATATTATCATGTCAAAGTTCATGTTTTTTCATGTCATTTTTTGGAGATAACATTGTGATGTAGGTTTCAAGAATTCAAACAAGTATTCAAGTATCAATCAATCAAACTAATCCATTCAAGATCTAAGCCTCAGAGTGATGTGTCTAACTTTAGTCATCTAAGGGGAGCCGTTAAGGGTTTGGTGAGTTGTAACAAGATTTTTTCATTCGTGAATTCCTTCTTTTTTTAATTATTTCATTATCAAGGTTTAAGTACCAAATATGGGGTTTGACTAAGGGGTAAATGCACCGAGTTGTGACACAAAAATGGCTCTTAAGATGCCACTTTTTTCTAAAATCAGCTAAGTCTGATGTTCGTGAGAAAATGAAGATAGTTACGCTCAAAATTTGAAGATGCATCAAGAACAAGAGTTGAAGTGCTATGAATCTACTTTCTAAGCTAATAATTTTTTTTTTAAATAATGAAGAATAAGGGTTTGAAAAAGGGGTGCAAAATTGGTCATGTTTTTATAAAAAAAAATAGCATAGCATCTATGGGCCCCTCCATTTTTTGTTAACTTTTTTTTAGAATTTTAAAAATCTAAATGGTGAGAAAATAGCTAACACCATTTAGTTTATCACCGTTCTTTTAGCTAATTTTTTAATGAATATATAATATTTTATGAATTTTTGAATGGACACATCCTGAAAAGCTAAAATTTGAGTGTGCTCCCCCCTAATTTTTTTGGGAACTAATAAAAAATCATTTTTTCATTACACGTAGAATGGAGTCTAGTTTAAAAAATGTAATTTGTTCCAAATTTTGATGAACGAGTAGAAATATATCCTAAAACTAGCACATGTTGGTTTTTGACAAAAAATAGAGGAAATAACAAGAGAAGTTATGGATGAAAACCTTAACATAATAAAAATTTTTATTATATGGTTATATATGTAAGAGAGAGCCTAACGTCATCATGGTTTTTTTTAAAAACTTGCATTGAAAGTTGTATAAACCTAATGGTTAGCATAACCAAAAATGTGTTCCAACCCTTTTGTGGTTTATGATAGATGATGGATAGTCAAGGCTTTACCTTTCACTCCCTCTCTGCCTCCTTCCCTCTTAACCAATACATACCCATTCTCTCTCAACCCTCTCTAGGTCTCTCCTACACTCTCTACCTTGTATTCCATCCTTATGGTTTAAGGTATAGGGTTGAGGTTTAAATGTATAGGATAAATCCCCCTCTATCTCAAGTATCTCCCTCCCTTTATCCCTCCCACCACCCTCTCTCTCAAGTCTCTCCCTCACTCCATCCCACCCTCTCTCTTGGATCTCACATAGCCCCTCTCCCTCTCTCAGGTATCTCCCTCCCACCCTCTCTCTCTTGGATCTCTCACAACCCCTATCCCTCTCACAGGTCTCTCCCTTCCACCCTAACTAGATAACTCTCTCTCCCTCTCAAGTTTCTCTCTTAGCTCTCTCTCTAGTCTCTCCCACTCCCTCTCCCTCCCTCTCCCTTAGGTTTCTCCCTCAAAATATCCCTCCTACACCCTCTCCCTCTCTTGGGTCTCTCTCTCTCTCACCCTAACTAGATAACTCTCTCTCCCTCTCAATCCTCTCTCTATTAGGTATCACTCCCTCCCAACCTACCTAGAAAAATATCTCTCACTCCAATACCCTCTCTCACACTCCCTCCCTCTCTCTCTCTCTCCCTCTCTCTCTCTCTCTCTCTTACTCCAACCCCCTCTCAAGTTATTATCTTTCTCTCTCCCTCTCATCTCTCTCTCAAGTCTCTTCTACTTAGCATTGAGGCTTGAGGAATTACAATTTAATGGTTCAGGGTTGAGGTATTACATTTTAAGGGTTGAGAGTTGAGGGACTAAGGTTTAAAGGATAGTGTTGAGGGATTAGGCTAGAGGGTTGAGGGTTGAGGGTTGAGGATTGAGGGATGAGGGTTGAAGGTTTAGGGTTGATGGTTGAGGGATGAGGGTTGAGGGATTAGGGTCTAGGGTTTAATATATAGGTTAGAGGGTTGAGGAATTAGGGTTTAAGAGTTGAGGTTTGAGGGATTAAGGTTTAACATATAGGGTTGAGGGATTACAGTTGAGGTTTTAATCTATAGGATTGAGGGATTACGGTTAAGGGTTGAGGGTTGATGTTTTAAGAATTGAGGGTTGAGGGATTAATGGTTTAAGGTTTGAGGATTTAAGGGTTGAGGGTTGAGGGTTTAAGGGTTGAGGGTTGATGGATTAAGGATTTAAGGGGTGAGGATTTAAGAATTGAGGGTTGAAGGATTAGGTTTTAATTTAATAGGTTGAGGGATTAGGGTTGAGGGTTTAACATATAGGTTAAAGGGTTTAGGGCTTAAGGGTTTAAGGTTGTAGGGTTTAAGGTTTGAGGCTTGAGGGTTTAAGGGTCGAGGTTTGAGGGTTTAGGGATAGGGATTAGGGTTGAGGGATTAGGTTTTAAGGTATAGGGTTGAGGTTTTAATGTATAGGGTAGATAGTTGAGGGTTTATGGTTATGGGTTGAGGGATGAGGTTTTAAGGGTTGATGGTTGAGGGTATTAAGGTTTTAACATTTTATGGTTTAAGGTTTGAGGGTTGAGGTTTAAGGGATTATATTCTAAGGGTTGAGGGATTAGGGTTTAAGGTATAGGGTTGAGGTTTTAATTGATAGGGTAGAGGGTTGATTGTTGAGTTTTTAAGGGTTGAGGGTTGAGGGATTTAGGGTTTAAGGTTTGAGTGTTTAAGGTTTGAGGGTTGAGGGTTGAGGGTTTAATGGTTGAGGGTTGAGGGATTAAGGGTTGATGGTTTAAGGTTTGAACATTGACGGATTATGGTTTAAGGTATAAGGTTGAGAAATTAGGGTTGGGGGTTTAATTGATAGGGTTGATGGATTAGGGTTTAAGGTATAGGGTTGAGGGTTTAATTTAAAGGGTAGAGGATAGTGGGTTAAAGGTTGAGGTATTACAGTTTAAAAGTTGAGGGTTTAAGGTTTGAGGTTTGAGGGATTATAGTTTAAGGTATAGGGTTGAGGGAATAGGGTTTACGGTAGAGGGTGAAGGTTTGAGGTATTATAGTTTAAGGGTTGAGGTTTGGGGTATTATAGTTTAAGGGTTGAGGGTTGAGGGATTAATATTTAAGGGATAGTGTTCATGATTAGGGTTGAGGGTTTAATGTATATGGTTGAGGGTTGAGGGTTTAAGGTGTAGGGTTGATGGATTAGGGTTGAGGGTTTAATATATAGGGTTGAGGATTGAGGGATTAGAATTTAAAGGTTGAGGGTTGAGGGATTAGGGTTTAAGGTATAGAGTTTCTGGATTATGGTTGAGGGTTTAATGTATATGGTTGAGGGATTATGGATGAGGTTTTAATGCATAGGGTAGAGAGTTGATGGTCAAGGGTTAAGGTTTTAAGGGTTGGGGGTTGAGTGATTAAGGCTTTAAGTTTTGAGGGTTTAAAGGTTGAGGGTTTAAGGATTGAGGGTTGAGGGATTAAGGGTTTAAGGGACGAGGATTTAAGGGTTGAGGGTTGAGGGTTTAAGGGTTGAGGGTATAAGGTTCGAGGGTTTAGGTATAGGGATTAGGGTTGAGGAATTAGGTTTTAAGAATTCAAGGTCGATGGATTAGGTTTAAGGTATAGGGTTGAGGGATTAGGGTTGAAGGTTTAATGTATAGAGTAGAGAGTTGAGGGTTGAGGGCTAAGGTTTTAAGGGTTGGAGGTTGAGGGATTAAGGGTTTAACGTTTGAGGGTTTAAGTTTTGAGGGTTGAGGGTTGAAGGGTTGAGGGTTGAGGTATTAAGGTTTAAGGGTTGAGGGTTGAGGTATTAAGGTTTAAGGGTTGATTTTTGATGGTTTAGGGTTTGAGGGTTGAGGGATTAGGGTTTAAGGTATATGGTTGAGGTTTTAATTGATAGGGTAGAGTGTTGAGGGTTAAGTGTTGAGATATCAAGGTTTAAGGATTGAGGGTTTAAGTTGGAGGTTGAGGGTTTAAGGGTTGAGGGATTAGGGTTTAAGGTTTTACGTTTGAGAGATTAAGGTTTAAGGTATAGAGTTGAGGGATTAGGGTTGAGGGTTTAATGTATAGGGTAAAGGGTAGAGGGTTGAGAGTTGAGGTATTACAGTTTAAGGGTTGATAGTTTAAGATTTGAGTTTTGAAGAATTATGGTTTAAGGATTAGGGTTGAGGGTTTAATGTATAAGGTAGAGGGTAGAGGTTTGACGGTTGGGGTATTACTATGTAATGGTTGAAGGTTGAGGGATTAGGGTTGATGGTTTAATGTATAGGGTAGATGGTTTAGGGTTGAAGGTTGAGGGTTGAGGGTTGAAGGTTGATGGTTGAGGGTTGATGGTTGATGGTTTAGGGTTTAAACTATAGGGTTGAGGGATTAGGGTTAAGGGTTTAATATATAGGGTAGAGGGTTGATGTATTAGGGCTTAAGGGTTGAGGGTTTAAGTGTTGAGGGCTGGAGGTTGAGGGTTTAAGGTTTGAGGGTTGGGGTCCATTAGGGTTTAAGGTATAGGGTTGATGGATTATGGTTGAGGTTTTAATGTATAGGGTATAGGGTTGAGGGTTGAGGGTTGAGTGTTGAAGTATTTGAGGGATTAAGGGTTTAAGAGTTGAGGGTTGAGGGATTAAGGTTTAAGGCATAGGGTTTAATGTACAAGGTAGAGGGTAGAGGGTAGATGGTTTAAGGCTTGAGGCTTGAGGGTTGATGGTTTAAGGGTTGAGGTTTGAGGGTTTAGGGTTGAGGGTTTAAGGCTTTAAGGGTTGAGGTTTGAGGGTTCAGGGTTTACGGATTAAGTGTTGAGGGTTTAGGGTTTAAGGGTTGAGAGTTTAGGGTTTAGGGATAGGGATTAGGGTTGAAGGATTAGGGTTTAAGGGTTGAGGGTTGATGGATTAAGGGTTTCAGGGTTGAGGGTTGAGAGATTAAGGGTTTCAGGGTTGAGGTTTTAAGGTTTGAGGATTGAGAGATTATGGTTTAAGGTATAGGGTTGAGGGTTGGGGGTTTAGGGATAGGGATTAGGGTTGAGGGTTGAGGTTTGAAGGGTTGAATGGTTTAGGATTTAAGGGTTGAGGCTATAGGGTTAAGGTTTTAAGGGTTGAGGATTAAGGGTTTTGGGTTGAGGGATTATAATCTTGTCATTCCTTTTTCTACAGCAATAAGAGGTTAGGTTTATTTTTTTATCTTGATGATCACATATCTCTAAATATCCCTATTGGATCCCACTTTTACATTTTTCATCCCCGATATGCTTAACCCATTCTCCCAAAGATATAAACTATGATCTTCTATTATAAATCATGACATATTGTCTATTTGTAATTGTAATCCTTCTTTATTCAAGTCTTCGAAGTATAATAATTGCTATTTGTAGTTATAATCCTTCTTTATTCAATTCCTAAAAATGTATCATCTTTACTTATACCCAAGTGTAGGTAAATTGTGTTTTTTTTTTTTTCTTATCCTTTTGGATTGCTAGTTAGCATGATCACTTTGTAGGAAAATTGTGAGGAAGATATGCTCACATGTATCATGAGACAATTGATGACAATTTCCCACTCTTGGTGATGTTTGGGAAAAAATTAATTATAAAAAATCATCTCTTCCTCTTCATCCTTCTCTATGTCTTCATACCTCCTAAAACAGTCTTCCACTCTTCTCTCTCCCCTTTGTAGGTCTCTATGTAGGGTCAAGGCTTACACAATGAAAAAAAATTTATACAACACATTTGGCACTCGCCAAAGTACAAATCCTTCAAATATAACATTTAGTGCATGCAAAATTGGAAGGTCATTTTACATCACATTTGGTGCTCGCCAAATTTGGTGAGCACAAAATGTGCTTTTTTCCAAAAATGGTAAAAAAGGGGAGTTGACTTGTGATTCAAGCCCACAATTCTCTACATTTGTCTGGTTTTGTACTTTATCGGACTCACAAATACCTTTTTATGTAGTTGACTTGTTGTAACACCATATTATGCTTGCTCCATTACCTTATGAGCACCATTTTCTTGCTAGAAAATGTAGAAGAATATAATTTGAAGTTTCTACATCATATTTGATTATCTCAAGTAATATATTCATTTTTTGTAGAATTGAAATGGTTATATTTAGTTTTTTTGTTTAGTTTTGACAATATAGAGCATTCCTTTCATGATTTCATTAATCATAATAGTTTTACATACAATTCAACATTGAATTAGATGGAAGTTGCATAGAAAAGTTTAATTTTTAGGAGTTTGAAGAAAAAAATGATAAACATGACATAATTTAGATGAATTCATGTAAACCTATATAGAGGATTACAACTTAACAAAAAAATTCTTATGAATTCCATTTACATTGCATAGAGTAGTCCATTTCCATCATGGTTAGTGGAATTCACTCTTTTTCATTTTAGTTAGGTGTTTATATGGTATTTTTTGTTTAGTTTTGACAATATAGACCATTCATTTCATGATTTTATTAATGTTAATTGTTATACATACAATTAAACATTGAATTAGATGGAAGTTGCATAAAAAAGTTTAATTTTTAGGATTTTGAAGAAAAAAATGAAAAGCAAGACATAATAGATGAATTCATGTAAAATTATATAGAGGATTTGAAAAAATGTCTCAAGGAAATACCTCAAAGAAATGTGGTCTCATGGAATACAATGACAAGAAAATGCAATTGGTAGCTACTCCTAGTTATTAGTTATGCAATGTGAAGTAATTGGATAACAACTACACTTAGGTTGACTTTGAAAAAAATAGATTGTAACTGGAATTTTGCCATCTATCAACATTTAGTTATTAGTTATGAAATGTGAAGTAATACTTGAGTTTGAAAGATGTGTAATGCAATGTAATCAACGATATGTCATGGCTAACATATATTTTCTCCAAGCATCCATATCTTTCTTGAAAGCACCTTTGTTAGGATTTTAGCCATAGCAGTAAGGAAGTGATTTTTTTGATAACATTCTTTGGTAGACATGTACGAGAAATGTGGTGGAATATACAAGGTAGTGAGTTGTTTGAAAAATTTCCTCAAAGAAATATGGTCTCATGGAATGCATGACCAAAAAATGTAATTGTAAATTGCTCCTAGTTCATCGACAAGGTATGTGAAGTAATTGCATAACTACACTTCATAGTTTTACTTTCAAAAACAAAGAGAGTAATTGAAAATTTTTCATCTATCAACATCTAGTTATTAGTTATTATGAACCCCAATCCTAGACCTGCACAAACATAGCAAACAAACAGATAATTAGATTCAAATGTAAGTTAGAACTAATATTCCCCATGAAATTCGTTCACAATGCTCAAAATAGGAAATAAACAAAGAACACAACAATAAAGCTATTAAATCCTATCAAAACATGCAAACTCTCAATCCCATGGGGGAATTGGTGCCAATTTGATGTGGAAATTGGCCCTTTCCCAACTCCTTTGCAAGCTTGATGATATTTGATGATTTGGTGATGATTGCTTCAAATGAACTCCATGATAAAAACCTCCAATAACCTAGCTATGATGTGATGAAATGGATGAAAATGCTAATGCTTGAAGATGAAATTGAAGTATAGTAAGTTTGCTCAAATTGCACGAATGATCAAAACAAAGGATAACCTCTCTACTTATAGAAGAAATTGATGAGAGAAGAGGAAAATGGGTTGAATGTGAGATCATTCAACAACCAATGGCCAAATGCCACTTGTCAAGATGTGAATGGCAAAAGGATGTGCACATTTTGATGAATGTGCCCATAAATGCAATTAGGTGTAATTTGAAATTAGTGAAATGACAAGGTGGAGGAAAAAAAGAATGACTTAAATGCCACTTGGCTCAATGCACAAGGACATGTAAGAGGAGTTAAATGCTTTGTTGAAGGAAAAATCCCATTTGGAGGGATTTTCAAAATTAAAGGAATATTCTCTAAAGATTCCAAGTTTAGAGAAAATGGAGATTTTATAAATCAATTAAATTGATTTATTTGTGCAAGTGGGAAAAGCTAGAGGATGTGACATGGATTAAGATTAGATTAACCAGGATTTGATTAACTTAAGAGGAAAATAGGTGATTGTGACATTCAACTTAAATATTTGGATTTATTTAAATTAAATGAGAAGATAAATAACATTAGAGATTAAATTAAATGAAGGAATTTTAGGATATTAATTAAATAAAATTTATTTATTTAATTAAAGAGATGACATTAGAAATTTAATTAAATAAATTTTATTTACTTAATTAAATGAGGAACACTTAGAAATTTAATTAAATAAATTTGATTTATTTAATTAAATGAGGAACATTAGAAAATTAATTAAATAGAATTGAGTTATTTAATTAAAGAGGAACATTAGGATTTGATTAAATAAAATTGATTTATTTAATCAAAGGGGGGTGTGAGGATTAAATAAAGTTGATTTATTTAATTTAAAGGAGAAATTAATCAAATAAATTGCTTTATTTGATTAACAAAAGAATTTGATGTTAATTAGTTAGATTTAGGTGCATGATGTCGATTTTTCATGTCTACATTTTTCCCCTCTTTGAAGCAATGTACTTGTTGCATTGGTTCAAAGAATAACCTTGTTGAGATCAAAGTTCAATTTATTTATTTTTGGATGCCCCAGCGGAAAGAAGTATACTGGTACATTGCCCCCTCGAGAGATCGAGGGAAAATTTTTATTTGAGGGTCAATCTCATGAAAAAGAGGTTCAAGATGGACATATGGATGGTTATGATGATGATGCAAATGAGATGGTTTTAAGATGCTGAGAAAACAAATATCTATTATCCTAATCATCTTAAATGATGATGCAATGCATGTGGAATGGATGATGTGATATGCTATGATTATGATATGCATGTATTCTAATGGTTTTTGGATGCAAGATGGATGCATACGTGATGTTTGATCAACCATCCTGATGCAGAGAGAAGAAATTAGATGATGACAAGAGGATTCAACAAGCCAAATTTATTAGAGATGATGCTGATGATGATGATGATTTTATTATCAGGAATTGGGACTCTAAAATAGCTACTTACCTTATGTTTGATAACACACATAGATACGATGCATCAATATATAAAGAACCAGGATGGAGTTGTACCTACTGTGATGTACTTTGAATCGACAATCAGATAGGAGTAATCATGTTCACACCTGGCATACGAAACCCTATTCAGAGTGTAGTTCAAATATCTCAAACATCTCAGACCAAAACATAGAAAGGAAAGCCTTCCTATGTGGTCAAAAAGACATTCAAAACACCCTCCCTACAAACCAAACAAAGCACACACAACCAAAGTTATATTACAAGAATATCCAACAAGCATAGCAGACAACCGATAATGATCATTGCCCCATTCCTATCTCTCTAAATCCTTCATTTGGACATCATTGAGAGGTCCTTGGAATGAGCATAGTAAGATAAATCCAACAAGATAAAATCAAGTAAACCAACAAGCTAATGTTCTTCATACTGCTAGCCAAGACTAAACTACGGTGATGCCTGATGTTGATGTCCATTGTAGGAAGGATGCATCCTAGGAAATGATGTTATCAGATGATGATGAGATTGATTGGGTGATAAGCTATTGACATGAAAATTTGACCAACTTGTTTACTTACTGATTTAGGTTTGAGACTTTGACGTTTTGAGTTTTTACTTTTGACTGCTAGACTTGTTTCTGACTGTTTTACCAAAGGTTGAGAATGACAATTGTTTTATTATGAGTGGATGTTTATTTTAGGTGAAAGCGAGATGGGGGTAGATGGATTTTTGGGTTTTTTTTCAATGTTTTTGATCTTTTGGAAATGTTGGAAGGCTATTTTTGGGATTTTTGCGATTTTGCAAATGTTTTGGTTTTCAAGTTTTTTGATTTTTAGGTGTTTTCTGAGATTTGACCAAGACCTATCCTAGGGGCCTCAGGGGCTCATCAACAGATTAGCCTTGCCTACATTATATAGGTAGAGACCATGTAGTTGGATTGACGACTTGACCGATTTACAGATGAAGATATACACATGATGAGATGTTAGTTTATTATGACAGACTCCTAGAAGACTAACCTAGATGTCTCAAGGGATGATCAAAGATCAACCTTGCCTATGTTCAAAACTTAGAGATGACGTAGTTCGACAAACGACTCTATTTTTGACTTTTTGGACTAACTTTTTGACCTATTTTGGATTTTGATATGATTTGGATGTTTTTGGATTTTTGATGTTTTGATGTTTTTGGGTTTTTTTATTTTCTGATGTTTTTGGATTTTGTGATTTTAAAACTTCAAGAATGTACATGAATCCAATACCATGCAAGACATGCCCCCAACATGATGCAATAGACTACTAAGATATAGGCAGGACAAATGAACCTTTTGAATGAGCCAAATAGCTCTAGGAGGGATCATGACATGAACACAAAACCAAACTATGATGCAAATGCAAATGGATGATGGAAGGATGTGATGGAATGCGATGGAATGAGATGGATGGATGATGTAGAGAAAGTTGTGGAGACCAAGATGGATGGAGAGTGCTTATTTACACATGGTACCTATTTTCCAGGTTTTCACCAAGGAACTTGTCCAAAGCACCATTGAAGTGGTTTTCACTAGAGGATGATTATTTCTCTTTATTGTTTTGATCCTTTTTTTGATTTTTTTGATTTTTGATTTTTTTGATTTTTTTGATTTTTTTGGTTTTTTTGTTGTCACCAAGACACTTGTTTGCTAGGTTTTCATTAGGGTGATCATTTTTTCAGGACATTTTCTAATTTTTATGGATTTTTGGTTCTATACCTCACAAGATTAGGCATAAAACTTTTTGAGATGGGAGCTATTCATGAGCTCCTATAGGGGTTCCCCTTTGGGTGTTGACAACTGATATGCCCCTAACTTGTAGCTTGTTGTGATGATAAATGGGCCCAACCAATTAGGCTCAAAATTTCCCTTACTATCTAGATTAGGCATATTCTTCTGATTTTCTTTCAGCACCAACTCTCCAACCTGGAAGGTCCTGTTTCTGATTTTCTTGTTATAACTCCTCTTGAGTCAGTTTTGATATACTTGCAGATGGTTCAAGTCATTCAGATGCCGCTCGTCTAGCAATTCCAACTCGTTGAGTCATGAAACCCAATATTCTTCATCCATGACATGGTTTTGTAGTGAGATTCTAAGAGATGGGAACTTGATCTCGATGGGAAATATAGCTTCTAATTCATAGACCAGGGAAAATGGGGTGGCACCTATGGGTGTGTGAATGCTGGTTCGATAGGCCTAGAGGGTGGGATTTAACTATAGATGCCAGTCACGACCTACGTCATTAATTGTTTTCTTGAAGATTTTCAGAATGGTTTTATTGGTGGCTTCTACTTGGCCATTTCCTTGGGGATAGTATGGTGTGAAAAAGCGATGTTAGATTTTGAATTTATAGCATAGGTCATGAGCATCTTGATTCTTGAATTGTGTCCCATTATCTAAGATAATGGCTTGTGGGACACCGTAGCGACATATGAGGTTGTTCAAGATGAACTTTGATATCTGATTTCTAGTTATGTATGTCATGGGTATGGCCTCCACCCACTTTGTGAAATACTCGGTGGAAATGATGATAAATTTGTGGCCATTGGATGAGGTTGGGGTGATTTTTTCAACGAGTTCGAGCCCCCATTATGAGAAGGTCCATGGTGTGATGATAGGATGAATCTCTTGAGCTAGAGCATGGATGAGATCTCCATGCTATTGACATTGTAAGAACTTTCTAACATAGTCATGGGTTTCCTTTTCCATGGTGGGCCAATAGTACCCAGTTCTTAGCAATTTTTTGGCCAAGGTCATACCACTCGAATGGGAACCAAAAATGTCATTATGCACCTCAATTACAGTGGTTAAAGCCTCCTCAAGGTTTAGACACCTTAATAGGGTTCCTTCTATGCTCCTACGATATAGGGTATCTCCTAGGATCACAAAATGGGATGTTTTCTTGATGAAAGTTCTTTTTTGGCTTGAAGCCAAATCAACGGGGAGGACTCCTATCCTTAGGTAGGTATAAATGTCATGGTACCAGGGATCATCAGGACCAATGATTTCACATACAAATTCTGACTCTAGTACCTCGAATGTGGGTACAAAAAGCTTCTCTATGAAGAATTCATGCTTTGGGACATTGCAAGGGATATCTAGGAGGGATCTGATCGTTTCCATGGCATCCACAACAATGTTGTTTGCTCTCATAATCTGCTCAAATGTGATATCTATGAATGACTCTTTGAGATTCTCTACCATTTTTTTATAAGGAGTCAACTTATCATCCTTTGTTTGATACTCGTCATTTACTTGATTTATTATAAGTTGTGATTCCCCATATACCTTAAGAGCCATTATATTCCATTGCATTGCTATCCTGAGATCTATGGTTAAAGCCTTGTATTTTGCTATGTTGTTGGTGCAAGGAAATGCCAGTTTTCATGACCTCGATATGCAATCCCCCTGTGGGGTGATGAAGAAGACACCAACTCTTGATATGTGTCATGTGTAGGAATCATAAAAGTAGAGTTTCCAATGGTCAGCTATGTTGAGGTTGAAAATGGATTCATTTGGAAACTCTAATATGAGCGGATTCTCGGAGTAGATGGGTGCTTTTGAAAGCTATTCTGCAATTACCTGGCCTTTGATATCCTTTTGTTCTACATACTCAATGTCATACTCAGATAGTATCATAACCCATTTAGCCATTCTTCCTATGAGCATTGATTTTGACAATAGGTACTTGAAAGGATCAATTTTGGTGATGATCTTGATCTTGGGTGCCAACATGTAGTGTCTAAAATTTTGTGAAGTAAACACCATGGCTAAGCAATATTTTTCAATAAATGAGTAGTTCAACTTATACCCCACCACTGTACAACTGATGTAATAAATAGCCCTCTCTATTCCATTTTCATCATGTTGTGCTAGGAGAGCACCAAGGGCTGCCATTGTCGCTGATATATAGAGGATCAAATGCTTCCTTGGGATCGGTGGCATCAAGATCAAAGGTGTGAGCAATATTCTTTGATTTTTCTGAAGGCTTGGTCGCATTTCTCATCCCATTTATACACTACCCCCTTTTGGAGTAGGTGAGAATATGGGATTTACTTGTTTGCTAGTTGTGCTATGAATCTACAGATGGATTGAAGCCTGCCTTGGAGACCTCTCAATTTTTTCAATGTTTTAGGTGCCTCCATCTTGAGGATTGCTTTTACCTTTGTAGGGTCTATTTCGATGCCTCTCATGGACACTATGTATCCTAGCAACTTTCTTGACTATACGTCGAAGATGCACTTCTTTCGATTCAGGAGTACTTTGTACTCTTCAAGCCTATCGAAGATGGCACTCAAGGTTGCTATATGATCTCTCCTCTTTTTGGATTTAGCAAGTATATCATCAACGTAATCTTCCATAGTTTTATGGATCATGTCATGAATATTAACATCATTTCTCTCTGGTAGGTGGCTCCAAGATTCTTTAAACTGAATGGCATCATATTCCAGTAGTAGGTCCCCTATGGACAAGTGAAATTTGTTTTGTGCTGGTCCTCTTTGGCAATCATTATTTGGTTCTATCCAAAGAAACTATCCATCAGTGAGAGCATTTGATGCCCAACAATCATGTCCACAATCATGTCAATGTTAGGCAATGGTAAATCATCTTTTGAACATGCCTTTTTGAGGTCCCTAAAATTTGTGCAGATACAGATGCCCCCAATAGGTTTTGAGACAAGCATTAGGTTAGATACCCACTCTAATTAGGCAATCGGCCATATAAATCCTGCATCCAATAGCTTTTTTAATTCCATTTTGACTAGCAAGGCAATCTAGGGATGCATCTTTCTCAACTTTTACTTTATCGGCTTAGCTTCAAAATACATTGCTAGATGGTACTATTTCTGGATCAAGTCCAGGTATGTCAACATAGGTCCATGAAAATTTAACCTTCCTTTCCCTCAAGAAGGTGATTAAGAGCCCCTATTCTTTTGATAGTAATGACTCTACATAAAAGGTGATGTGTGGAGTCTCGTCTGTCCCCAAGTTAATTGGATTGCATTTCTCAACCAACACTACAGATTTTTCCTGATGTAAAGCAGTAAGAGGAAGATTGAATCCCCCATCCTCAAGCACCTTGGAGAGGTTTTAACCATTAGATGCATCCTTTATTTTTACTTTTTTTGGGTCAGAGAGTGCCAAAATGTGGTTTTCACTCAAGGACCTAGAGATTATTCTCAGTCCTTCACTTTTTTGACTAAGGGATTCAATCATTTCCTCGTAATATGCATGTGTGTCCAGTTCTATGATAAACCCTGCTTTGTGATCACTACACAAAATTTTATCCCTCAGTCCCATGAATTCTCAAAGTGCCTCATCTTTTTTGAATGTGTCAAGAATCGATGGTCCTCGTTGGTCATAGTCGATGAGTTGGGGGTAGACTAGTCTTATCTCATTAGATTGGTTCTTAGACTCATAGGATAAGGTAATAATCATGAAGAGACTAGAGTCTTCAAACAATGTAGGTATACCCCTTTCAGGCTTGTCATCCTCACTGCTACAAACATTAGTGATGTCAAAAGTGAAATTTTCTAAAGGGAGACCTGTGGATACTAGTAACCATTGAGCAGCGACTAATGACCTAGGGGATAGTGTTGATACCTAAGGTGGTATCCTATTCCTTCTAACTAGGGAGGATTGGCCATGTATGACTAACATAGCAGGAGTACAACCAAGGCCAATATTTTTCATGTGTTTCTCAATAATAATGGGTTCTAAAAGACCATTATCATTCTACCCAATCTTTTTGTTTCTTTCATAGCCCATGTTGAGCATCATTTGTAACCATTTTCTTCATTCATCCATAGGTAGATCAGTTTCAGGTCTATTGTCTTGATACAACATTTTGGAGGGGTCTTCTTCTACTACCTCTTGGCCCAAGTCTCCCCAAATCCTTAAGCTGGAGGAGCCTGCTGTGAATATCTGGGGTGGAGTGCTAGTGGGTTGTGGTCGGCCATGCGATCTAGGAGATTGTGGTAGCTCTCCTACCACGAAGGCATTCTTTGGAATGGTGTAGTCCCCACACCCATTATCTTGGATTATGACTTTTATGTCAAATATGGTAGGAATGTCTGGTGTCTTTGTCACAAAAGTGGAGGTGAGAGTGGATGGGTCAATATATGGTGTTGATGGGCCTTCATCATTCTTGGGAACTTGGAGGATCTTGTAATATTTGGTTTCTAGATTTTTGTAGTAATAGAATGGTTCAGGGTCACCATGAACCTCTTTGCCTTGATATGGAAATTTTACACACTAGTGGAAGGTAGAAGTGACAGATTGCATCCCATGAATCCATGGCTGCCCCAAGAGGATATTATAAGGCAACTCCAAATCGAGGACCTGGTAGGTTGTATCCATGATAGCTAGTCACACTTGAATAGGAAGTTGTATGGTGCCTTGGGACACCCTTTCTTGATCGTCATAGGCCCTGATAGTAATGCCTTTTCCTTTCTTGACATCATCCTTGGAGAAACCTATGCTCTTTATTAACTTTAGGGTGCATATGTTCAACCCTGCACTTCCATCCACTAGGACTTGCTTGACCTTGTTCTTATAGACGTGCACCTCTAGATAAAGCGCACAGTTGTGAGATGGTTGTGTTGGAAGATATTGTTCTAAGAATGTCAAAAGATGAGGTTTGGTGATATGCGATACCATAGCTTGGAACTTATCTACGTCAAGATCAGTGGGTACATAAGACAAATCCAAAGCCTCTTCAAGGATCTTCCTATGTGCTGGGGAGATTTTTAACAACTCCATGATGAAGACTTGTGTTGGGGTTCTTTTCAATTGGTCAAGGACATTGTAACCACTGGGATTAGACATTTGATTGGATGTAGATGCCCTATTTGGATGAGATGGTCCTAGGATGGCAATCCTTCCACCTCTTGTGGTGACTCCATAATCAGCTTGGGCTCCTTTGATGGTGATAATAGTGAAATACTCATCTAGGGAGGTGACGACATGTTCGTACCCATGGTTCACATTCTTGAATGGTGCTTTTCCTTTATCATTTTTATTGTTCCCCTTGTTTTTTTGGTTATGGTTTGGCATCAAATTTGTGTAGATTTTGAGGTTTTGATTTCCATATGGTCTTTCAACATCTATGATCTTATCATCTATGAGGTCCTAGATCAGATTTTTGAGCCTCTTGCAATTGGTGGTTGTGTGTCCCTTGATCTTGTGGAAATTGTAGAGATGATTCTCATTGTACCATGGTG
Source organism: Sequoia sempervirens (assembly GCA_007258455.2). NCBI lineage: Eukaryota > Viridiplantae > Streptophyta > Pinopsida > Cupressales > Cupressaceae > Sequoia > Sequoia sempervirens. The sequence continues at coordinate 163,192,683 of VDFB02047230.1, forward strand.
GTTTGACCAAGGGCTCTTGATAATTCTCGTATGTTGGAACTGTGATAAGTTTTTCATCCACCAATCTCTTCATGATGGATTCGGCAGATTCCCCAAGGGTTGTGTACTTTCATTTGGGGAAATTTTTGTTTCACTAAGGTGGTCCCCTTTGATCATTCACATTGTTAACCGTTTGATTATTTGGTTGTTGGACCATAGTGCTAACTTGTCGATTGTTTTGATTATTGTTTTGGTGGTGTTGTTGGGGTGGTTATTAGGTGTTTTGTTGAGGTGCACTGATGACAACCAAGGCGTCAACAACACCATCGTTGGTTACGCTTTGATTCTTTTCCCATATGTGAGGTTTATCATTGTAGCTTGTAGATGGACGACTTTCTTGATGAGATGGAGTTCCTCCCTATGAGATAAGGGATCGTTCAATGTTGAGCACCTTAGGGATTAGCTGATCATAGGTCATGATACATTGCATTTTAAGATGAAAGGAAAAGATTCCATTGAGGTTTGAAATGATAGTGCATACTTGTTGTTCCTCAAGCATGGCCCATTTTCTTTAGTTGGCCTCAGATCGCCACCTTTGCAAGAATGAAGCAAATGACTCCCCTTTTAATTGTTTCATGGCTGACAGTTCTTCGAGGCTTACATCCATGGGAGTTTTGAAAGCATAGTTTTGGATGAAAGCATCTATGATCTCCTAGAATTTCTTAATCCCTAAAAGGTGAGAGAACCAGTTGATGGTAGGACCTACCAATCTTTGAGGGAATAGTCGCATCAAGTATGTTTCATCGTAGGTGACTTCCATGTAGTGTACTTGAAATTCCCTGATGTGGTCTTCAAGGTTACCCATTCCACGATATTTATCAAATTTAGGGATCTCAAATCCCTTAGGGAATGGTTTCATGACGATGCTCCTATCAAATGGATAGGGGCATAGATTCTTTTGAGGCTTGGTGGTTTTCCCTAATTGGAGGCCCAACACCTATTGTGAAAGGAAATTGATTTGTGCTGAGATATCATCTTGTGGATCAGGGCGTGGAATGAAGATGTTATGAGGTGGTTCATTTGTTGGAGGAATGGGTGAATTGATGGGTGGTACTTGTGCATTCTGCTATGCCAAGTATGCCTACAACTGCTATTGTACCAACAACGCTTATTGTTAGTCCTGTTGTTGTTGTGCTAGTAAGGCCTGTTGCTGGGCTTGTTGTTGTTGAGCTACTAATGCTTGTTGTTGAGCTTGCAATTGGGTGACTTCTTGTTTCTCTTGGCATTTCTTTAGCACTTGCTAATATGCTTGTTGTTAAGTGACTTGTTGTTGAGCAAGGTATTGTGCTTGCACTTGCACTTGTGCTTGTTGGGTAGCTTGGGCAGCTTGCGCTATTTGCTAGGTTTGTTGTTGTTATAACAATGTTTGGACCTATGCATGTGCGGCCTATTGTGCTTGTTGAGCTTATGCAGCTTGTTGTGTGGCTTGAGCGGCTTGCACTTCTTATTGGGATTGTTGTTGTCGCGACAACGCTTGGGGTTGTGCTACTTGTTGTGCTTGTTATTACTGTAACAACACTTGAGATTGCGCTTGTTGTGCAGCTTGAGAGTCTTGGGTAGCCTGAGTGGCTTGGCACTACTGAAGTGCTTGTTGATAAGCTTGGTGAGCTTTTAGTGCAATGCTATATTGGCTTGCTGTGTTTGGTTTTGGTGGTGGTGGTGGGGGATTTGGAATAGTGTTGGATGTAGTGACAAGTGGTTGTGATATGTTTGGTGTGATGGTGGTAATGAGTGGTTGGGATGTGTTGGGTGTGATAGTGGTGGTTTGAATGACTGAGGTGATAGGTCCTTAAGAGACCACATTTTGATTTGTCAGGATTGACATTGTTGCTTGATTAGATACCATCTGTTGGTGTGATATCAATGGTACATTTAGAGGATTTGATGTGATGGCTTGATTGGTGTTAGGAAGATTGATCTAGATGGATTGATTGGTACTAGGTAAAGGGGGAATCCCTAAACCAAGGAATGATTTTGATCTGGGTAACGGTGGTGGAGGTGGTGGTAGTAATGATGGGATTGGTGGGAAGTTCTCTAGAGTAGATGATGATGAAGCCTTGAAAAATTACACCTGGTTCGAATAAGCCTACTTGTACCAATGGATGAGAAACTTGTGTGTGAAGAGCATATGACGGAGTTGCACAAAAGGATTTTTCAGTGGTATCATTGAAATTAAGTGGGTCATATTGATGGAGTGGATTTTGAGGGATGGTGTTTGATGTTCCCATGATGATGTTGAATTCTAAATTCTAGGTATTGACAAGGGGATGTTTTTGAAGGGAATTGAATAACACACTCCCCTTGTTGACAATGGGCTGTGTGGTGGCAATGGATGTTGTGGATTTCAAAATGGGTTGGGTAATGCTCTGAGTGAATTTGGGTTGGGTAATGCTCTGAGTGAATTGGATAGTTGATACAAGTGACAAGAGAGGCCTATCCACAATGGTGTTTATGTCAAAGTCAGATGGTAGTTTTCCCCATTCTTTTGCTAATTCAAGCATATATTGGGAGGGGTTCAATCTGATCATGGCTCTAACAAGTTCTTGATTCTCAGGATTTTGAAGCATCTCAGTGATTTCATCTTGGGTCATCCCTGTATTAGTAATTTCCTCCACTTGTTCCTCCTCTTGTGGATCTTTTGTGATGAGAGAGAGGTTAGGAAGTTGGTTACTTCATCCAACTTGATAATTTTTTGGGTCGTTTTGAATTAGGTCACTTGTGGTTGATGTTTCTTGATTATTCTCCATGTTCTTCTTGAGTTATGATCTTGTTTGAACCATAAAATGAGGCTCAAAAGAGAGAAAATAGGATGGTTAAAGATCAAACGTATGATGATGGAAGATGTGTGATAAATGGATAATGATGGATGATTGAATTCTTTGAAAATCTTGAGAGGATGCTAGACTCTTAGGAATTTTTGCTTCTTGGATTCTTGGATTTGGATTGGTTTGATTTTGATGCTTGGATTCTTGGATTGAACTTGATTTTGGTTTGATTTTGATGTTGGATTCTTGGATTGGTTTGGATAATGAGAAAATGGGCCCCAAGATGTTGGATGATTATCTATGGGATAGATCGGCTCACAAAATGATAATTTGATTAAATGTGAGAAGAAGGATATATCTACTCACATTGAACCAAACAAGATGATAACCCAACTATGTATATGAAGAAGGATGCATCTACACATACATAGCCAAACAAGATCTTTGAAGTTTTATTCAAGGATTCATGGATTTTGTTTCAAGGACTTGATTTATGGATTTTCCAAAGAATGCTAGCATGAAGGATGGTTTTAAGATTTTCAAGAATTGTTGGTGAGATGATTTTGAAGTTTGAAAGATGGATGATGTTTTGACTTTTGATCCTAGATGTACCTAGAAGGACTCTTGTTCACAAGACCACAGTAGTGAAGAACACGCTTTTCCCTAAATAAGATGCTCAAACTATTGAAAAAATCTTGGATTCTGACAATAGTAAAACGAATAAAAATTTGGATTGTTTCTTGATGCACGTCTATAAAAGTTGAAAAGCAATATATCTGAATTTGTATAGCATTGAGAGATGCTTTTGGTGATCTTTTGGACCAATCTTCTTGATCTTTGGTTTTTTTGATTTTTATCTTGTGTGAAATCATTGAGAACACATGTGTGAGGTCCAATTTTTTATCTTTGCTTAGTGACTTTATTTTACCACAAACACACTCTTGATTAGGTTTCACACTAAATGTCCAATGTCATAACTTCTTTTCATCCCATAAAGTGCTATGTGAAATTTCAAGGAAATCAAGACAATGGTTTCCTAATGTTGACCTTGGAGGAGAAAATTAAGATATAAACATAATTACTTAGAATGCTCTAAGGATATAATCCCCAGGGTAAGCAATAGTTTTTTTATTTTTTCAAAGGTATTTGCTCTTCCTAAGGGGTTTGAAATTTGATTTTCACATTGAATGATTGTTTCCCAATGTTTTTGAGCAAGCAAGTTTTTTGATTCCAAGAACATGTACAACCCTATGGCCATGAAAGACTGTACTTTTTGAGTTCCCACTTGGATGAATCTAGCTATGCCTACTCTTATTGAATGATTAGATGCTTGACCCCATTGGCTCCCCTCCATGACACTCACTTATATGGGGCAGCCAAGAATCAACACCCATGAAACTCCCATGGCATGCTTCTCATTTCTACTAAGAGCCGTAAAAACTTGGGACAGCTTCAGAATGACCATTCTTGCACCAACAAGTAGATCAAGGATTTTGGACTTTTCTAAACAAGGGTTTTAATGCAGGCATTCCGTTCATAGGAAATGATCCATGTGGCAAGAGACCATTGCTACCCTTCTCATCGGAACCATCTATGTGATACTTTCCTTTCAAAAAATACCCATTTTTATACCCTAGCTGGAAGTCGCTTGGATTTAGCATATTACCAGTTGACTCATTCCCCTGGGTGATTACTTTTTCGCCAAGGCAGGCCCTCTAAGATAAACAAAAGTGAGAAAACATATCCATAGTTCAATCAACCCTTGTTTAGAAATAAGGAGAGAGAACACACGATATGTTCCACTTACACTTGCAAGGTTTGTTCAATTTTAATACCAAAATGAAGTGTGAAGGAAATCACCTACACAACTTAATATCACCAAAAAGCCTTTTGATTCTCAAGATCACCATGAGGTGCGAGCGAAGCACATACATCTTTTCAATGATATTACTTTAGGTAGGTAATTACAAAACAAAGAATCACTTATTCATTTTAATCCTTTTAAAGCACCAAAAGGAAAAAATGAGAGTTGCTTGTTCAATTGTTAACCTTAAACAAAATCTAGTAAGTTTGTCCTAAAGTTCTTTTTAAGCCCTTTGTAGTGAAAATTGAAAGCTTTTGTGGTGTTATTTTTTTTAGAGCCCAAAAGAAATTTAGTATGTCCTAAGCACATGAAAAGGATAAAAAATCTCTAGAAGAGATTGGAAGTTCTCTAAAAGTTTTGAAAAGAAAACACTAAAGTGTTCAAAAACACTTGATGAAATGAGAGAATGACTTCATGTTGAACCTTCAACTTTGTTTCCTTCTTCATCTTAACCTGCAAAAAAATGATTAGAGATGCAAAACAAAGATTAGGAAAAGAAATTAATAGCCCAAAGTAACAAAAAAAATAACACCTGTCGAAATTAAACTAATTTGAGCTTTTTACTTCATTGCAACAGTGCAATCTGCATAGGTGGTGCAGTTTGAGAGATGCTAGCGGTGTTGTATGGCGTCGCTTTCAGCAGCACTCTGTAGCAAAAACAAAGAGCGTGATTGTAGTGCTCTTTTACCAAGAGGCGCAATTTGCAGTTTGTGAAAGTCAGCGATTTGAAATTGACCGTGCAGCGTAGTTTGAAATTTGATTTTTTGGGTGGGAAAAGGCTGAGCGACATAGTTTGCAATTTGGAGCGGTGTTGTATGGCACTAGACTGTGAGCGGCATATTTTTCTGTAGACACAAGAAAAATAGAGAAAAGCACAAAATTTGGTGAAAGAACATGATTTAATCTCCAAGAGTGCCTTCCTTCTAGCGCCAAAATGTGAACCCCAATCCTAGACCTACACAAACATAGCAAAAAAACACATTATTAGTTTCAAATACAAGTTAGAACAAGATTCCCATGAAATTCATTCACAATGCTCAAAATAGGAAATAAACAAAGAACACAACAATAAAGCTATTAAATCCTATCAAAACATGCAAACTCTCAATCCCATGGGGGAATTGGTGCCAATTTGATGTGGTAATTGGCCCTTTCCCAACTCCTTTGCAAGCTTGATGATCTTTGATGATTTGGTGATGATTGATCCACTTGGTGATTGCTTCAAATGAGCTCCATTATAAAACCTTGATATAACCTAGCTATGATGTGATGAAATGGATGAAAATGCTAATTCTTGAAGATGAAATTGAAGTATGGTAAGTTTGCTCAAATTGTGGATGATCAAAACGAAGGATAACCTCTCTATTTATAGAATAAATTGATGAGAGAAGAGGCAAAAGGGATGAATGTGGGATCATTCAACAGCTAATGGCCAAATTCCACTTGTCAAGATGTGAATGGGAAAAGGATGTGCACATTTTGATGAATGTGTCCATAAATGCAATTAGGTGTAATTTGAAATTAGTGAAATGACAAGGTGGAGGAAAAAAAAATGACTTAAATGCCACCTGGTTCAATGCACAAGGACATGTAAGAGGAGTTAAATGCTTTGTTGGAAGGAAAAATCCCATTTGGAGGGATTTTCAAATTTGGAGGAATATTCTCTAAAGATGCCAAGTTGAGAGAAAATGGAGATTTTATAAATCAATTAAATCGATTTATTTGTGGAAGTGGGAAAAGCTAGAGGATGTGACATGGATTAAGATTAGATTAACTGGGATTTGATTAACTTAAGAGGAAATTAGGTGATTGTGACATTCAACTTAAATATTTGGATTTATTTAAATTAAATGAAAATATAAATAACATTAGAGATTTAATTAAATGAAGGAATTTTAGGAGATTAATTAAATAAAATTGATTTATTTAATTAAAGAGATGACATTAGAAATTTAATTAAATAAATTTTATTTACTTACTTAAATGAGGAACACTTAGAAAATTAATTAAATAAAATTGAATTATTTAATTAAAGAGGAACATTAGGATTTGATTAAATAAAATTGATTTATTTAATCAAAGGGGGGTGTGAGGATTAAATAAAGTTGATTTATTTAATTTAAAGGAGAAATTAATCAAATAAATTGCTTTATTTGATTAACAAAAGAATTTGATGTTAATTAGTTAGATTTAGGTGCATGATGTTGATTTTGCATGTCTACAGTTATGCAACGTGAAGTAATTCTTTGAGTTTGAAATATATGTAATGCAATGTAATCAATGATATGAGTATGTTTGATAAATGCTTTGGTAGAAATGTATGAAAAAAAAATGGTAGCATAGACATGGCAGTGAGATTTTTGAAAAAAATCCTCAAATAAATGTGTTCACATGGTGAGGCATGACAAGCAAATGCAAAATGTGGTAGCATAGATAAGGTAGCGAGAATTTAAAAAAAATGCCTCAAAGAAATGTGGTCTCATGGAATGTATGAGTTTGAATAAAACTTAGATTGCAATTAAAATTTTTTCATCTATCAACATCTAGTTATTAGTTATGCAACATAAGGTAATACTTTGAGTTTGAAAGATGTGCAATGCAATGTAATGAGTGATATGAATATGTTTGATAAAATTCGTTGGTATACATGTATGAAAAATGTGGTACCATAGACAAGGTATTGAATTGTTTTAAAAAATTCGATTATAATTGAATTTTTGTCATCTATCAACATCTAGTTATTAGTTATATGCAATGAGAAGTAATGCTTTTAGTTTGAAAGATGTGCAATGCAATGTAATCAATGATATGAATATGTATGACAAAATTCTTTCGTAGATGTGTATGAAAAGTGTGGTACCATAGACAAGACATTGAGTTATTTGAAAAAATTCCTAGTAATTGCATGTGGTATCTAGTAAAAGATTTTTGTTGCTATGGTTATGAAGGTTTTTAAGGCTATGGTTAGTGATAATTACTTACTTTTGTTCTTTGTGTGTTTATGAACATGTAGCATTCAACATCATGTCAAGGAAATATGAAAAGACTCTAACACTGGATGAACGTGAAGCCAAAAAAGCAAGGAGAAGAGAAACAAAAATGCAAGTTCGTGAAGAAAAGAAATTGTATCCTATAGAGGAAGAAATTCCCATGCAATCTAAGAGAGATGTCAAATTTCCAACACAAAGGGAACAAATGCAAAAAATACTTGTAAGGAGAGAAATGAATCTCAAAGTTGGGGGCACATCATCAACCATAAGTGAAGTTCAATGCACACCATCTACAATATGTCATGTTCAAAGTACATCAACAATCAAATCTTCATTTGAATACACACCATCAACATGTAGTTTTGAAAGTACATGATAAAAAACATCTCTACTTGAAGACACTCCACATACAACATCTCAAGTTGGAGGTACAACATCATTTATTTGTCAATTTCAAGGTACATCATCGTTTTCATCTCCGATTGAAGGTACACCATCTATCCCCGATATTGTTGACATTCCTAATGTTGACCCAACTTTACCTCTGAGAACTCCTCCTAGAGTTTTGTATAGAAAACCTAAATATTTGATTGATACTAATGTTAATGTTTTGAAACCAATGGATGATAAGATTCCAAAATGTACATGTCAAAGATATGCAAAGAGGATATGGATATTTTTTTGAGAAGCTAAGTGAGGTTGGAAGATGTCAACTATTTGCTGAAATGATGAGGAAACTCAATTTTAGGTCCATCATAAAGATTCTTGGGCTAAGAACATCATATGAATGAAGTGAGAAATCCATTGTAAAGAATCTAATGAGTGCATATGAGAGTATGGGTTCTACCTCATGCACAAAAGATAGTATTGCCACACGATGTGTGATGATATCAAAATTGGTGAGCATTCAAACCAAGAATAAGATGATCCTTTCAAAGATGATTAAAACTATTAAAATAAGTAGATCATCTCTAATGAGATCCAAAAGAAGGCGTGAAAGAGTGGAGGATCCAAATAACAATGAGTTATGGGTATTCTCGAGTAGACAACCATGGAAAGATAAAGAAATTTTTCAAGCCATGAGATCTCTAATACAAGAATTTTGGAGAATAACACAAGGGTCTCTCCCAATAAAAGAGATGGTGTAAGGAGAATTGGTAATCAAATCTATGAGCCACATCCAAAACATTTTTTGGATACCACTCAAACCCAAGTTTTTTCTAAATTTGTAGAGATGTATCCTCAAGTTAAAATAATTCAAAGGTTTTTTGAAGTGCTAAAGACTTTTTATGTCAAAATAAATCACACACACACTAATTTTTGTTGTATAGTACATATTGAGTTTCTAACCATTATGATGTTTATCAACGTATATGTGTAGATATGCATACTAATAATGTTTTGCAGGAGTGTAACATAAGGCCTTCACCTAGATATTCAATGGATTTATAATCTACCATTTTATGTGCAAGACACTAGTATAGAAACATCAATATATGATAAAAAAAACTACTAAAAAATACAAATAAATGACTAAACTATTGAATACACCAAATACTGAGAGGGGGGATGAATCAATATTCTACTAACACAATTAATTACTAACCATCCAAGTATCAATCCACATCTACCTACAAAAGTAAACTAAAACATAAAAGGAATCATAACACATTGACACCAAGATTTTTACATGGAAAACCCAAAATGGGAAAAACCACAGTGGGGATTAGCTCCAATATATTATAACTTGTTACAAGATATTACAGGGCTCACTATCAGGACACACTATCCTCGAAAGGCTCACAACTTGAATACAAAATGGCTTCTTTCCAAGATACAAAAAGGTATAGCTCACTTCCAAAAGTGAACTAGAGAAGTGCACCTTCAAAGTGCAGTAATCAATTTCGGTTAAGCTTTGGGAAAACCAAAATCCTACTCTAGTTGCAGGTATACAATTATTATCAATAATTTTGCACTATTACACTTGTCACATCACTTGCATACCATACTCTATGTCTTCTCTATCTTCTATCCATCACACACACACACTTATACACAGTCATATCTTCCTTCATCAATTAGGTCAACCTAATTGGACATGAACACACACAAAATTTAAGGTGACTTGTCAGCCCAATTCAAAATTCCTTCTGGCACACAGAACAAAATGTGGCATCCACACATTAGGTCAGCCTAGACCTAATAAGGAACACACAAAAGGAAAGTGGTTCTTAACCTTGTCGGCCAAAAGAATGACAAACTTCTATCAGTTGGATAGCACAGTCGAATCATCCAAAATTGTTGAAAGTTGGTTTATATCTATAACTAACACTCCTGAGCAACATATCAAAAACTCATGGAAATTCCTTTTACTGAGAGGATTTTCAGAAAAAAATACTAGATCAACATAGACACACAGTTTACTTAGCCAATTACCAACCAGTGTTGTCATCAATGACAACAAACCCAGAGGTCATCTTCTTCATTCTTCCAACAATCTCCCTCTTTGTCATTGATGGAAACATCTTCCAAAATGAGACTCGCTTCAAAAGAAAATATTGTTCTCAACTCTCCCTAACATGTATACAGGAACACCAACACATAACAAACACCATAACTTAACATAACATTCTTTATATAGACTCTTCTCTTACTCTTCTCCCCCTTTGACATCAAGGACATAGGACTAGGGAAAGAAAAAAAACTTCAAATTAGGAAGTTAGGTCACCTTGTAACTCCTTGAGAATCATTTCCCAAGCCACATTTCCATCATCCTAGACTTATTTTTCCCTAGAAAGAGTTTTGTGCAGAGATTCTAATTCCACCAGGCATTCTTCTCCCTCTTTCAAAGTGGATGGAGTGATGTTCATCTTCTTAAGTTTTTCTACTTCCATCAATGCATTTGATATAGAGACATGTTTGGACATAACCAGGTCTCCAAGCTGGGCATATTGTCTCATAGCATCTTCTTTCTGCCTCTGCAGGATGAAATTTTTTCTCTAAATATCTATAATAGAAACCCATCCAACATAGTTTCTATCATCTACAACCTTATAATCTCTGGAGGCATCTGCAATTTGAGACTCAATCGAGTCCATTAAGTCCTTGATACCTTGAGTGGTTTCATGCCACTTCATGCAATAAGAAAACAATAGATGGGCTTCCTCATCACATTCTCTTAATTCTTTCAAAGTTTGCAAAGCCTTATCACACACAATTATACACTTGTCTTGTAGAAACATCAATCTTTTCTCTAGAAGAATTAACTCCACTTATTTTGTAGTTAGTACCTTGAGGTTATATGTGTACTCTTTGAATGAGTCAACTATAATACTTATATTTTCAATTGGAGCTAAAGAGTAATCTATTGTAACACCGAGTGTTGTCTCCTGTAGAGGTTTAATAGCTTCATTTATCAGTTCATTTCTATTTTGATATGACTCTGCAGCTTCTTATATGATAGAGTTGGGAAAAGTGCCACTTAGTTTTATTCTATCACATGGTGTAATCTTTTTCAAGTCCACATAACCTGGATGTGACGACACATTAATTAGCTAGGGTGGAATCATAGGTTGAAGTATAGTTTTCCTTGAAAGGATACCTTTAAGAGTACTTTCAGAGGATTCTCTGGATGGCTTTGATAACTTCGAACCTTTGGGAATTTCTCGTTTGCTTTTCTCAGCTAGAATGGCTTTCTTGTCTTCCTCTTTCTTCTTTTCTTCTTCTTTTTCTTTTTCGGATGACTTTCTAGAGGATTTGTCTTTGTTTTCTTTCTCCATTTTATCCTCATCATCCCTGCCATTATTCTTATTTTTCCCTTACTTCCTTCACTTTCATCTTTTTTTTTCTCATCCCTATTTCTGGTAGGTTCTTGATGTTCTTCTTGCTTATCACCAGAATGATCTCTATGTTGATCATCAAACCTTTTTCTAGTTGTAGACACTCAAAATTGGTTTATGCTTGTGTTGCAAAACCTAATTTTAACATTTCTTCTATGTCACATTTGATGTTTATCATAACATTGTGTCATTCTTATTCTTTCATTTTATTGCTTTTGACTCCTTTCCAACCCTAGTGAACTTGTTGAATCACATTTGGTCCTGAATCATCATGATTGGAAATTTTATTATTTGATCAATTTGTCCTAAATCAACCTTTGTTGATAATTAATTAGTCATTAATTATCAACCTCTGTATAAATAATTTTCAATCAATTCAATTAATCTCCCTATCAATCATTTTCAATCAATTTTAATCATCATTGTCATCTCTTATCATTACCAATTTCTTATTCTTATCAAATTGCCATCAAATCCTAGGTCTTTTTGATCTCCTTATCATTTTCACTCAATTTCAATCAACTTTGGTCAGTTGTCATTAATTTTTTCATGTTTGTTGATTAATTGTCTTTATCAATCACTGTTGGGACCTAATTCAACATTAGGGTTTGAGTTTTGAATCATTTTGATCATTCTTCCATAGGATGAATAATTAAATAATTATTAAATCTCCTTTCACTAACATGTCCCCCTTTTTTTGAACAAATAAATGAATATTTATTTATTCCTTTCTTCTCACAATTTATTATTTTATAAATTGGCTAATTAGGAAATGAGTGGAATTAATAATTTTGAATTATTAATTCCACCTCATTTCTCCCTTTCCCATTTTCTCTCTAGATTGTCATAGTTTTTGTCATAGTCTTCTATGATGCTCATTTGAGTTTCAAATGGAATGATTTGAGTGTAAATGAAAGCTTCCATTTTCTTTTTAACTTAACTCTATTTTCCTCACTCACTTTTAAATGCAAGTTTCCCTTCTAACTCAACTTCTCATTCGATCTTGTTCGTTGGATTTATTTTTGATCTTGTTCATTCGATCATTTTCTAAAGTCTATAAATTTGGCTCTAATCTCCTCATTTGGATCATCTTATGAGCTTGTGTCTGCATTATTGTTTTGAATCGTGCAATCATAATTTTTTTTCCATTTTCTTCTTGTATTCTCATAGGACATGCTTTTTCCTTTCTTCATGGGCATTTGCACAATGGATTGAGCCAACATTTCAAATCAAATTAGAGAAGAAAGAAGGCCAATGAAGTGGAGAAATTTGAATATTATAAGGGAGGTTTTGCATTTAATATGTGTGTTTAATTCCTTGTAATGTTTTGTTATTGCATCTTTATTGAAGTAGGGCTTTGATTCTATACTTATGATAAATTTCCCCTACATTAAATGGTGAACCCAACGTGAACATACTATTACTGATGAGTTTGTGAGTAATTTCAGATCCTTTTGCACTCTACGAAGGTTTCTAACATGTTTGATCTTTGTTTTGCATCATGTTGTTGCATATTTTAATGTGATATTTGGTTTTAATTAGCAAGAAAGTTGTACCATCTGCCAAATAAATGTTTATAATCTACTAATGATGCTTTGATCTGCCAAATATAAAAAATTATAATTTGTGTTTGAAATAACATATTAAATCTGTAAAACAAGGTTTGGAAATCTACAAATAACGTCCTTTATCCGCTGCCAATAATGTGTTTTAATTTTCTAGTTGAATTTGCAAACAAAAAAACATTGTGTGTTTTAATTTTCTAGTTGAATTTGCAAACAAAAAAACATTGTTTTAATCTATTTGGATTATCTATCTGCAAACAAAAAAAAGCCATCAAATCTACAATAATCTTTTGGAAATCTACAATAAAAACTGCAAAAATCTTTTGAAATCTACAATAATCTTTTGAATTCTGCAATAAAATCTATAAAAATTATAAAAATCTTTTGAAATCTTTTGAAATCTATAATAAAATCTGCAATAATCTTTTGAAATCTGCAAATAACATGTGCCAAGGAATGTTTCATTATCTGCCACACCATTTGCATGCAAAAAATATATAACTTAGAGAAGTTGCTAGATAATATTTACATTTGGATTTTGTTTTTGTTTAAGTTTAGTTAGTTTTGATTTTTAGTTTAGATTAAATTAGAATTTAGTTAAATTTAGAATAGATTTGGAATTAGATTAAATTTAATTTTAAATTAGCATAGATTTAGTTTAAAATTAGATTTAAATTTAAATATAGAGATTTTGAATCGATTTTGTTTAATTTAGTTTTTAGCATAAATTCTGATTAGATTTTGTTTAATTTATTTTTTAGTTTAAATTTAGGTTAGATTTTGTTTATTTAGTTTAATTCTGAATTTTATTAGGTTTTAAATTTAGATTAGATTAAATTAGTTTTGTTTTGGTAGAGATCTGTTTTATGTTAAATTAGATCAATTTTTGTTAATTAGGTTAGTTTGTTAATTTGTATGTTAGTTGTTTTTCTTTTAGTTGGCCTTTTTGGTTTGAGGAACTAATTTGGGATCTTTTTTTTTTTTGCAGGTTACCATTCTCGTGCATCGAAGACAAACATTAAAACTACTAACTAATTTGGTGCAGGACGCGGTCAAAGGAATGTGATTAGTGTATTCATTTTATTAGATCACATTTTTCTTTTGGGCTTAAAATGAACTTCGGAGTGTATGCCATGTCTTCTTTAGCTTTTTAATGTTTTTACCTTTAGAGGGCTTGCCACCCCTCTTCAAAAGGTGGGAACAACCCAAACGGTAATGGGCTAAAGCCAAGCTCTTTCAAACCACTATATAAATGTGTGGTTGCGATGAAAATTGTGATCAACGAGAAGTGGCACATGATAGCTCTCCCCTAGTATCTTTATGATGCAAAAATCCATTGTTCTAAGGGTTGGGAGACCTCTTAAGGGAGTTTATCATAGTATCCCCTAAACTGGATGCCCTTACTAGAAACCTTTGTGTAGAAAGCCAAAATCCTTCTATCTATTGGTGTAGGAAGTCAAACCTTTGAAGTCATCCTACACTTTTGCGGTTCATTGTAGAGATGGAAAATTTCTTGAAATCCTTATGGCCTTAGGGAATTTAGAACTTGGCATGCCTGAGAAGTGAGTGTCGTGGAGGGGATCCAGTACTACCAAGTTCCTAGGTCATCCGCTCTAAATAGGCATGGCTAGGAGAAATCCCAAGTGGGAACCAATAGATATTTCCCTGGCTAGTCATAGGATTTGTTGTTGAATGTGCATGAGTTTCTTTAAAAAATAAAATTTCCATTTTGTTTTCGTGTTTGTTAACATAACAACTTTCTAGAAATAAGATCACCAAAAATAATCTTTGAAAACTACATTGCTAAACACCAACTTGACCAAAAACAAGAAAGTTCAAACACAAAAAAGTTTTCCCAAAATTTGCAACTTGTGTCAAATTTTGAAGTTATCATCCAATTCTTTTCACAACATGGTTTATCATATAATTGGATATCTTGTTTTAATATGTATGTCACTTTAGGTTAGACTTTTCATTTTCCAATGTTAGGTCTTAGAACATATTTCTTATCGCCTTTGCATTTACCATTGCCTTCTTGTATTTAGGTCCTATGCTCATTTCTCCTTAGGTCATAATTTCATTGTCATCATAATATCCTTATTTGTATACCATATCCTTAGTTCATCCTTAGGTCATTTAATATCCTTATTTGCATACCGTATCCTCAATTCATCCTTAGGTCATTTAATATCCTTATTGCATATCATATCCTTAGGTCATTTCATATCCTTAATTCATATCAAATATTTGCATATTAGACTTCCAAATTTGGATTTACCAAACTTCAAAAATCAAATCTTTGGACCATACCTTAGGTTGTTGTTAGGAAGTATTGGCCTTGTCCTAAATCCATCCCTTTTATCAACATTATCCTGTCAAACCTCACTTAGTATTCAAGCAATAGGTGAGACATTGTCCTTTTGTCCTCTCATTTTGGTCCTTTGTCCTTTAAGGTCTAGACTTCATTATAGTTTCCAAGGGTACATCTTTAGCTTTGCATTCCCAAAGTTTGTGAGATCCTCAAATAACATCATCTAGGTTACATTATCCTTTAGGGTTACATTCATTTTCCCTTAGTTGCATCTCATTGCATTTCAAAATCCCAAAAATCCCAAAAAAAATATTGCATAGTGATATGCCTATTGAAACAAGGTCCAGATCTAACAAATCTCAAGAAGTCACAACTTCTCTAATAAATGATATCCAGGTAACTTGAACCAGGAAATATCAACTACAATGACTCAATACTGAATTGACCATGGGCTCTCCCAATAGCATGATATTGCAATATCAGATGATGCAACTAGAACTGCCACCTCCTACCAAACCCATATTTGTGCCAATAAACCAATCCCAATAAGCTTCCACCTCACATGTCAGACATAGTCTCACACAAGAGGTTGAGTCTCTTATAGATTTATAAGAAGAAGAAACTATTCTATTTGATTAAGTGAATATGTCTACTAATTCATATTCCTTAGAAGATTTGGATAGTGCTCTTAAAGATCCCAAAATTTCAATGGAAATGGAGAAGTTGATGAGAAAAATGATTAAAAGAGATCCTAAAAAATATTTCCAGTACATCACAAAGAACTATGGTACCACTTTAGAACCTCAAGATGAGTCACAATTGCAACCAAATGTTGAGCATTCCAAAAGTGAAGGCGATTCACAAATTGAAGCTTTTTCACTTAAGGGAATACAAGTGAATATTCCTTCCAAACCAATGTTTGAAACATTTAACAATCCATTGTTTAATGCCCCATCACCTGCATTAAGTCAGTAGTTGTTGTTAGAACTAGTTGGAACTAGAGAAATACCCAGAATCCCTCAAATAGATCTCCCACAAGGGACACAAGAGATGTTCACCACAGGGATGCCACATATACCAGATGTGTCAGGCATTGATACACAACAAACTCCCTCTCTTAAGGATGGCTATGGTCAAACCAATCAAGAGATTCAATCAAATCCATTATCTATGGTAAACTATATACAAACAAGTCAGAATATACAACAAAATGTGGGATGCAATTAGGACCTCCTATTATGACTACTCATTGTATAACCAGTAATATGCAATTACAAACAATGTTACAACAACAAGATGGTATGCAACAAGGTCCTTTAGTCACAATGTCATGTCCTATGGTAATAAATATGCCAAAACAGCAAATGCAACCAAATTTGTGTATTAAGTAGCAAGCAACTTTACCACCTGTTGTGTCCTAGGTCAACTGAGCACCCAACAAAATCAAATTGGGCAAAGTTTTCAACATGCTAATGTGAATATGATAACTCAAGTGAAATATCAAAAGCAAAAGGAACCAAAGATTTGCACTAGGGATTTGATAAGAAGATTTGCAATAGAACAACAAAGTCAGAACCAACAAATTTTGATCCAACCACAACAACAATCACAAAAAATTCCAATGGAATATCACCAAGCGTCATATCAATTGACATCAAGCCAATAGATGGAAATGCAATTCCAACAACGTCAACAACAAGCATGGAAGTACCAGCAAATGTGAGGTCAATATCAACCATAACAATAGATGATTTCATAATATACTGGAGAAGGGACATCTAATCAATATTTTCCACAACAACAATAAGCAAATGCTTATTATCAACCCATAGCATAGTTTCAGTAGCCGATGCAAACACAAGTTCCAATGTAGTCTCAACATAATCAATATCAAAATATGGAAATTCCACAGTAGCCAAAGCAATATAAAAATGTATCAGAGGTAAGCACACCAAAGATAGGGATATTAGAACATAAAAAATCCATTCGGTGGTACCACATATTGGCAAAGGGGACACCTAGGCATGAATGATGAACCACCAAATCCATTGAAGCAACAATTGGAGAAATTACAACAACAGGTTGAAGCTTTGCAGACTAAAGGAACAAAAAATCTTTATACTTAGCAAGATCTTTGCCTTGATCCATTTGATAAAAGCTTGTATATGCCTCCTTTCCCTAAGCATTTTGAAGCACCTAATTTAGAAAAATACAGAGGAAAGGGATATCCAAAGATCACATTCTGGCTTTTTGTGCCTTATGCATAAAAGTGAAATATGATGCCACATATCTCATGCATTTTTTTCCCTGTAGTCTTGTGGGACAAGCTGTGGATTGGTATGCTTGAATGTATGGTAATATCATAACATGGAATGAGTTGGCTGAAAAGTTTATTTGCCATTTTTCTTTTAACATTGACAATGAGGTTACTATGTCAGACATATGTGAGACCAAACCAAAACGAAGGGAACCTTCGGTGAATTTCTTATTGTGATAGGGAAAATTTAGGTGCTAGAAAATGAACAACAAAAAAAATAATGCAAATAACACTAAAAACAACCTACACCTCAAGATTAGCCTAGTTGTATTCAATACAAAGTAAAGATGACCAAATGAAACTTTATACCTTATCTCGAATCGATCCTTTGGTTGGCCCTTCGATCTTTGATGTGTATGCTCCTTGGATGACACAAGATGCAAGCTAGATGATGATATAATAATGGATGAAAGTGGATGAAAGTGTGAAAAATTGCTAAGTATGGCTCCTAATTTTTTTTTGCAAGAGTTTGGCTACAATGCATGATCTCCCCCAAAATGAGAGAAAATAGGGGGTATTTATAGAGATTTTTGGACTCTCTAAGGAAATGGATGGTCAAGATTGAGCCACCAAGATCAAAATATAGGGCTAAGGTGAGTTGAGAACTCACAAGCCCTCACATCTTGACATGTGGCATGTGATATGGCTTAAAAAGGGTGATGTGTACATGAGGTGGAAGGATATTACATGACATGGATGGGGTACATAGTACTTTCGGATTGAGACAAAATCTCTTTATAAAGGAGGTACTTGTCCCCATGTGGGTGAGAGGACATGTGAGGAATTAAAAATTTCTCAAATATTCCCATGGGGATAAGAGAAGGAATTTAAAATTCCTTTAAATGCATTGGGGGATTAAATGTGAATTAAAAATTCACATGGGGAATTGAGTGCCTTGTTCAAAAAGAGAAAGTTTTTAATAAAGTTGACTAAGGACACATTACATAAATGATATGGGGATTAGGGATGACCTAATTAAGTGATTAAGGTTGTGCAAGTACTTGATTAGACTAGTTAATGACATGTTAGAGGTAAGTGGGAAATGATGGAGGATGTGACTTTAATGATGATTAAAAGTGTGCACATATTAATCATAAATTAATTATGACTAAAAAAGAGGGTTAGATTGCTTAGAGGGATTAGAGGCCAACTTGCAAAAGTTGGAGGATATGACAATGAGAGAGAAAATAAAGAATTTTAAAAATAAATTTAAAATTCTAAAAGATAATATGACTAAATTAGATAAAGTGATGCATTTATTTAATTTAGAGAGGAAAGAGGGGAAAAGTATTTATTAAATTAAATACTTTGGGAAACTTTATGCAAGATACACAATATTAATTAAATGAATGATTTAATTAATACCGGCAAAGAGGACAATTTAAGGGAGGAAAGGGATGATTAAGAAGATGACTTTGACCATATGGAAGTGGTCAAATTTGGATGTTTATATTTTTCCCCTCTTTGAAATACTTTTAGGATAATAGGGTTTCGAAGAAAAATAAAACACAGATGACTCTATGGAAGAAGCGACTGGAAAAGAGATGCCCCAACATGGAAAAGATTATGAGCTACCCGAACAGAGGAGAATTAAAGGGGATGCCCCAGTCTCACAAGGGAAGGATTATGACAGAAGATTGGGAGATAATGATAGGGTATGCCCCTTTGAGAAGGGGACTGGGACAGAAAAGGGGCCCCCAGGAAACTTCTCGAAAGGATGAGGTGGAATATGTCGATGGAAGGAGCACAAAAAATTGAGAAGATTGGCACTTGAATGGAGGAAAATAGGTTTACAATGTAGAAATGGTGGTCCTAGGAAGATAAGGGGGTTAGAGAATTAATTGAGGCTAGAAAAAGGTTAAATAAAAAGAAAAAACTCCATTCATTTTAAAAAGTGAAAAAAAGGGGGGGAAATGCTATAAAAGGTAAATGAGGGGGCTACCTCTCCTCATTTTGACAGTTGTCAAGTGAGGAGAGGAAGAAGAAGAGGAGAGAGCAAGAGGGAGGAGACATGATGTTGGAGTACGATTTAGACATCATTCATCGAGGGGACGAGAGGTGGCCGTTCTTTGAGGAGTGTGTTATGCCATGTTAAGTTAGTTAGAAACCCCACCTTGTGATTTTGTTCAATTTGGCTAATTTGTTGCCAAAAAAAAATGGGTTTTGTAGGGTGGGTCGGGATGAAAAATGGGTTAGCGTGAAATTTTTTGCTTTAGAAAAATTTTGGGCAAGAAGGGGGAGCTAGACGGTTTTGGGGGGTGAGATGGACCCGAGCGGGTTCGCCTAAGCTCGGGCGGGTCTGCCTAGACAGCCTGGGCGGGTCTGCCAGGGCTTGGGCAGGTTTTTCCAGGCTCGGGCGGGTCCACTTGGGCTGGGGTGGGTCTATCAGGTAGGTCTGCTCGGGCTCAGGCATGTCTGCCTAAGCTTGGGCAAGTCTACCTAAGCCTGGGCGGGTCCGCCCAGGCTCGGACGGGCTCGCCAATGCTCAGACAATCTCGGGTGGGGCTGCTCGAGCTCAGATGAGCTCAGGCGAATCCACCCTGGCTCACCCGGGCTCAAGCGAGCTCGCCGATGAGCTCGAGTGGGTCCGCCCAAGTTCGGGCGAGCTCGGGCAAGTCTGCCCAAACACGAGGCGAGTCCATCCAGGCACCAACTGAGTCCATCCAAGGAGTGGGGTGAAGCCATAGGCAAGGGTAAGGGATGGTTAAGGGCCCAAGGGTGGGAAAGAGTGGGACAAGATGACACTAGAAGAGACTGACGAGGTGTTATAGAAGATGGAGAATTTGTGGACGTGAGAGAGATGGTCCCAGGTTTTGGTGAGATGCATGGTGCAGATGATGGGTGCGGAGCACCAGAGACTGTTCGAGGCAGGATTACTACATATGCTGACATATCCGACGATCAAGGCCCACAAGGCCATGCTGACAGCCTTGATAGAGTGTTGAGACTCGGTGACATCGACATTCCACTTACTAACTGAGGAGATGATGGTGACCTTGGAGGATGTCTGGCAGATTCTGAGGCTCCCTATGGTAGGGCTTGCAGTTAGCGAGTACTGGTCAGACGATGAGGCTCTAGATGAGTCCATGCGTGTGATTTTTGGTAGTGACGATCTACCGATTCAGCGGGAGGTGCTGGATGTGGACAGGTGTCTATCCTGTAGGGTGTTGGCTTTGTCTTTGTACTTAGCAGGACTGATTAGTGGGATCCTGGTGCTAGACCGGAGTGGGCGATTCCTGTATCTCAGGTTTGTTGAGGTGATTCAGCATATCATTGAGGGTTGGAAGGGGCAATTTGCATAGAGGACATGCATGCTGGCATAGTTGTATCGGGACATGCACCAGGTATGCTACTAGAGGGCGCTGAGCATGGCCCATGTCACACTACTACAGGTTTGGGCATGGGAGCACAATAGGGTGACCAAACCAATTGTGCACAGATTAGGAAAGTAGGATGACAGAGAGGTTGTGGCCTAGGGGTGGGGAGCAAAGGCGGGAGCGATACTGCGACATTAGGGTGTGAGAGATGTAGGCATATGGAGGAAACGCTTACATGATGTGCAGGCGGAGATGATAGTGTGGCAGCCTTATATGCTACGGTCTTTCAAGGGCTAGAGGGGTGAGGAGGAGGCACACAATGGTTACTTCCTCACCCACTATTATATTGTTGGGAGGATTCTGCTGATAGTGGAGCTACACAGACCCGATCAGGTGACACAATAGTTTAGAGTGAGGTAAGATATTCCCGCGGCGCGGGTGAGATTTTGACGACTATCACGGGAGCGGCCATGGGGTGATCCACTGAGCCTGGAGGCAGTGTGGGATGAGCTGAAGACATTACAGTTTATGCCATACCTAGAAAAATGAGAGGGGCAGAGGGATGTAGGGGTGATGGATCGGTATCGACAGTGGTTGAGGTGACATCCACCACTATGGATTACCCCAGTAGTGCCTATTGAGGGAGCACTAGGGTTTGGGTTAGAGGACGAGACACGGATGAGGGTAGTGGGATCAGTACCTTGAGGATGATAGAGAAGAGGTTAGGCGAGGGGAGGATAGCATGTGGTGGGAGCAATCGAGGAGCCAGCGAGGGCAGGTAGGAGGAGGAGAGAGGAGGCTGTTAGAGCAGCCAAGGAGCCAGCTTTGGCAGCCAGGAGGAGGAGAGAGGAGGTTGTTGGAGCAGTCGAGGAGCCAGCTAGGGCATCCAGGAGGAGGAGACTATGGCATAGATCTGGAGGGGATGGAGTAGAGGAGGGAGAGGATAAGGTCAGGGCTGCAGCACAGCAGGATAGGGGGTCGAAGATCCAGGGAGAGAGGAGCCAGGAGGCATG
This sequence comes from Sequoia sempervirens, assembly GCA_007258455.2. Classification (NCBI taxonomy): domain Eukaryota; kingdom Viridiplantae; phylum Streptophyta; class Pinopsida; order Cupressales; family Cupressaceae; genus Sequoia; species Sequoia sempervirens. The sequence continues at coordinate 163,214,703 of VDFB02047230.1, forward strand.
CGCATCCCTAAGAGGTCAGTAGCAAGAGAGAGGAGAGGAGGCTGAGACCAGCAGAGCATGGGAGAGATAGGAGGCAGACATGGCCACATGAGGGTATCAATGACAGAGACAGGAGGAGGGTGACACCAGCAGAGTATAGGAGAGGATGACAGGGAGAGAGAGAGCCCCTTTGGTGATAGGCGTGGATGCAATGGAGGCATCGATGGAGAGCGAGGGGTATGAGCCATGAGAGATGGATATTGACACATATGTGTACGACCTCTGACCACTATTGACAATACCACCCAGAGGAGAGGACCCCACAGTGGTGCTGAAAGGGACTGTAGAGAGACTTCACCTTAGCAAGCAGCGGTTACAACAGATAGAGGCAAAGTGGGTCAGATTAGAGGTAGCGCTGAGTGAGCTATAGACACAATTTTCCTAGGGTGAGAGAGATCATTCAGCCTTGGCCACACTAGTGTCGGATGCAGAGTGGAGATTGATGAGAGAGAGAGATGAGGCATAGGATGAGGCAGTTGACCTGAGAGAAGAGATAGAGGGGTTACAAGTGGAGGTGGCCAGGGAACACGAGGAGGGAGATGCCGCGAGATGAGAACGAGATCGCTTGGTGGTAGAGGTGGCGATATGATAGGCTGTCAGAGAGGTGATAGGGCAGGAGCTATCAGAGACTAGAACATGGACTTCCAGAGATACAGAGGATCTGTAGAGATAGCTACATCGGTTATGGAGAGAGAGGGCAGATTGGCACCATGAGCGGGTTGAGCTCAAAGACAGAGTGGACTGTCTAGAGCAGACAGTTGGGGACATGGGGTTGATGCAACAGAGGGAGGAGGAGATGAGGAGAGAGATGCACATGTTGCAGTTGGAGAGAGATGTGGCACAGGTACAGGTGTAGGTCTTAGAGGGAGATAGGAATTTGGCACAGGCACGCGTTCAGGTGGCTGAGAGTGATAGGCTAGTGGCAGAGTCAAATGTTCAATCTCTTCGGAGAGAGAGGGATACAGTGGTTTCACAAGTGTCAGGTCTGCGATGGGAGTGAGATTCTACTGAGTTGAGACTGCAGGCACTTCAGAGGAACATGGATGTAGCATAGGCTTGGGCACAGGCTGCACAGAGAGAGAAACAGAGAGAGAGAGAGAGAGATGTTGTAGAGGTACGAATGTAGACGCTGCAGGGTGAGTGAGACACCACAGTGGCACAGTGGTAGTCAATGTAGGTCAATGATGTGAGAGGGACGAATACACAGGTGTTACAAGGGGAGAGGGATGCTGCAGTGGCTGCCAAGGAGATGAGAGATTGGGTTCAGGTAGAGATGGCACAGTTACGGCTATCCCAGGAGGCCTAGGAGCAGGAGAGGAGATTGATCTCGAGAGTTCGGGATAGATATCATCAGGAGAAAAATTCCACTCTAGTTTAGGTTGCTGAGCAAGAGGAGAATGTGAGAGAGGAAGGATTTTGGATGGCCACGTACTACCATGCAGTTCCAGACCCGACCCAGCAGCTATTCCAGTATACTCAACAGACACCACAGATGCTAGCGCCATCCCAATTGTTGGGGACATGGACCTAAGGTTACAATGATTCACTAGGTGTCACCCCAGGTAGGAGATTAGTACCTGATTCACCACAAAGATCAGATGTGGGTAGCTCATTCGAGAGATGACAGGATACCAGTTTTGACAGATGTAGGGTGGAGCGTGTAGTACTTATCGATAGAGATCAGAGATGCTCTACATCTCTAGATTTTGTACCTTATTTGATGATATATGAGGGCTATGTGATGGATAAATGATAGATTTTGATGTATGATGGACATATGACGTACATTGTATTATTTTGATTATAATATAGGATAGTCCTTATTGACACTATGCAATATGTTTCTTTTTGTGATGAGTGATCCAGCTTATGTATGCACATGTATATGATATTTCCTGCTTATTTGGATGATTGGGTTTATGTACTTGTGGAATATGGATGATTTTATTAATGTAGATATTCACATGGTGATATGATGTATGCACACATTGTATCTATGATGACTTATGTGTATGGATGCCTAGTTGATTTATTGACATGTATGTATATGTGTATGATGGATTATGTATGAATATTTTATATATGCAGGATGCGATGTATTATTAGTCTGACACTTTGTGATGCAGGTGGCGATGTATGTGTGGTTCTAATTTTTTTTGATACAGGTGGCGATGTATGTGGTTAATAGAATGAACCTAATATGTGATAATGATTTTGTAATTTATAGTGAATTAATAATGAAAGGAAATAACACATGGTCATAAGCACCAATAAGAACTAACATGAAAATGGAAGATGGGTATGTAGTAATTGTGAAAAATTGGTGTAATTTGTCACCTGCCAAAAACTTTTAGTATCCTGAGAAGAATGGGAGAGAGTGGGATTAAGTATTTGCACAACCAAAATCATAGGGTGAATGCAATACAACAAATGATGAAATCCAATACTAATATGAGTCACCATCTTTGGAGCACTGATTTTTTCTATAGCATAAGATACCAAATACCCTGATATATAAGACCAAGGTGAGTTGGAATCCAACGCATGAAACAAATACTACAAACAAAAAGGATACCCCAACACCCCAAGGTCATGATGACCTTGGTTGAGCTAGGTATTGGGATAACCACAAACATACAAGGATGCCCCAGCATAACACAAGACCTCAGGGATCTTGGTGGGTACTATGTGGGACAACCGAGAAAACAACAAAGAAAAGACCAAGATAAACCCCTATGTTGACTAGTCGAAGCACACCATGATATGATGGATCAAGGCGAGCATGACAAGTGTTGATAGTGAGCTCAAATGACAAATAAATTCCAAAACATCAAAAGATCACAATCAATTTCAAAATGTCATTTTCCATAGGATCAAGGGGATGGATGGGATTGATGAGGTCTGCTAAGAAGGATGCATCCTGTTGAGACCGATGATGGATACTAAACTAGAATGACCCAGTTTGACGCTAGATATTTTTTATTAACTAGATCTTTTGATAATAGGGGGTTGTTTAATCGAGAATAACGAGCTAGACAAGGACACAGAGTGACATATCCTACAAACCTAGGGGCTCGAGGGTCGATCAGAGATTAGCCTTGCCTACGTGAAAGCGCAGAGCCCTCGTAGTTCATGAAAAGACCATGGGTAAAGCGAAAAGATGAGGGTGAAGATAGGTGATAGAAAACCAACATGTGATGGTTAGAATACTCCGGGGGCAGATCAAATGATTAGCCTTGCCTATGTGACAGCGTAGGGGCAACGTAGTTCGACTGGCAACATGACAGGATGAGATCTAAATGAAGACTAACACGACAGATGATCCTATGCGATGACACAGACCGACTGACAATGAGATGAACAACATAAGCTTAGAGTGGGATACTAAAAAGCTTAGAATGGGGGGATAGGCTAGATGGGTCGTCTAATGCTCAATCAAAATATACCAAGCGGCCAAGGATGGGATGGGTGAGGATGATAGTGCACATGAAAGCATAAGGATGCCAAGTAGACAATGATTAAGCCCTCTATGGATGATGCCTGTTACCAGGTTTTCACCATCCATACTTATCCAAGGTGCCACCAAAAGGTGGTTTTCACTATAAGACGAACTTATTTCTCTTTACTATTTTTGGATTTTTTTGGATTTTTCCAATTTTTTTGTTTTTTTTTTCTATTTTTCTGATAGGTGGGGTTACCAAGTGGACTGAGGCTTAGAACTTGTTTAGATGCATAATGTTGATGGGTTCATCAAGGGGCTCTTCTTCAAGAGTAGTCAACATGTATACCCCAGATCCATATTTGGCTGCTATGATATAAGGCCCCAACCAGTTTGGCTCAAATTTTCCTTTCTTGTCTTGGTCTTGCTAAGTACGTTGATTCTCTTTGAGGACAAGATCACCCACCTAAAACTGTTGAGGGAAAACCTTCTTGTTGTAGTGACGCTTAAGGCAGTTCTGGTATGCTTGCAGGTGATTGTAAGCTTTGATTCTTCTTACATCAAGTAACTCCAGTTGAGCAAGTCGTGCAACATGAGCATCCTCCTCACTGATAAGATTTTTTAGGGAAATTCTTAGTGATGGGATCTCAACTTCAATTGGAAAGATGGCTTTGGTGCCATAGACCAAAGAATAGGGAGTGGCCCCTGTAGGGGTGTGGATGGAGGTGTGATATGCCCAGAGAGTGAGATGAATATGGAGGTGTCAATCTCGACCGATGTTATTGACAACCTTTTTAAGGATGTGGATGAGGGTCTTGTTGGTGGCTTCTTCCTGACCATTACCCTGGGGGTAATAAGGCGTTGATCAACGATGCTGGATGTGAAAGGTGTCACAGAGGTGTTTCATGGCTTGGTTTTTGAAGGGTTTTCCATTATCAAAAAGGATGGTGGCTGGGATACCATATCTACAGAGAATATGGTAAATGATGAACTTTGAGATCTGAATACTGGTGATCTGTGAGAGCAACACGACTTCCACCCACTTAGTGAAGTATTTAGTGGCAATGATTATGAATGTATGGTCACCAGATGATGGTGGATAAATCTTGCCAATCAAGTCAAAACCCCATTGAGAGAAGGGCCATAGTGCTAGGAGGGGCTAAAGATCTTGTGCTGGAGCATGAATCAAATCTGCATGTTGTTGGCATGGAAGGCACTTCTTCACAAATTCACAAGCATCATGCTCTAGTGTAGGCCAATAATATCCAGGTCGAAGAATCCTTTCAGCCAGGGCCATACCATTTGAGTGATCTCCACAAACACCACCATGTACTTCCGTTAGTGTCGTGTGGGCTTCGATCTCATTCACACACCTAAGGAGGATCCCATCATACCTGCGACGATAAAGTGTATCACCGATGATAATGTAATGGGCCGAACATTGAATAAAGGATTTTTGTTGGTTCCATGTGAGGTCTGGGGGTAGGATATTATCATGGAGATAGGTATATATGTCCTGATACTAGGGGGAGGTGGGACCTATGATATCGCACACCATATTAGTCTCAGAAATATCATATGCTGGGATTAAAAGTTGTTCGACAAGGATCTCACATTCTGTCTTGTCTTTAGGCATGTCAATCAGGGAATCGATAGCGGCCATTACATCTACTGCTTTATTCTATACCCGAGGAATTTGGTCAAATTGTATGAAGGTGCAATATTTCTTGAAATCATCCACCATGTGCTTATAGGGTAACAACTTATCATCCTTTGTGAGGAATTCATCATTAACTTGCTTGATGACTAATAATGAATCACCAAAGACTTTCGGGTGAGTTATATGCCACTATTTTGCAATTCGGAGGCTGGTGAGGAGGGCTTCGTACTCTGCGATGTTGTTGGTACATGGGAATGCTATCCTGAATGATTTTGGAATGTAGTCACTTTGAGGGCTAATTAATAAAATCCTCGCGCCTGATCCATTATGCGTGTACGAGCCATCAAAATATAGTGTCCAAGCTGGTGGTTCTGTAACTATGTAGACTTCTTCATCTGGAAATTCAGTGTCCAGAGGGTAAGCATCTACTAATGGTGCCTCGACCAAATGATCAGCTATGACTTGTCCCTTTATGGCTTTCTGTTCCACATACTCTATGTCAAATTTGCTTAGTAGCATGACCCACTTGGCCATGCGGCCAATTAGAGTGGTTCTAGATAACAAATACTTCAATGGATCAATTTTAGCAATTAATTTGACTGGATGGCTAAGCATGTAATGTCAAAATTTATGTGTGCTGAAGACTAGTGTGAGGCAGGCCTTTTCCATGGGAGAGGAGTTTAATTCATGGTTGACCAATGTCCAAATGATGTAGTAGATCACCCTCTCTTTCAATGATTCATCATGTTGTGCCAACAATGCCCCAGGGCGACTGAAGTGGCAGAGATATACAGTAGGAGGGGTTTCCCTAGAATAGGTGGCATCAAGATCGAAGGATGAGCTAAGTATTCTTTGATCTTATCGAAACCTATTTGACACTATTGGTTCCATTAGAAGGTGGAGTCTTTCTTCAAGAGATGAGTGAATGGCTGACACTTATCCATGAGATGGGCTATGAACCGATGGATGGATTGCATCTTCCCTTGGAGGCTTCTTAACTATTTCAGATTGCATAGGGGTGGCTTGTCCAGAATAGCCTTCACCTTGGCGGGATCAAATTTAATACCCCTTCGGGAGACTATAAAACCTAGCAGTTTTCCTGACGTAACCCTAAAGACACTTTTTTGGGTTTAGCCACAGCTTGTAATGCTCTAACCATTCAAATATCTTTTTTAGGATGGTAGGATGTTTCGCTCATGTTCTCGATTTCCCTAACAAGTCATCGACATAATCCTCCATGATGATATGGATGAGGTCATGGAAGATGATCATCATTGCCCTCTGATATGTTGCCCCCGCATTTTTGAGACCAAAGGGCATAACATTGTAACAGAAAGTACCCCAAGGTGTTGTGAAGGCGGTCTTGTGTTGGTCCTCAGGTGCAATTCGAACCTGATTATAACCAAAGAAGCTATCCATAAGGGATAGCATCTCATGTCCTGCTATGAGGTCAACCAACATGTCAATGTTAGGTAGAGGGAAGTCATCTTTTGGGCAGGCCTTGTTAAGATCCCTAAAGTCTGTACAAATCTGAATGTCTCCATTTGGTTTGGCAACTGGTACTATATTGGAGATCCACTCAGAGTAGTCAATTGGTCTAATAAAACCTACATCTAGTAACTTCTCCAATTCCTTCTTGACTAATAATGCGACCTGTAGATGCATCTTGCGGAGCTTCTGTTTGACAGGCTTGGCATCTAGGAAAATGTCTAGATGATGAACCACTAAGGTGGGGTCTAAGCCCAACATATCTAAATATGACCAAGCAAAGTTAATGATTCCCTCTTGGAGTAGTCGCAATATGACTGGATACTCTTGCTCTGAGAGTGACTCAGCTACATAGGTGATCTTAGGATTTTCAGCAATACCTAGATTAACTTCTTGAGTTTCTTCAATTAGAATAGATGATCGAGTAGATAATTGAGTTCCCACAAGGGGAAGATGAACATCTCCATCTTCTAGCACCTCCTCAAGGTTTTTTCCATTGGATGCATCCTTTATTTTTACTTTTTCAAGGTCAGGCAATGCCTCAGGGAGGTTTTCACTAGATGACCCCTTTTTATTTTTCTTATTCTTATTTTTACAACTAGAGTGTTCATCCTCCCCCAATCCCATGAGGTTGACATATGTATCCGCAAACATATTGACAGGTGTGCTATTACATAAGTCCTAATCAATGAGCTCAGGGTGGCGAAGGGATAGGCTAATGGTACAGATCGATAGGCATTTGAACATGGATGATAGGTTAGTGTGATCGATGTCATTGTATGCACATATGATGGATTCTTCCTCTGGTATGTCTTCCAATGAGCTATCACCCATGGAAACACTATTGAAAGTATTAGACGATGTTGTAGGGCCTTTCTAATTTTTATCGTATCTGATGCCTATGTTCTTTGGCAGCTTTGATGTATCAATAGGTTGCAACTACCCCTGATCTTCTTTACCTAGGCCCCTACCTTGGTAGTTATACTTTTCTGTAGACTTAACTGACCAAGGATATGCTTCTTGAAAATATTCCTTTAGAGGGGGATCTGGTTGAGGTTCTTCTTGGTATACCCATTGACTTATATCCTCTTATGGTGCATCTATCTTGATACTAGGGGACTTGAAAGTGGTGGTAGGAATGTTTTTACCACTGAAGGTGACACTCTTGTCTTCCTTTGGAGTAGCATGTGAAGGTTGACCATACTCGTGTGGTGACGGTGACATGGTTGCTATATTAAGAGCAGTATGCATTTCATATTCACCACACCCTTTGTCAATAATCTAGACTTTTGTGACTATAGGATCAGTGGTGGAAGATGGACTGGTTGTCATGGTGGAGGTTGGATTAGCAGATGATGACTAAGATGCTCCCATTTAAACCCTGGGACAATAATGTAAATGGGGAAAGGACACTTCTAAAGTGCGGCAATATTCAAATGGTTGGGGGTCAGCATAGATGGTGACTTCCTATTCATTGGCCAGGAATTTTAGGCATTGATGGTATGTGTAAGGGACAACTTGCATAGCATGGAGCCATGGATAGCCAAGGAGGAGATTATATGGCAAGTCCAGATCAAGGACATGACAGGTAGTGTATTGAACCATAGGTCCCACTTGGATAGGAAGACTAATAATTCCCTCTAAATTCCTTTTTGCATTATCATAGGCCTTGATCATGATGATCTGATTACTTAAATCTGCTTGAGTATACCCCACCTATTTTATGAATTTTAGAGTACATAAATTGAGGGCAGAGCCATTATCTACCAAGACCCTTTTTATTTTATGATGGGAAACCATGACTTTGATATGCAAGGGTTGATTATGATTGAAATCGATGTTTGGCATGTCATTTTGGCTGAAATGTAGTTGATAAGATAAAGCTAGGTGTCCTACCAAAGCTTGGAATCATGTAGGATCAATGTCATTAGGTACATGGGTTTCCTGTAGGGCTGTGTTGAGGATTTCCTACTGTATAGGAGAAGACTTAAGTAAATCCAAAATGGAAATATGAGCAAGAGTCTTTCCTAAGTGATCAAGGATGTTGTACTGAGAGCTTACAGGAGTTGATTGGGTGGGTGCGGAGGCTTTAGGGATAGTGATGCGGGCTCGTCGTGTAGTAACAACACACTAAGGATCTTTGGATTTGACATGTATCATGGATACACGAGGTTCTACCTACTCAATGTAATGAATAATACCCTCGTAATTGAGGAGTACATTCTTATAGCTCACGTTATTTGTGCTATTGTCTTTGGGATTACTGTTGGAGGTGCTCAGGCCTTGATTATGGTTTGAAAATGCATTTTGATATATCTGCAATTGAGCATTGGATGACGAAGCTTGACTGGTGTCAACCTTAATATCTCCTCGATCAATGAGATCTTGGACATAGTTTTTTAGACCCTAACACTTATTCAAAGAGTGTCCTTTGATTTTATGGAACAAGCAAATTTCATTTTCCCTAAACCATGTAGGCTTGGGCTTGGATTCGTCAAGTGGCTTGGTGATAGGATACGTGATTGGATAATTGATCTGTAGCAATTTATTAAAGACAACACTCAGGGGTTCTCCTAATTGAGCATACTAACGTTTAGTGTTCTCCTGGTTGTTCTAATTTGACTATTGAGGAGGACGAGGTGCCCCCTATGGTATAGATATGGCGTTAGGTATGGATGGTTGTTGTCTTTGGGATGTATTAGCCACTTGGACATGTTTAGTATCAGTGACGCTGTCATTTATTGTGTTCTTGTTCTTGTTCCAAAGATGTGGGTTGTCATTGAATGACCTTTCTTTATCCTGGTTATATATTTTGATGTTCCCTTTGGCAACAAGGGCACGTTCAAGCATAGGTCCCTTTTCCACTAGCTCCGCGAAAGTGGTGACACAATGTAACCTAAAGTTATGAGCCATGTCGGGATGAGATTTCTCCATAGAGAGGGTTACCATGGCCTTCTCTCTTAGAGGGGTTTTCATTTAGCTTGCTAACACACACCACCTTTGAAGATACCTAGCAAAGGTTTCCCCCTCCCGTTATTTCTCTTTGAGGAAATCTAAGCTATCAATGTCCTCCAAATTGAAGGAGAAGTAGGAGATAAACTTTTCTGAAAGGTCTGCAAAATATTTTATGGACCCTCTTTTGAGGGTCATGAACCACTCTAGGGCAATTCCTGTCAGACTCCGTAGAAACAGGTGCAAGAGATAATTGTTGTTGTGCATAACTTCTTGACACTAGGAGTAAAACTTCTGTAAGTGGGCCTTAGGATCCTTGTTCCCCCTATATCTGTCAAATTTTGGTATTTCAAAATGTTTAGGGAAGGGGATCAATGAGATGGAGGGATCGAATGGATATGGGCATATGTCCTCAAATTTGAATGATTGTTTGCCAGCTCCTGCCTGAAGATCCTTTAGAGTGGATTTAATTTCTAGCAAATATGAGTTGACTGGTGGTTGGTTGGACAGATATAGATGGTAGGACGATATAGGATCCTTTTGAGAGAGCATCAGATTGTTTAGGTATGGGTTTGGATGGTGGAGTGATGACAGCCCTTGTTGGTATGCCGAGGGATTTTGTTGATAAGTGGGTTGTTGTTGCGAGGTATAATATGGATTCATTTGATAAAAATGTGAGGTGGGTTCCTGAGGAGCTTGGATGTGATATTGTGGATTGACCTATTGATACTGGGGGAATTGCTATGATTGTTGGGAGGCCGCATAAGGTGGTTGCTGTTGGGACTGTTGTTGGTAATAAGGATGTTGTGGTGGTTGCTGATGTGATGTGAGATGTTGTGTGGGCTGAGATGGGATGTTGTATTGTGTTTGAACTCATAGACATAGGATAGACATGAGGAATAGGGATATGGTTTGAGTGGGAGGTCGGGATAGATTGCTTTGTGACTGGTACGGTGGTTGTTGTGAGGAAATTGGTGGGTTATATAGTGGTTGTTGTTGTTGGGACGGTTGAGATAATGTAGGGGGATTTTATAAGGGAGATTGTTGGGTACCGAAGGGAACTTGTGGAGGTGGTAGATTAGATTGAGGCGGTTGTGGGGATGCATATGGAGGTGATGGTTGGTTTAGGGCCCTAGAAGGTGGAGGAAATGCAGTGAAAGGGCTGCCCCAAGTGTTGACGGGAGGCGGATTTGAAGGGGGTGGTGCCGGTAGCATTAGTGGTTGTGGTTGTGGGATGTTTTGTGGCATGCCAAAGGCAAAAGGATCATTGGAATCAGTGATTTACGGTGCCCCTATGACTGAGATTGTAGGATGCGAGGGATTGCTAATGAGATACAGAACAACGTTGTCGAATTCAGGTTGATGCCAACCTTCTACGGAAGGAACATTGGGGACGTATGAACTACTTGATACGTTGTGTGAACCTTGGGGTATATTAGGTGCAGAACCACCATACTTGGATAGGTCGATACCTGATGACAGTTTGACACCCTTCTTAATTAAGTAAGCCAATATTTCTTCGCCATGTTTTTCAAGAAGGAAATCTATCATTTGCACATTGACTGGGTTACTAAAGTGTTCCTCAAATGTAATTTTGCGTTGAATGACCATATTTTCATCCCCAGGGGGTGATGTGTTTTGACCATTGATATTGGATTGTGATGATGTTCCATTGTGTGGATCCCAAGGGATGTTTGCACTGTTATTGGGGTCTTGTGAGGCATTGGCTACGTTGTTTGGATCTTGAGGGATGTTTGGTTGGGATTGTTATTCAACCATTTTCCTTGTTTGTGACCGGGTCTAAATGGGCATGCAAGATGATATTATGGATTAGGATGACCTTGGTAATGAAAGGATTGATTTTATTTGATGATTGATTAGCCAAAAAGGATGTGGCTCAATAGGATTGGTTTGATTGGATGATTGATTAGCCGTCGAGGCTAGGGCTCGATGAGATTGATTCGATTTGACCAAAGTGGACTGGGTTGATTGGTAGATAATGAATTGATTTGGATTGGATGATATAATGATTCAATTTGGTTTGATGATTGATTAGGATGAATGATAGCGATCAAAATCTTAAACCAAGTTCAAGAGTGATCCTTGGTAATGCTAGGTGTTGATTAATCAATCAAAGGGGCGATGTACGATAACAACACCGAATCCAACTTGAGATAGAATTGGATTCATTAGGCCAACAAGGATGACCAACTTAGGATGGATGACGATCCAAAGTTGGTTTTGATGGATGAAAATTATAGATGAACACCTAGGTTAATTTGGACAACCGCTCTAATGAGGTTTCAATGGGATACCGATGGTCGAAAACAAGGAAATGATAATTAGAACGTGGGTTCGAAATGGGTGAACGGATGCACAAGTTGAGGGGATGAGATTTTAGGATGGTGAATAGGTTCCCAAAATGGGTGCATGAATGTTTAGAATGGGGAGGTGAGTGGTCGAGATGGTGAAACGAGGGTCCCGAATGATGAAGTGGATAAAAAGTTGATAGGTCAAGGGTCAGGTCCACCCCTGTACAGGGCAGGTCTTCCCAAGGAGCAAAAATTGATCAAACTAGGTCAAGACAGGCTTGAAACAGGTTGGTCAACAGGTCAAGTCCACCCCTAGATGGGTCAGGTCCACCCAAGGAGCAAAAACTGATCAAATTAGGTGAAAACAAGCCTGAAATAGGTTGGTCAACAGGTCAAGTCCACCCCTAGGTGGGTCAGGTCTGCCCAAGGAGCAAAAAATGATTAAATTAGGTCAAAATAGGCCTGAAACAGGTTGGTCAATAGGTCATGTCCACCCCTAGGTGGGACAGGTCCACACAAGGAGCAGAAAATATCAAATTAGGTCAAAATAGGTCTAAAACAGGTTGGTCAACAGGTCAAGTCTGCCCCTAGATGGGTCAGGTTTGCCCAAGGAGCAAAAACTGATCAAAAATGGCCAAAACAGACACCAAAAGGACTAGTCTGAAGGTCAAGTCTAGCCCTAGATGAGGGCAAGTCCACCCAAGGAGCAAAATTTGGTAAACGTTTTCACAAGGGGGGAAAATCTAGCTGTTTGTGGGGAAAATCTGCCTGTTTGTGGGGCAAATCCACCTATTTGTGAGGAAAAATCCACCTGTTTGTGAGGTTTGACTTGATTTTTGATAAAAAGACTAACGAAAAGGACTCAAAACACAACAATCATCAATCAAAAGACTATGGCTGAGTGAAATAAATTAGATAATCATTAGTTTTGCATAAAGAAGATAATTCAGACAGTACAAGCCTAAGTCTAGTAGAGATGTTATGGTTGACAAAGTCCTCTAATCTAAGATGAACATGGTTAATAGGAAGTCCTCGATATACACCCAGTACATGAAGCCCAAACTGTGAACACCAACTCGTTACAAGTGTGAGTCGGGAACTTTAAAGGCTTAGACCAACTCTTCACATCATCCCGATGCTTCACCAATTACAATGCGATTGGATTGAGGTACAACTTTCACTCTCACCCCTTTATATACCCCATTGGTATGCGTGGTTGGAATCATCCCTTGGGGTGATGAAATCCTCAAGTAGGTCCTGCTAAGAAAAATAAAAAGGGGGGGACTCAAAAGATGTGGTAAGCTATGATTTCTCGTCACCCAGGATCGTCGAATGGCGCAAGGGGATTGGATACATCAAATAGATCACCTAGAAAACATGACAAACAAGGTTTATTAACACCTCCTAATTAAACTATGTACCTAAATTAGGGGTTAAAAACCCTTAAAATAGCCAAAAGATTGAAAAAAATTGAAATTGTACCTTTTGGACAAAAGTTGTCTAGGTAAAATTCGCCTGTCTGTGAGGGAAAATCTGCTTGTTTATGAGGGAAAATTTTCCTATTCATGAAAATTTTGTCAAAAACAACTTCTGAGGTCTATGGAGGGCAAGTCCGCCCCTGGGGTAGGTCAGGTCCACCAGTGTAGGGCGGGTCCGCTTGTCTGTCAGGTCAAGTCTGCCCTTATAGGTCGGGTCTACCCCAGGAAGGTCAAATCTGCCCCTATGTAGGTCGGGTGCGCCCCTCTATAACCTGTACCTACAAAAATTCAAAAAATAGAAAACGTGAAAGCAATAGACCCATTTGTGGGTCCCACCAGGTGTGCCAGAAATGTGATAAGGCGAATTTAGGTGCTAGAAAATGAACAACAAACAAAATAATGCAAATAACACTAAAAACAACCTACACCTCAAGATTAGCCTAGTTGGATTCAATACAAAGTAAAGATGACCAAATGAAACTTTATACCTTGTCTTGAATCGATCCTTTGGTTGGCCCTTCGATCTTTGATGTGTATGTTCCTTGGGTGGCACAAGATACAAGATAAATGATGATATGATAATGGATGAAAGTGGATGCAAGTGTGAAAAATTGCTAAATATGGCTCCTAGAAATTTTTTGCAAGAGTTTGGCTACAATGCATGATCCCCCCCAAAATGAGAGAAAAGAGGGGGTATTTATAGAAATTTTTGGACTCTCTAAGGAAATGGACGGTTAAGATTGAGCCACCAAGATCAAGATGTAGGGCTAAGGTGAGTTGAGAACTCACAAGCCCTCACATCTTGACATGTGGCATGTGATATGGTTTAAAAAGGGTGATGTGTATGTAGACACCAAAATCTGGTTTAAGCCTGTGACTTCCATATTCTTCATAATTCATGGTCTTGATTAAATAATCTTAATTATTTAATTAACCACATCTTCTATTAATTCTTCTATTAATTAAATAATCTTAAATATTTAATTAATTCACACTTTTCTTTATTCTATCTAATTAATTAAATAAACGCTTCTTAATTAATTATCTTACTAATTAACCTTATTCTTCCAGTTAAATTAAATAAATTCTTATTTAATTTACTCTTTATCATATTTCAACTATAATTAAATAAATTCATTATTTATTTAATTATTCATTTAAATCCCCTTCGTCACTTAATTAAATAAATCTTATTTATTTAATTATTCTTTCGAGTCTTGATAAAAAATGAAATCTTAATTCATTTACACATTCTTCTATATTTTTATAATTATGTGAGTTATAAATCTATCTATAATTAACTATTTTTTAATGTCTTTATCTCAATTGTCAAATATCGAGTTAAATTAAATGAATTATTTAATTAATACATTTGCGACTTTGATTAATTCAAAATATATCTTATTTATCTTAATTAAGTGATTGATCTCGATTGCGTTCGTTTCAACAGAGAGTTGTTTTAATCAATCTTCATGTCTCTTGCCGCAAAGATTATGTTTATTTTATTCTATCGTTTCAATCAAGATTAAATTCATTGAGTGTTTCTAAACGTTTAATTCAATGAAATTTCAATAGTTTTAAAATAAAACAACCGCAATTAACCAACTTGTGCATGAAATTTTACTATGAAATCATCACATTTGAAGGGCATAAAACTATTTGTGATTTTCTGCAAACATCTTATCAAATTTGCTTCCAAAAGGTCTGAGAAGCAATGATCACTGGGTCGATAACACTGATCACATTATTTATAAAAATTTTTGCTTGCAATGACAAATCTAAGGCTTCTATTCTATTTGAATGCATGGACTGGAAAAAAGATGGTCATGACTGGTTACACCATATTTTGCTTTCGAGAGACGAAGAAGTATGTTTGATTATTACTATCAAAGATTTGAGTTCCTCTTGTGTAGTGGCCACCAACAATTGAAATTGCAATAAAAGGAACGTAGCAAACCTTCTTGATCATTTGGGAAAAAATTAACAAGTGTCTACTGTGTTTGGTGCGAAAGCACAAGTCTAGTTACCCTTACGATTTGGTATATCGAAGTATCCTCTCCCTTGCGATCCGTGCGATCCTGGGTGTAATAGAAACGGTTACCAACTCTAGAAATTGGGCCCGCTCGTGGAAAAGTACTCACCCTAAAACAACCTCGCACCAGTGCTTCAACCCGAGGGACTTCAGCCGGTATATAAAAGTGGGTTCTTGGGAAACCCCAAGAATCACAGTGGGTTCCGACGAGATGGATCCGAAAGGGGACTCGCGCCGTATGGATCACACCCCACAAACGGAATGCCCGAATTAAATACCCTTTGTTGTAGAGACCAACCTATTTGTGGCCGTTGCTTGGTATTAGTGCAGGGTACAGTATCATGCCCGAAGATACTCACTACTGATCCCCTTGAGTAGAGATAGCAGTTCTTGGGATGTCATTACCCAATGAATTCAGAATTGGTGTGCTTGAAAGACGTTAATGAGCCGTGGAGGGGAGCCAATGCCACCAAATTCCTGGGTTTTTATCCGCTTCTCGAAGGAAAGGTTAAATCACCAATCCGGGTATTTCAGTTGAGCTATACCAAGTATGTTAAAACCTCTAGGCCTTTAGCCTTATTAGGATGTGCTTGTCTCATATCACTTTAAACGTTTTTTGAGTCCGTCCAAAATTGAAACTGAAAACACTTTGTCTTATGATTGTCTTTGATTGTTAGAATTTGATCATAGAAAACCGGGTCAGTTTAAATTTCATGTCACTGAAAATTCACAGAGAGTCGCAATTGTTCACCAGAAACACGCATCTGATTTTTAGAGTCGCATCTGTTAATTTTGAGTCGCATCTGTAAGTTTTGAGTCGCATCTGTAATTTTTGAGTCGCATCTGTCAGTTTGGCTCGCATCTGATTTATATAGGTCGCATCTGGTTGTTTTGAGCCGCATCTGTAATTTCTGAGTCGCGTCTATCAGTTTGACTCACATTTTTTTTAGAAACACCGCATGCGTTATATTCTGGGTCGCATCTGTCAGCTTGAGTCGCATCTGGTAATTTTGAGTCGCATCTGTCAGTTTGAACCGCAACTGTTAAATTTGAAACGCATCTGTCTGATTACCAGAAAAACCAAAATTCACCGTCACTGTCCAGTTAGCAGGGTTATACTAGTTTTAGTGGTCTTCATACAAACAGTCTTCGAAAACAGAAACCTGAAATGATTTGCTCAATTTTGCATCCTTTAGGTTCATTTAGTCATTACCATAGTTGTCTTCAGTTAGAGTTTACCTTCATCTTAGGGATCATATTACTTTGCATTAGACTTTTAGAGAGGTCACTTTTACAAACTTTAGGAGTAGTCCACCATCTATACTCTAGAAAGGTCATAGTGTCAACGAAATCTGTCATTGAACCTAGTCTTATCATCATATACTTTGTCCTACAGAGAGTTGTCCTAGCTCATCAGTCTAGTTAGGAAACTCAACGTGTCTTTGATCTTTGTCCTACATTGGTTCCTTGACTTATCTAAATTGACACTTTGGTTTGACTTTAGGTAGTTGGTCCCTTCACCTTGGGTTTATAGAATTGATCATTTTAGGGTCTCACTTAGACTTCTTGCACCTTTAGAGTCTAGACTAGTATCATCATAGGACATCCCTTATTTTGCATAAGAAAACCCCAAAAACATAGAATAGAGTCATACAGTTTCTAGATATAGTTTTGCATTTCTTGCATATTGAGCTTGTCTTACATGGTTGAAACTAGGTCTAAGAGAAGAGAGAGAGAAAACATGTCGAACCCAAGTGAGTTCATCAACCCATTTTCTTCAAGACCTCATAAGACTCTATTAGACAGATTTACCACTAGAAACACACAAGGACATGTTACAATAGAAGACATAGAGGCTACCGCACAGGACCCTGAGTTTGCCTCTTTTGTAGATGAGTACCTAGCAAACGATCGTCAACGGTTCTTAGAAAAATTGCTAGCTGAAGGTGCTACCTTACCTTCAAGATTTGATATCAGTACCTTACAAACTCAACCTACACAAGGGACAAATACCATGACTACTAGTACTACTATACCTCAAGTCAGCACGACTATGCCATCTAGCATGTCTACACAGAGTACGACAGTCCATACATCCCCATTTGGTACACCTACCATGACATTGGGATTTAGTTTCACTACAGGGGCTTCATCATCTACCCCCTTCGGTCCTCTTAGTGGGAGTAAAAGATCTAAAACATCAGCCCATACATCTTATGTCGGTGTCACAAGTGCGCAATCAACAACCACACCTACTGCTAGCATTATGGGTACCTTGCCACAGTCGATGGCCATACCTAGTGCTCAGGTCACTAGTACTATACCAAGGATTACACAAACAGGGGGCATTCCCTCCTTCCAATATGGCAATCAAAATCCACCTTTCCAGACTAGCAGTAAAAACCAATTTACATCGGTTCCGAATCAGAACCCCTTTTCACAGATTGGTAGTCAGAATCCGTCTACCCAGATTCCAGGCCAAAACTATTTCACATCGGTTCCGAATCAGAATCCCTTTGTACAGAGTGGTACTCAGAATCCATTTACACAGAATCTAGGACAACATCAATCTATGCTGATTCCAAACCAGAATACATTTACCAACATTTCGAATCCAAATCCACCTCAGATGCCAACGTTCAATCAAAACCCATCACGAGACTTTGGATTTCAGAATACATATATGGATCCGCATAATCCTTCTAGCACATCTTTGACTCAAGTTGGCATCCTACAAACACAAATGCAGGCATTACAAATGCAAATGGATAACATGTCAATGTCAACTAAGAAATCATTTTCACCAAAGGACATATGCCCATTCCCTTTTGATAGATCATTGTACATGACACCTTTCCCTCACGGATATGTCATACCAAATCTTCCTAAGTACAATGGAAAATGCAATCCAGTAGAACATATCAGGGAATTTTCTACCATATGCATTGATGTCGCTTATGACCCCACGTACCTTATGAGGCTATTTCCACTAAGTCTTGTAGGGGTTGCACTAGAATGGTTTTTGGGTCTAGGTTCTAGCATTAGATCATGGGGAGAGCTAGTCGAGAAATTTGTGGAGAAATTCTCCTTCCACATTGACCATGAGATAAATATAGCAACCTTGTGCCACACAACACAAGACGAAGGTGAAACATTCATTGCTTTCTTCCAGAGATGGAGAACTATTGCTAGTAGATGTCCTATCGAGATACCTGAAAAATAAAAGGTTACAATGTTTCAAGAAAACCTTTATCCAAAACTCAGGAGTAACTTAAGGGTACATTGTTGCATATCTTTTTTGGAACTAGTGGAAAAGGGGGCGATAATAGAGAAGGATCTCATTGAAAAGGGTGAACTCAAGATGACAACACCCAATCGAAACACGGTCGTACAAAACACTCCCACCGACAGAAATAGATTCTGGTCTCGCAACAAAAATGTCACCAATGATGGGGTGGTTGATGCTAAAACATTACAAGCAGGACCCCTCCTCACATTAAAAGGGCCTCATAACTTTTCCAACATGCTTAATTCTATCAATCAACCTCCCAACGTGGTCCAAAACACTCAACGTCCACCACCAAGGAGATTCCAGAAACGTGAGTTCACTCCCTTAGGGGAACCCATTGAGTCGGTGTTCAAACAACTGTTACAACACAACTTCATACAACTGCAGGAACCAAGACAATACGATCCAGGACAGTTTAAACCAACTTGGTGGGATGACAATGCCTTCTGTGATTATCATAGGACAAAGGGGCATAACCTACAAAACTGTCGACAACTGAAGAACATCATACAGGATCTTGTTGACAAGAGAATCATTGAAGTTAGTGGACAAAAACAAAAGACATCGAACACTGATCATCAAGTCTTTTCAGACCCACTACATGACCATGGGAAAGGGACTATCCCCAGTTCGAGTACTAAGACCAATATGTCAGCAAATTATGTGAATATAAAACATGACTATGATAGTGGCAAAATCATTCATTGCCTTCACACCGCCGATGACAACATCAATACCATTACTATCAATGCTAATCCAGAATGTGCGGTCAATACTCGTCGTACTAAGTTTGTTATCCAAAGCCCTCCATCGCAGCAAACATCACAACCTTCCAAGTTACAATATAACCTACTTGACCAGTTGGGGAAGACCCCAGCCCAAATTTCAATCCTGGAATTGTTGCGTATCTCCCCCGAGCATCGGTCTATCCTTGATAAGGCTTTACAGAACACCACGGTCCCTAATGACCTTGATGTCAATCATTTCCAGGAGATGGTGGGCTACTTGACCAATAATCATCATGCCACGTTTTCTGAACAAGACTATGCCACAGATAAGATGAACCACAATGACCCTTTACATCTAGAAGTCCTTGTTGATGACACCAAAGTTAGATGAGTTTTGGTAGACGGAGGAGCAGGGTTAAATCTATGCACTTTAAAACTAATTAAGGCATTAGGTATTTTAGAAGCATGCATAGACACCACCAAGAGTATTGTCATTAAGGCTTATGATGATGAAGAAAGAAAATCAAAGGGGGTGGTAACACTTCCTATCAGAATTGGTCCTGGTAATGGAGACAAAGTTCCAGGTCTTGGATCTCACCCTCCCATATAACCTTTTGCTAGGTAGACCATGGATTCATGCCATGAAGGCAGTCCCTTCCACATATCATCAGTGCCTTAAATTCCCTTACAATGGCACCAAAATAACTATCGATGGTGATCCCGATCCTTTTCAGTATTGCACTAACCTAAAGGAGATCCCTCAACGCCAAGTGCCAGTCAACCAAGAGGCCTCATCGTCTAATCCATCTTCTTATGTTGACCCGTCTACACTCACTCAAAAATCTGTTGCACCTTCACTTCCCACTACTCCTAGGGTTGAGATCCAAGACAAGGGTTGTGGAGAGTATTATATGAAGACTTCCTATTGTGTTAGCCACTTGGTCCCTCCTAAGTCATATGGTTTGCCTACAACAGGTAGGGGACAGTCTATAATCACTATACATGTTCCCCCCACAACAACTTTCACTAAATGGGGTGAATTAGGCAAAGAGGTTGTAGATACAGAAGATGTTACTTCCTGGCTATATAAGGAAGATAATCAAGAACCCCTTTTACTTGCTCATATTCCTACAAGACTATATGGAAAGGGTTTCAAAATCATGTAAAGCAAAGGATATGATGGACAAAGTGGTTTAGGCTTAAACCAAGATTGCAGAATTGAACCAATATTTGTTTCTCAGTGGCCAAAAGGAGTAGGGCTAGGGTTTCAACCGATTTAGATTGGCGTTCCTAGTACTCCATTACCCTTACTTGAGGAAGTATGTGCTTCAGAAGACATTAAGACATCTCATGATCCAATAGACCAAAATCATTCTAACTCGCCTGACTCTAATAATTATGAGTGGGATTCCTTATCCTCTACTTCTTCCATGGACCTTGACAAGTTATTTGGAGAACTTGACTTGCTGTTAAGTTCCTCACCAAACCCTTTAAATTCCTGTCCACCAAAGAAAAAGACAAAAGAGGAGTGGTTTAAACACTACTATTGGGAATCGCTTGATCCTACCTCTTGGAAACCTGAGCCACCTCTCTCTGATTGTCA
Organism: Sequoia sempervirens; assembly: GCA_007258455.2. Classification (NCBI taxonomy): domain Eukaryota; kingdom Viridiplantae; phylum Streptophyta; class Pinopsida; order Cupressales; family Cupressaceae; genus Sequoia; species Sequoia sempervirens. The sequence goes on from VDFB02047230.1 coordinate 163,235,723, forward strand.
AACCTTGGCATTAGGCCCACCTATTCATCCACCTAGACCCAAACCCAAGAGCAAAAAGGACTTGGTACAAGACTTTTGTGATCACATGAATAATTCAATCCTTACCTTGACCCCATTAGATTTTGATAACTTTGACGATGACATGCCCTTAGTTTATCCCCAACTCATTGATTGGGATCAACAAGATACACCTGTTTTAGATACTTTTGAGAACGACGAAGCGATTGCTGAGTTCCTGGGATTACGTGAAGGAATACCTAATGGAGATCATAAAGCTAGTTTTACCATTGACTTGGACAATAAAGCATATTTTGGGGAATATTTTCAACCCTCCAGTCGCAAAAATGAGAAAATGAATAAACAAGATAAAAAGGATGAGTCTCTAGGTGAAAACCGAAAGGCACCTCTAGACAATGAAAAAGTAAAAAGAAAGGATGCATCCAAAGGTGAAAACCTCTCTAAGGTGCCTAAGGATGGAGGTTTGAACATTCTTCCCATTACACAGGAAAAGTCACCTATGCTCGTGGAAGAAACTGTAGAGGTCAACATAGGCACAAAAGAGAATCCACGACTGGTTTATTTTGCAGCGTCATTGAAAATAGAAGAAAAGCCTGGGTTCCATGACTTCTTTGCACAGAGACAGATAAATTTTGCTTGGTCATATGCGGACATGCCAAGGTTAGATCCTGAACTTGTTCTACACCATTTACCTTTACAACCAGGTGCCAAACCAGTGAAACAGAAGTTGAGAAAAATGCATCCACAGATTGCCTTATTAGTCAAGGCAGAACTTAAGAAATTGTTAGACGTTGGTTTCATCAGGTCTATTGACTATGCAGACTGGATTTCCAATCTTGTACCAGTCACCAAACCAGCTGGGGGCATCTGCATCTGAACTAATTTTAGAGATATCAACAAGGCTTGTCCTAAGGATGACTTCCCTTTGCCTAACATAGACATGATAGTTGACATGACAGTAGGATATGAGATGTTGTCCCTTATGGATGGATTCTCAGGGTATAACCAGATAAAAATTGCAGCTGAAGATCAACATAAAACGACTTTTACTTGTCCTTGGGGAACGTATTGCTGGAATGTTATGCCCTTCGGACTCAAAAATGTAGGAGCAACCTATCAACGTGCCATGACTACTATCTTTCATGATCTAGTACACACTTGTATGGAGGATTATGTCGATGACCTTATTGTAAAATCCAAGACAAGGGAAGAACATTTACAGGTTTTAGACAAGGTATTTCAGAGACTAGAGAAGTATAATGTGAGACTCAACCCAAAGAAATGTGTGTTTGGAGTCAAGTCAGGAAAGCTATTAGGTTATATCATTTCAAGATGAGGTATTGAAGTGGATCCGGCTAAGGTGAAAGCAATCATGGACATGCCACCAACCAACAATCTCAGTCAACTAAGGACATTATAGGGAAGGTTGCAATCTATCAGAAGGTTTATAGTGCAACTAGCAGACAAGACACATCCTTTTCAACATCTTCTTCGGAAAGGAGTACCATTTGCATGGACAGCTAAGTGTGAAGAGGCTTTTCAATTGATTAAGGAATATTTACTTACACCACCTGTCTTAATGCCACCTGTTGAAGGAAGACCATTGATTCTTTATATCTCAGCAACCCATTCATCACTCAGAGCATTGCTTGCACAGAATGACGATGAAGGTCATGAACGGGCAGTCTATTATATTAGTCGGACTTTGGTTGGTTATGAGCTTAACTATAGTAACATTGAGCGTGCCTATCTTGCAGTAGTATTTGCTACCCAAAAACTGAGGCACTACATGCTAAACCATCAAACAATGTTGATTGCTAAAATAGATCCTCTGAAATATCTTCTCAGTAAGGCAGCATTAACAGGACGTCTCGCTAAGTGGGTTATGATACTTAGTGAGTATGATATCCAGTATGTAGAAAGAAAGGCTATTAAAGGATAGGTCATTGCTGATCAATTAGCTGACGCACCAATACAGGCAGATCACCCATTAGTGGCAGACTTTCTTGATGAGTTCATATTCACTTTTGACACAAACATAACATGGAAACTGTACTTTGATGGCTCACATACAAATCATGGTTCAGGGGCTGGGATATTGTTTATCACACCACAGGGTGATTCCATCCCTAAATCATTCAGGATTGCATTTCCATGCACTAACAACATGGCAGAATATGAAGCTTTAGTGACAGGTTTACGCATGGCAGTCAAGTGGAAAATCAAGAACCTACAGGTATATGGTGATTCTCAACTAGTAATAAGACAGGTAAATGATGATTATGAGACTAAGGATGAGAAGCTTGCTCCGTACAAGCGCATGGCTGATAGTTTTAAAGAGTACTTTGACAAAGTCAAGTTTCATCAGATACCTCATGTTTTAAACAAAGCAGCAGACGCTATGGCTACAATTGCCTCACTCCTTGACATTCCTAACAACGTGCCTAAGTTTGAGTTCTTGGTCGAACAGCTTTTGGTCCCCGCCTACGATATCCCAGATTCTGAAATGGTGTGTGACATTGTTGGTCCTGATTCCCCATGGTACAAAGAAATCTATGATTACCTTCATGCCAAATTCATCCCCATTGGCCTATCCAATAACCAACGTAGGACATTCCTTTGCAAGTCAGCCAAATACACCATCGTCGGAGACACCTTATATAGACGTGCCTTAGATAATACCCTGTTGAGATGTCTTGATTCTATGAAGCACAAGCAACCTTACGTGGGGTGCATGAGGGTATATGTGGTTCCCATTCTAGCGGTCCTACCTTAGCCAAAAATATTATGAGACTGGGTTACTATTGGCCTACTATGGAAAAAGACTCATATGTCTTTGTAACAAAATGTCACCAATGCCAAGTTCATGGAGATTTGATACATGCCCCAGCACAGGAGCTCCGTCCTATCACGTCACCATGGCCCTTTGCCCAATGGGGACTCGACCTCATAGGTAAAATCCACCCTACATCATCAAATGGACACAAGTTCATTATCACTGCCACTGAGTACTTTACGAAGTGGATTGAAGCCATTCCTATGACATACATTACTGGCACACAGATTTCTAGATTCATCTTGAACTATATCATTTGTTGGTATGGTGTCCCTCAGTGCATAATCACTGATAATGGCCGTCCATTTAAGAACCAAGAAGTTCGTCACTTGTGTGATCAATTTCATATTCAACATCACTTCTCTACTCCATACTACCCACAAGGTAACGGCCAAGCGGAGGTGTCTAACAAGACCATCATTAGAATCCTCAAGAAGACTGTCAATGATGCTGGTCGTGACTAGCATTTACAGCTTAACCCTGCCTTATGGGCTTATCATACAAGTATCCATACTCCCACTGGTGCTACCCCATACTCACTTGTCTTTGGATCTGAAGCCATTTTGCCTATTGAGGTCGAGATTCCTTCCCTAAGGGTATCCCTGAAAGGCCACATTGATGATGAAGAGGATCGAGTGTCGAGACTCCATGAACTAGAATTCCTGGATGAGCAAAGACAAAAGGCACTGGACCATCTTCAAGCATATCAGAATCACCTTCATCGTAGCTATAACAGGAGGGTCTTAAACAAAAATTTTGACATTGGTGACCTGGTTTTAATGGAGAACCCAAAGAATCAAGTAGAAAGAGACAAACCAGGAAAGTTTGAACCTAATTGGTTGGGACCTTATGTTGTTATGGAAGATTTTGGATCAGGAGCGTATCAACTCTCTACTCCTGAAGGCGAACCATTGTCCTCACCAATCAATAGTATGCATCTAAAGAAGTTCTACGCATAGCTTCTGGGAGCCTTTGTCTTATTTAGCAAAAAATTAAAAAAAAAAAATAGAAAATCAAAAAAATCGTTATCAAGGTGAAAACCTGGCAAACAGGCGTCTTGGTAACACCAAAAAAATTAGTTAATATGGAAAATAGTAAAGACAAATCAATCGTCCAATGGTGAAAACCACTTCGGTGGCGCTTTGGATAGGTACCATGGTGAAAACCTGGCAAATAGGCGCTATGTGTACTTAACTCTGCTCCTTTGTCTACTATTATTCTAATCTATCTTGTACATACACCACTTCCCTATACATAGCACACTTCATTATACATAGTCCCTTATCCCTGTACATAGCCCACATTCGTGTACATAGTCCACTATCCTGTATATATCTTTTACCTTTTATGTCCATCACTTGTATATATCAGTCCTAATAAGTGGTAGTCTTTTCCATAGCTTGGAACGATTGACATCGAGAGAATTTCATATCCCCCATCTCACTCTATTCATAGTCAGTTGGTCTTATACTCGACTGGGGGTAGACACTTGACCTGCATCACATTGGTTCTTACATTGGCTATGTTGAAGACGTAAAACCATGAAAATCCAAAAATATCGCAAAATGACCTGAGAAAACACAAAAACATTGAAAAACTTCAAAAAATCCAAAAATAGAGTTAGAGTCAGTCGCACTTGTCAGTCTTTGTCTTCATGTCAAACTATGTTGCCTCTGCGACTGGACGTAGGCAAGGCCATCTGCCAATGTGCCCCCGAGGCATTAGGTCAGTCTGTTTAGGTTTGTATGTATAAAGTCTTGCGTCAATACATCTGTCTATATGATAAGGTCATTGGTTGTGTCGAACTACGAGGCCTCTGCGTGTACAACGTAGGCAAGGCCATCACACGATGAGCCCCCGAGGCCGCACTAGGTCAGTCCATTAGGGTTCGTCACATTCACTTTCACACACGTCTTTTGTTTTTAGTCAGTCTTGTCGGTCGCAGTCAAGTCGAACTACGAGGTCTCTACATGTACAACGTAGGCAAGGCACATCACATGATGAGCCCCCGAGGCCACACTAGGTCAGTCCTTCAGGGTTTTTCGTCACACACAGTCAATTGTCTGTATATCATATCAAGTCATGCATCAATCTGGTGAACAAGTCAGCAATGTCTCTAAGTCAAATCAAACAACTTGCCAAACAAAACAATTCAAACAGATCAACCAACCATCTACTACAGGATGTGTCCTTCTTGGAAACAGACGTTATCAAAACAATCAACCTATGTCTTATTCAGGATGAGTCCTTCCTGCATAATCGACAAGGTCAAACAATCAAACATAGCCTTACACAGGTTATCACATCAACGACATCTGACTCAACGTCTTATACGATACATGTCTTTCTGAAACCAGGCTTTGTCATGCCTTATACAGAGTCATAACATCGAAACCAGACTCACAGTCTTATCTAGTATGTGTATCTCCTGCAATCAGGCTCAATCAATCAAACAAATCAAACAAACAAATCATGTTTTTGGCAAATATTTTCATTGTCTTTTTGACTTTATTGGCTTATTTATCTTATCATTTATCTTGAATTGATGACTAGGATTCATGTTACTAGCTTTCTCAATGATGTCCCATGAAGGATTTAGAGAAGCAACGACGTATCAGAATTCTATTTTCTTTGACTGCTGTCTGTCGATTATCTTTTAAATTTGATTTTGAGTCATGTTACTAGTTTCCTCAAGGATGTCCCATGAAGGATTTAGAGGAGCAATGACGTCTCATGACCTGTCTTTTCTTTTGTTTGCTGTCTGTGGTTTGTCCTGACAAAAAGACTGGGGCAACTTGTGTCCTTAGTATGAGTTAGTGACAATCCTTGTCTGCGACTGTCTATTTTTAGCAAGTGGATGACCTTGCACACCTTGATTTATGTCATATCCTAGTGTTTGTCTCCATTTTTATTAGTCCTGCCCAATGATGGTAAAGTGCAATACCTTTTGTGATATGGTAAAATATCGAAGATTCCTAACACTAACATCTATCTTCCGTCTTCTCCTTCTTTGTCGATCTTTCTTTTCGCACTAACAAGTTCTTCTTTCTTGCATTATGACGAAGTCCTGTGACACAAAAATGGTATACATCATCCTGCATCAACATACATGTTAGAAACATACATATATATAGGCATATTTCATATTTAGATCATCATGGCATAATAGACAATAATCATCATTTAACACTGCATATCATAAGCAATAAACTATAAATACATGCATCACATTACATTTGTATAACATCACATGTCATTATACATATAACATCACATTGCATCTCATAATCATATGTCACATAGAATCAAATTTATCGCATTAGTTGCATAAACAACATAAAGTACATACAACCATCCATCACATAGGAATATCATATAAACATCACATGTATAAATCAAGACTGCATAATCAATAAATAGACAATGCATATCATAAGAATCACCGCCAAAATCATATATACATATCGCTCATATGTGTCACGTCACAATGTCATAATGTATCATAAATACATGGAAGCCCGCAGGCTATTGGATCAAAATACAATGTCTCAAATGGACCTCAAAACTGTATCTCTATCCTGAACTGCCACTGCCATCATGTCGGGAGTGTGTAGGAGACTGATGCTGGGAACCTGCTGATCTCAGAGCTGTGGGAGGTCTGTCATATGGCCCTGCTCTGCGTGGCTGATCCACTCCCTTTGTGCTCACTGTCCGTGTGTGGGTCCTGGTTTGAGACCTACTACTCTGTGCTGCTGAAAAGATGGGAGCCCATCTCTCTAAGGGAACCTCTGCCTCATACAAGTCTCAGTAGTATCTCTCCCTCTCGTCGGCTCTAACCAACTCTCTCGCAAATGCTGTTGACGGTCCTATACATAATGTCCTAAGCTCTGTGAATCTCTGCTCAGTCTCCTGCCGCCGGGCTACAGCTTGATCTCTCTCCATCAAGGCTCTGTCTCTGTCTACCTTGTAGGCATCTCTCTTTGCCATCAACACCCTCATCTGCTCCTCCAAGGAGGCAACCTGGGCTCGTAAAACATCGGTGTCAGGCACCTCTGCCTCTGTATCATCCTGGCGGACCCTGTCTCCCATCCTCCTCCTCATCCAACTCCTCCAGGATCTGATCCCTAATCTCTCTCTCATGATCATCCTCTCCATCATCATCCTCCTGGTAGGCGCCTAGCAATCCAAGGGCATCAATCTCTGCCTCCTCTCCCACTGCCTCCTCTCCAATGGCCTCCTCTGCAACTACCTCCTCGGCACCTGCCTCTGCCTCTACTGGGATGTCAGGGATGTCTGGGATAACTACCTCAGCTGGCTGCTCCTCCTCGTCACCTCTGGCCACATCTAGCATGGCCACATCCTCCTCTCCTCCCCTCTCCTCTCGGATCGGTGACAAGGCTGCTCCTCATCCTCGTCGACCATGCCTCCCTCTCCTGCCTCCGCATCGGCCACCTCTACCATCATCCCCACCATCACCTCGGCCTCCTCTGCCTCCTCAACGACCTCCTCTGCCGCGTCTGCCTTTGGGACCTCTAACACGCCGCTCTACCGGTGCTGGCTGCCTTAGATCTGTCAAGGGAATCGGCCTGTGCAATGCCCACCACTGATCATAAGCTGGGGTCATCCCTGGATTTGCTGGTCCACCCCTCCATCCCCATGGTTGCACCTATAATCCATCAATGTCTGCCTCTGCAGTGGCGACTAGAATCTCTAGCCCCCACAGCAGGACCTCTCGCGATGACCGTGCAAACTCTGCTCTCCCTCGAGGCACATCCTGTACCTCTCCGTACTGTCTCAGTACCCAATCTGGCAACTGCCGCTCTATAATATGCATGTGGGAGACTGTCCGTCCCACTAGATACTGTGTCTGTCTACAATATGGCAAGTGCTCGTCCTCATCTGACCATACCTCACACCCCAGGTACGGTCTCCATGTGAACTCCTGCATCAGATCTATCGCGTGTCTGAAATAACTAGTGTCCCCAATATGGTGCTGAGTAGTGGTCCCCGCATAACGAAATGCATATGGCACTCCATGAGGTACATCAACTGTAACCGATGGTCTAAATATAGCGATATGCTCCCACGCCCATACCATCAGCAACGTGGTACCGCAACTCATCGACTGCGCCTCTCTATAGGCAATGTCATGAAGGTGGAAGTATAGCATCCCCAACACACACGAACCCCAAGCATATACGACTCGGCGCTCAACCATGCCCACTAACATCTCTCCCCATCCTACAGGGAATCCATGACCTCGGCGATCAGGCAGTACAATACCACCTATCAGTGTCGCTACTAGACAGTCTAACTATCTATATCTCTGGGCCAATACCCGCCATCTAATCTCATAGTCATCAACCCCTAGCTGTCTAACGTCAGCATGGGGGTAATACCTACACATCTTAGATATACCCCTCTGGTATCATAGACCACCCGTGTCCCTCTAATCGGTAGCCTCAAAATCCTATACACATCCTCCAAAGTCACCGTGGCCTCTCCAGTCGGAAGGTGGAAGGAAGACGTCTCCGAGTGCCACCGCTCGCAAAGTGCTGTCAGTAAACCCCGATTTTCCCTAATCTGGGGCATATCGGTCACGTGCAACAAACCCAAATGCCATAGAGTCCGTCGCTCGGCCGACCGTAGGCTATCTCTGAATCGAAACGTCGTGGGTCTCGACTCATGTGTGTAGATAGGGTCAAGAACAACCTACAACAACATGCCTCATGTTAGCCTAAATCATCTACCCTAGTGAAAAATGAATGTTTTGACATAAAATGCAAATGTGTCGTTATTTTTGCAGATGCGTCACATTTTTAACACATGCGTCGCTTTTCTACAAATGCGGTCCACAAATTACAAGTGCGTCGTTATTAATCAAATGCAGTTAATTATTATCAAATGCATGCTAAAATTAACATTTTCTTTGCATAATCTCAAATGCGTTTCTAAATAAGCAAATGCGGATATAAATATGCATATGCGTTTCAAACAATCACATGCGTATCAAAATAAACAAATGCATATAATAAAATGCACATGCGTAGCAAAATTTCAAATGCGCATCACAAATATCAAATGCGTTACAAAATAAACACATGCGGTTATTTTCTAAACTAAGCCTAAACGGTCGGCGTTAAAATACACATGCGGCTTTTTGCAAGCAAATGCGTAGTTCGCGCATACAGATGCGGTGCAAATTAAAATGCGATGCACAACTGAAAATTCAATAAATACCTTAAAATGCGCGCAAATTAAAAAATTTCAAAAGACAAGTTTTAGGTACATACCGGGGGGTCCGCACCGGCTGGTCTCTGGAACGTCCTGATCCTGTAGGCACAATGATGGGTGGCTGGAACTGGAGACATCCTCGCTGAAAGTCAGAGCAAAATTTTGAAATCTCTAAGCTGGGTGGGTGCAAATGAATAGTTTTTCACCCCAATTCCAATATATACCTAGGGCTTAGGTGGCATTTTCTTCCTACTGGCCGTGTAAACTTCCGTTTTCTATCATCCCGTACCCGTCCCTCCCATGTCCGAACCTAATTCTGTCAACTGCATTGCATTTCTGCCTATCTACTGGACTAATCGGGTGTATTTCCAAATTTTTCTGCACATTTCAGAAATTTGTCACTTTTCCCGAGGGGGCATACCTTCACCTATTCTAATCTGGAGCACTACTGGGGCATATTTTCATCAACTTTCTTTGACACAAAGCTGAAATGACATTGTATCAAAGAGGGGCAAATGTAGACACCAAAATATGGTTTAAGCCTGTGACTTCCATATTCTTCATAATTCATGGTCTTGATTAAATAATCTTAATTATTTAATTAACCACATCTTCTATTAATTCTTCTATTAATTAAATAATCTTAAATATTTAATTAATTCACACTTTTCTTTATTCTATCTAATTAATTAAATAAACGCTTCTTATTTAATTATCTTACTAATTAACCTTATTCTTCCGGTTAAATTAAATAAATTCTTATTTAATTTACTCTTTATCATATTTCAACTATAATTAAATAAATTCATTATTTATTTAATTATTCATTTAAATCCCCTTAGTCACTTAATTAAATAAATCTTATTTATTTAATTATTCTTCAAATATCGAGTCTTGAATTAAATGAATTATTTAATTCATTAAGTCTATTTTAACACATTCTTCTATATTTTAGATAATTATGTGAGTTATCTAAGTATTCACTTTTACTCAACTCGACATCTATTTTAATCGTTCAGTTAACTATTGATTTAATGTCTGAGTGGCGTCTTCGAGTAATCTCTTCGTCTAATCATGCAATCGTCCACTTCTAACTCAATTGCGTGTACATGCGGATTAATTAAATATTCTTATTTAATTAATTAAGTGTTGTGCGTGCATTCGAACAGAGAGTTGCTTTAATCAATCTTTATCTTTGTCATGCAAAGATATTTCTTATGTTTTCGAATGCCGAACTGAAGATTAAATCATTTATTTAATCTTTAATTCTATTTCTAATTCGAATGACTCATGTCAATACTATCAGTTATCTAATTGCATGTCTAATCAGTCAATCTCAACCGTTTGTTGATCTTTCAATCTTGGCTTGTCATTCGAATAATCAATTTTCTATAAATTGATTTGTCATTCTTCATTCCAATCTCTCTCGCGAATTTGATAAATTTTGAGAGCACTTTTGTCTTGAATCTTCGATATTTTGCTAATCATTATCTTAGGCTATACTTGCACGAATTACTTGAAAATCTGAGGGCAATTATACTACACAAGCAAAATGGAGAAGGGCAATCAAGATGATTCATGGAAATACGTTTGGAATTGATGAGATTGTTCTAGTTTTAATTACGTTTTTACTTTCCCATGTTCTTTGTTGCTTAACGTATGAATTTGCATGTTAGATTTTAGTATTGTATGCATGTATGCTTCTAACGATCTAATGATTCTTGTTGTCTATTGTGCAAAGCTTGTTTCATTTTCAGTGTTACAGTGTACATGAGGTGGATGGATATTACATGACATGGATGGGGTACATAGTACCTTAGGATTGGGACAAGATCTCATAAAGGAGGTACTTGTCCCCATGTGAGTGAGAGGACATGTGAGGAATTAAAAATTCCTCAAATATTCTCATGGGGATAAGAGAAGGAATTTAAAATTCCTTTAAATGCATTGGAGGATTAAATGTGAATTAAAAGTTCACATGGGGAATGGAGTTCCTTGTTCAAAAAAGAGAAAGTTTTTAATGAAGTTGACTAAGGACACATTCCAGAAATGATATGGGGATTAGGGATGACCTAATTAAGTGATTAAGGTTGTGCAAGTACTTGATTAGACTAGTTAATGACATGTTAGGGGCAAGTGGGAAATGATGGAGGATGTGACCCTAATGATAATTAAGAGTGTGCACATCTTAATCATAAATTAATTATGACTAAAAAAGAGGGTTAGATTGCTAAGAGGGATTAGAGGCCAACTTGCAAAAGTTGGAGGATGTGATAATGAGAGAGAAAATAAGGAATTTTAAAAATAAATTTAAAACTCCGAAAGACAATATGACTAAATTAAATAAAGTGATGCATTTATTTAATTTAGAGAGGAAAGAGGGGAAAAGTATTTATTAAATTAAATACTTTGGGAAACCTTATGCAAGATACACAATGTTAATTAAATGAATTATTTAATTAATATCGGCAAAGAGGATGATTTAAGGGAGCAAAGGGATGATTAAGAAGATGATTTTGACCATATGGAAGTGGTCAAATTTGGATGTCTACACTTATAGCACTAGAGAAGTTTGGTTAGCCAGTGTTCTTTTTATATCCCAAAAGAGCAACAAGTAAATTTGTTTATTTAGAATTTGGTGCCAGAGATGATGTATGAACTAAAGATTAAAAGTCCTAACACGATTGAAAAGCTTATTAAGAAAGGTGTCAACATTGAGAGTGCTCTTATATCAAAATGAATCATTAAGATCAACAAGGATAATAACAATTTGAATACTTCAAGTGAGAAGAGAAAATTTTGGTCTAGAGACAAGAATGTCACTAATTATGGAGTTCTGGATGCCAGAACTGTCAACAATACCCAAGAAAAAATTAGTCTCAAGGGTCCTACTACTCAAAATGTTTGGAATGTTCTAGTACCCAACCTGTTGGTGATACAAAACTAGGCTACCAATACTATCCAATCCCAGAATCAGCCTCACCAACTTCCCCAATCTAGAGACACCTCCTAGAAAATTCATGCCATTGGGAGAGCCCATTGAGTTGGTTCTAAAACAATTAATTCAATGAAATTTAATCAAGTTTCCTAAAATAAAACAACCACCAATTAAACCAACATTGTGGAATGACAATGCTTACTATGAATATCATCACACTAAAGTGCACAAAACTACTTTGTGCTTTCAATTGAAACATCTTATCCAAGATTTGCTTGACAAAGGGGTCATCGAAGTTGATCCTCCTACTGGGTCTTCCAACACTGATCACACTATTTATAAAAATCCATTGCTTGATCATGACAAAGGAAAGGCTTCTAGTTCTAATTTGAACCTGAAAGCCAATGCGAACTAACCAATGTCTCACATAATTACACCATAAATTGCTTTCGAGAGTGAGGCAAGTATGTTTCCACCATTACTATCAAAGAGAAAAGTGCCTCGTGTGTAGTGGCCACCAACAGATCTAAATTGGTAATAAAAGGAACCCCTCCTAATCCTTAAAATCCATCAATAATAAGATAGTATAACCTTCTTGACCATCTTGGAAAAACACCTGCACAAATTTCAATCCTAGAGTTGTTGAAAATGTCTCCTATGCACATAGTTGTTCTGGATAAAGCTCTAAGAAAATCCACTATACCCACCAACATTGATGTTGACTAGTTTCAGGCCATGATAGGTCATCTTACTGTCTCCCAACATGTAGCCTTTACTGATAATGACATTCCCCTTAAAAGAACAAATCATAATGATCCCTTACACCTAGAAGTGTTTGTCCATTATTACAAAATCAAACGAGTTTTGCTAGATGGTAGAGCGGGCTTAAATATTTGCTCTAAGAGTCATAATTGCTCTTGGATATTCAGAAAATGACATAGATCCATCCAAGAGAATAGCAATCAAAGCTTAAGATGATGCAAAGTTCCCTTCTAAGGGTATATTTTTCTTTCCTATTAGAGTAGGTCCTATTATAGAAAGCACTCTATTGCAAGTATTGGACCTAGATCTCCCATATAACATAATTTTTGGCCGCCCTTGGATCCATGCAATGAATGTGGTCCCTTTGACATATCACCAGTGTTTGAAATATCATTATAATGGAATAGAAATTACCATCCCCGAAGACCCAAATTTGGTTGAGTTTTGTGAAAACCTAAGAGATATTCGTGAGAGACAAGTTCATGTAAATAGAGAAGTGCCTTCTACTATTTCTTCTCAATATGTGGATCCTAAGGCATTGTTAAGATTAACCAAAGGAAAAATGAAGATCCAATATCAAGGATGTGTTAAATATACTATGAACCAAACCTTTCACATTGGGAAATTTCCCATTTCCACAAAGTCTTATGAGAAACCACATCTCTTGCAAAAAGAGAAGAAAACCACTATCCAATATTATCCTCACACAACATCTTTAAGGTGGGGTGAATTGAACAAAAAAACCCTTGATGCAGATGTCTCATATTTCCTTTACAAAGATGAAGCAGACACACCACCTGTCCAATTACCTATTGAAAAGTATGGAAAATGTTTCATTATCATGCAAAAGAAAGGATATGATGGACATAGTGGTTTGGGCCCAAATAAACAAGGACCGAGCCAATCATACCTCAGATAAGATGTACAACTTTTGGTTTAGGCTTTGTACCATTGCAAATTAGAACCTTGTCTAAAAAAGTGACCCCATGTGGAAAAGGGTGTGATTCTGATGATGAAACGACACCTGAGGAAATCCCTTATGTGGTGACCACTGATTCTAATGAATGTGAGTGGGGTTTGTACTCCTCCAACTCATATTCCCTAGACAATTTCTTCATTGATCTTGATGATTTGCCTATGTAATAAAAACATGAGAATAATCCCTCTCATCCTAAAACTTGTCCTCAACCTCAAATAGAAATTTTTTGGAATCCTAACACTGAATCAGAAACAAGAACTTTAGATAGTGATTCTACTAATGTTCATATAATGATGATGACATGGCCCTTATCTACCCTGACCTTATCTAATGGGACCAACAAGGACCACCAAGATTGGATCATTTTCAAACGATGAGGCCATTGCAGAGTTCTTTGAGCTTCAGGAAGCTATCTCAAGGGGTGATCACAAAGTAGGTATTGCCATTGATTTGGAATCCATAACATATTTTGGGGAGCCAACTCCACCTTCCAGTTGAAAAAGAAATATTAAAAATAAAAAATGAAGGAAAAAATTGATGCAGGAGCATCCTTGGTTGCCAAGCAATCTTACATCAACCAAAATATCTGCATTCATGTTTTTTTGCATTTCAGTAGTTAGCTATCAAGACCCAGTCTTAGTATTTCATTCCGCATTATACTGCATTGTAACATTAGAGCTCATGGAGAAGGATATATGATCTTCATTGCAACACTACATCATATCCAAAATTCAAGTGTTTTGGATATTCAAGTACGAAGTTATCACTAATAGAATATTAGCTATATTTGGAAAGAGAGTGTTCATCGACCGGTCTTGGCTTTTCAAGTGTACGGACCTATCCCGTGACTTGTAGAGCTTGGGATACTATTTCATAAGGATGCACATTCATCTAGGAGCCTTCATTTTGATCCACATCATATTTTTCTGAGGACCAAGGGAGAATCCTATGTTTTGGCCGACCTTCACATGTTTCATCAACTTTGGGGTTTGAGACCTCTTGAGGCCAACGTGGACCTTTCTGGAGCTGGGAATTGATATACATTAGGCATCATGTAGTTTCACTAGGCAAGGAAATCAAGATAGAGATAGTGAGATAGGGATTAAGGGCTTTGACCTACAATATATTTTTGGGCTTAACACCATATCATTCTGTAATCTGTAAGCTGGAAGGCAGGGCATGTTTCCAGTAAATAATAGATCATTCTCTATATTTACATGCATGGTTGTTATTCCAATTCTTTGAGTTTCCATTGTTTTTACTCTTGTTGCAAGGTTGGATAGTCCTATTTCTAGACCCTCCATCCTTGATTGCATCAAGTGGTATTAGAGTGAAGTTGCAAACCTTTGGGAGAGAAGAGCGAAGTTGTGAACCTTAGAAGGGGAGAGAGAAGTTGATAATAAGCATTGTGTAAGATCTTTGTGTGCACATATCACTGACTTGAGGTAGCCTACTTTTGTTTGTCAACATATTGCCGATTGTGAGGTAGTTGTGACCTTGTAGCCAGATCATCGACTTGAGGCAGTTGCACCAAATCCTAAGAAGAGATTCTGCTGAGGAGGATTCATACTACTATTAATGTTGCTGGAAAGATGGATGAGATGATGGAAATGATGTGAACAATGAAAGTGAGATTGGATGCTATTGAAGAAGACAAAAGAAAATGCTTAAACACTAGACCTAATGATGAAAGTGATGATGATGAAGTTCATGCTATAGGTCAAATTGAAGGAACCTTCAAAGAGGAAAAATCATATCAGATGAAGATGTTGAAGGCTATTTTGAAAATATGAAAGTGGCCTAGAATGGAGATTTCAAACTATATCGGTAATCTAAACCCTGAGAAGTTTATTAATTGGATAAATGACATTTAAGAATACTTTGAATATGAAGAAATTGAAGATCCAGAGAGAGTGAGATTTGTGAAGAATAAACATAAAGGACATGTTACAATATGGTGGAAGGAAGTTCAATTGGAGAGAAATAGAAAAGGTTAAGAAAAGATTGTGAAATGGGATACAATGGTGACAAAATTGAAGAACTAGTTTATACCTATGAACTATGAGTTGGAGCTACTGAAGATATTGCAAAACCTAAGACAAAAGGAGAAGTTTGTGAAAGAGTACACTGAGGAATTTCATAAGATCATCATCAAGACTAAACATAGTGAAGCAAGCAAGGAGAAAGTGGCAAGATATATCAATGGGTTGGGGATGAAAATTCAGGAAGAGTTGAGTCTAGTAAGGATGAATTCAGTAGATGAATCTTACCAATTTGCATTAAAGGTGGAGGAAAAGCTAAATAAAAGACATGAAAAAAGGAAGAGAGGAAGAGGAGGTAGATTTTAGAAAGGAAGGTTACATTCTGAAGGAGATAAACCATATGCAGAGCAAAACAAGGACAATGATTCATACTACAAGGAAGAAAGGGATACCAATTCATACTAGAAGGGGAGAGATGACATAAATTCTTACCACCACAATAGAGGAGGCTACAATTCTTACCACAATGATGGATACCAAAGATATGAGAAGGAATATGACAAGAGAAATTTTAGGGGAACCTATTTTAAATTCAGAGAAGAAGGGTATAGAGAATTTGAGTGTTGTGCAGAAGGAAATAAGATTGAAAATCATGCAAAAACATGATATGGAGAAGAAGAATTGGTGAAAGCACTGAGCTCCATAGGAATTCATGAGAAGGGAGAGTCATTATTCATGAGGAGAGCACTGATCCAGGAGAAAGAAGTACCTAAGGAAGCACCACAGAGGAAAATTTTGTTTCAGACTAGATGCAAAGAATGAGGTAAGTGTTGCAAAGTTATCATTGATAGTAGTAGCATAGATAGCCTAGCTTCTGAGGAAATGGTGAAAATTTTGAATTTGGAAAGGAGAAAACATCTAAAACCTTATAGGATAGCTTGGATTCCAGATGAGCACAAGATAATAGTAAGTGAGCAATGTCTAGTGAAATTCAAAATAGGGTCATATCATGATGAAGTACTGTGTGATATTATTTCAATGGATGTATGTCATATGTTTTTGGGAAGACCTTGGCAGTATGATAAGAAAGCTATACATGATGGGAGAAAGAATACTTATACCATTACATCCAATGGAAAGAGAATAACCTTGACACCTTGGGAAGATGAACCTAAAAGTGAAGTATGTGGTATAGTTAGAATCAATTTGGTAGATGGAAGGAAATTTTTGGATGGATTGAGACGAGAAAATGTGTTTTTATTTGATTCCAAGGAAATGCGGAGCCGTAGATGTAGATAGAATCACAAGAGAAGAAGAATCACTGGAGAAGGAAGTCACTGAACTAATAACAGAGTATTGAGATCTTGTATCAGAGAATGTGCCAGATGGATTATCACCAATCTAGAGTATTATTCATCATATAGATCTTATTATAGGAGAGAATTTTCCAAACAAAGTTGCACACCAGATGACACTAGGAGAGAATGCAGAGCTAAATAGATAGATACAAGAACTGGTGAAGAAGGGATTGATCTAAGAAAGTATGAGCCCATGTGCTGTACCAACTATACTTGCACCTAAGAAAGATGGAGAATGGAGGATGTTTATAGATTCAAGAGCTATCAATAAGATCATAGTGAAGTATAGATTCCCATTGCCTAGAATGGATGACATCATGGACAGTCTGAGTGGAGAAAAATATTTCACCAAGATAGATCTAAAGAGTGGATACCATCAAAT